>BPLQ01001986.1:0-15546 GCA_021605075.1 Caerostris darwini
TCGAAATTAAATTCGATTGAATTGTATCTAATCGAAATTAAATTCGAATCTAATTGAAATTGAATCGAATTCAAATCTTATCGAAATCGAACTCGAATGTAACCGAAATTGAATCAAATTCAAATCGAATCGAATTCGAATCTAATCAAAATCGAAGAATCATCGGAATTACCAAACGAATCGAAAAATTCAGAAATTAAAGATTTGATTTAAGACTCAAAAATTCAAAATTTGAATCGAATCGAAACGAATCAAATTCGAAATCGAATGCGATTCGAATCGAATAAAAATCTAATTCGAATTTAATTGAAATTAAATTCAAATCTAATCAAAATTGAATCGAATTCGAATACGAATCGAATCGAAATTCGAAAGTCGAAGATTTTTAAGTTCATCAAAATAAAGTAATTAGAATTGAATTGCGTGCTTTCTTTCAATTTCCAAAGAGAAATGTTCCAGTCATTACTATTTAAAGTAAAATAAGCAAGCACATTTGAATGAGACCTTGACTTTTTAACAACCTCAGGAAAAGTTTCGCCACTGACCGCATGCGCTCATCGCGAAGGGCTCGCTCAAGAGGAAGCCGCAATCACAAGGCATGCGAGAAAAAGGTCACGCTTTCAGGAAATTTCTTCTCTTTTTTTTATTATTGAAAAAGAACTGAATTTAATAGACGGGTGCGTTGGATCCACGAAAACAAGTCACTCTTCTGTGGGTCTCGACAGCGCGGAATTGTTTGATATGGAGCCAATACGGGGCGAAGTTTTTTTTGCCGAACATGTTGCTGATGTTGGGAAAAATTTGAAAAAAAAAAAGAAACAGTTTAAGCAAGGCACAACATATTTTTTGGATGATTTAAAGCAGGGATGCCGAGATCGCTGCTCGCTTCATTGCATTTCTATTTCACTTAAAAAATATAAAGTATTTTTTTTTTTAAAGATTTTCGGAGTTTTATGAAACATAAAAATAAAGTTGGTTTAGTTTAATAATTATAACTTAAGCGTTTAAATAATAGAAATATATTTTATTCAATAATTTCTATTTTATTACATGCCAGTAGACCAGAATTTTTGTCAATAATGTGCTAACTTAATTACAGGATCGGTATGTACATACTTATATATATATATTATGTAAATACTGGAAGTTACCAACAATTAGTGCTCTGGCTCTCAGGGCCACAGGTTTTGGGGTTCGAGACCCGGCAGTACAATGGTTGTCTGTAGTAGTTTGTAATCCACTTTAAACCGTAAGTTCCGGTCTAATATAATTGTAGAGTGTTGCTTGAGTAGCATACACGCGTCCGTAGCATATCTTCAAGTTGCATGTGCCCCTTGTGTAGTGCAAAATGAGTAACAGCAGTGTAGCCCTAGCTTATGGCATAAAGATAACTGTCTATATTGATATTTATTACCAAAAATATATATATGATTTTAAAATCATGGGTATGGCATGGGTGTTTGTTACTGGTTCGGAATCCACTTTAAATTATAGGTCCTAGTCTAATTAGCTCAAAGTGTACACAAAATGGACCTGGATTGACAAACCAAGCCAAACCAAATCAACTGGAGTCGGCCTGATGGTCCATTGACTAGCGCTCTGGCCTTTGGTGCCACAAGCTTCAGGTTCGATTCCAGCCAGAGGCATGGATGTTTGTGAGGGGTTCGGAACCCACTTTAAATTGTAAGTCCAGGTCTAATTAGCCGAAAGTGTGCTTAAATTGACCGTAGAGCGAAATTAGCCCAAAGTGTGCATAAAATGACCGTAGAGTGAAATTAACCCAACGTGTGCATAAAATGACCTTAGAGCGACAAACCAAACCAAATCAAACTGGATATTAGTAACAGTAGAACCTATTGCAGTGTCTTTTTAATGTATTTACATGGTTCTCTTCTGTAAAATGCATTATAGAAAGCTAACAAACAGTCTATAATCCACACCTTTTAAATGTATCGGAAAAAATAACTTGTTTAGTTCAGTCTAAAACGCGATCAATTATAATCTGTGTTTGAGTAAGTGTCCAATTGAAGTAAAATTAAACAGCAGCCTTCGTTTTCATTTGCGATAATCAAAAGATTCATTTCATTCCAGACAGCAGTAAAGTCTTTTTATGCTCAAGTCTTTGGTAAGAGTCTCTTCTAATGATGCCACTCGAGATCTTAGCGAGAACGTGTTAAAGTACCACGAACGAGTCATTCGAGGTGCGTGCTGCTTCCAGTTCGACGAAAACATTCCGTTCTTCGAATAAATTATTCACAAACCTGCGATAGAAAGTGCTTTTTGCCTTTCTATGGAAACATAAAACGTCAACATAGGGAGAGTGCGTGTGTTCATGGTGGTTCTATTGCCGTATACCAAGTCATGAAAGTATTTTTGTCTTTTTATTTACGTAATGTAATTCCTCCATAATAAAAAAAGAAATATGTGTTAAGAAAAGCAAATATGTATTAGGGGAAGGCAACAAAAGTTATTTTGTGCCGCAATGAAATGCATGTGAAAATATTAACTACAGGAGTTTATTTTTGTTCAGCAGGTCATATGAATAACAAGTAGTTGGAATCAAAATTGCATTGACAATGAACCAGACGCATATATACACACATACATAGTGTGTGTAGATGCAGACAGATACATAAACACCATCCCGCACACACATAAATATATTATATATATAAATATATAGTGTATGTAGCTGTGTATATATATATATATATAATTGACTGACTAACTAACTAACTCCCCGGCATTACATTCCGTGTTGGACATGGCCGTCTGCCTACTGGCAGATTCCGAAATAGTTATATTAGACTACTACTACACCACACCACTGTGTCTACAGCTGAGTTGCCCCTATACAGTTTAGGAATGATGTGGGTGAGAAGTCTGATTGTGCTCTGTGACGTTCTGCGGTCATATGATACCGGGACTTACGGTATAAAGTGGATACCGAACCACTATAAGCATCCATGGCAAAGTCGGGATTTGAGCCCGAAATTTATGTTAGACAGGAACCAGCAGCTTAAAGTGGATTTCGAACCATTACAAACATCCATACCGCAAGGATTCGAACTCGAAATTTGTGGCATCGAGAGTCAGACACCTTGCCATCAGCCCTTCTCCCTTCCAAACACGCACGCATATATATATATATACTTGCACACACTTGCTTATAATATATATTATGATATAACACACTTGCTTTCGCCACACATATGATCATAATTATCATGTGATTCTAGAATCATAACGATGCTTTACAATCACACTGTGTACCAAACCTATAATAATATTCGTTACCTCACAGTCGGATCTCTCAAAACAGTAAAAATAAAAGGACGAAAGAAATTGCGCAAGATCTAAAATGCACCAGAACTGCTCCAACGAAACTGAAAATCTTTAGACAAACACAAATATGAAAAGGATGAGAGGCTTGTATGGGCTTATCCACGTCAAGATAAAAAAATTAATTTTTATACATAATTTGTTTAAGTCAATTCCTACATTTTTTTCACTTTATTGCGGAAAGTCTTTTATAAATAATTTTCATTCATTTTTTCAAGTTTATCTGGCGCCATCTATTGGTAGATATAGGCAACTTAAATCTAAAAAAAAACTAAAATTGATTAATTAAATTTAATTAACGAATTAATATTTGAAAAAACTGTATTAACATCCAGTGTCATCTATTACAAGTTCAAATACATTTTTTAAAACTTGAGTGGATGAATAAAAAGTATTTTATGAACGATTGAAAATTTGAACAATATATATATATAGGGAGAGTGTGAGCTAATAGAAGGAATTGAAGAATGAACAGAAATATTTATGCAAATATACAATGATGGGGTGTGAAAGAAGTTGTCCAGAAAATTAGTAAAACCCACGAGAATCCTAAAGATATCTTTGTTAAGGACTACGTACCCGCAGGATATTATAAATCAAGTTATTTCTGCTCGCCATATATATAGCAAAAACATAAAAAAAAAAGAAAATACACAAGAAATAATAAGAGGACGGACAAGACACTTCTTAGAAACCCATTCAATTTGTATCATGAAGTGATAGCTGTCTTCGTTATACTTAAATTTTCACGTGCTTCACAATTAGTTTCATCAAAAGGAAGATGGATAGCAAATGCAAAAAGGACTTTCCAGAAACACAATTAGTTAATATAACAAAGCCATAACTATACATACATTTTCGCGTGCTTCTTTTTCTTGTTATTGCATTAGTCACATAAAAAAAAAGTCACTGACCACCATTTGTTTATTTAAGACCAAGTATTTTTTATAGTAATTATAAGAACACGCGATATTTAATGCCATGGTGACTATACTTTTTAACATTTTGTAAACTTTCAAACAAAAGAAAATTTAAATGGTAAATAAATAAATTTTAATATTTTATACGCATTGAAAATAAGAGTCGTGTTTGAACGATAGACGGAGAGGAGCACCTTATTATTATATTAGCAACCTTATAATTATATCAGCACAATATTAGCAGCCTTATAATTATATTAACACAATATTAGCAGCCTTATAATTATATTAACACAATATTAACCACCTTATAATTATATTAGCATTATATTATCACCTTATAGCAATTAGCACACATATTACACTTTAGAATTACATTAGCACCACACTCATAAATCTGATTCATTTATTTCCTTAAAGTTAAGAAATATAATGAAATTTATTTCTATTTCAATCTTAACTTCAATTAAAAACATTTTTAAATCCATAAACGCAGTTTTATAAGTTTGCGTTTAAATATACTATAATGAATAAAAATTACTGATCCAAAAATTTAATAAATACAACACTCTGCATATTTTAAGACGAAATATAACGCAAAATAAATCATTTTATACGATACAATACAAAAACCTCTAGCTTTTTGATTTAAATTCGATTAATTTAATTTAATTTAATAAATACAACACTCTGTATTTTATTTGATAAAATGTAACATGCATATTTTATGACGAAATGTAACACAAACAACATCATTTTATACGATACACTACAAAAACCTCTAGCTTTTTTACTTAAATCTGAAGTAAAACCTCACAATTACAGGGATGTAAAGAAACGACTTACCGACATGATGTTGTTGAGTCTGTTTGCAGCCAAAGAAAGTAACTGAATGCTTGAGGAGAAAGTAAAGTCAAGGTATCGCAGCGTCCTTCATCGGCGACTGATCAGAAGAAAATCGAAAGGGGGTGGGGTGGGGGTGGACGAGAATCGTTTAGCGCGCTTTGCAGCCGAATGATGATGTCATACGAGTGCGGCGGTAGGGAAGGGTGGCCTTTGAACCGTTCCATGGAGTCTCGCGGTTAACAGATTACAAATGCGGAAACCTTCAATTGGAAAAGGTTTTTTAAAAAAAAAAATGGACATTCAAAGGAAAAGATGTAGTAAGAGCTCAAAATTAGAAATTTATTATTGCGAATTATAAATGATGTCATTGTTCTTAGTAAGTAAGTAAACAAATTAATTATTTAGTCATATATAAAAAATTTAATTTATTTTTTTTATTTAAAAATTTAATTATCAAATTTTATAAACAACAGACTTATTGAAATTGTTCTGTTTCGTTAAATATGATAATGAATAATAGTTTGATATTTTTTGTTGAGAATTATTAATGGTGTCGTGGTTGTACGTAAGTAAGTATAAAATTTTAGTTTTTAATTAAAATAGTTTTTAAATTTTAATTTAAATTCATTATAATACAGGATAAGTATAAAATTTTTGTATACTTATTTATCATTTAAAAATTTAGTTATCAAACTTTATAAACAGACTTTTTGAAATTGTTCGATTTCATTAAATACGATGATGAATAATAGTTTGATAATCTTTGTTAAGAATTATTGACGATGTTGTTAATAAGCAAGAATAAAAATTTAGTTTATATGTTTATTATTTAAAATTTTAACTGTCAAATTTTATAAACAACATGCAGACGATTTGAAATTGTTCGGTTTCATTAAACGTGATTGAATAATAGTTAATTATTTTTTGTTAAGAACAATTAATGATGTTGCTTTTAAAAAAATGGTAATAAAAATTTAGTTATATACTTATATATAGAAATTTAATTTAGATATTTATTATTTAAAAAGTTAGCAATCAAATTTTAAAAACAACAGACAGACGATTTGAAATTGCTTGGTTTCATTAAATGTGATAATAAATAATATTTTCATATTTGTGTTAGTAATAACAACGACATCATTAATAATTCTTAAGTAAATATAAAAATTTAACTATATACTTGTATAGTTAGAAATTTAATTTAGATATTTATTTTTTAAAAGTTTAGCTATAAAATTTTATAAACAACAAGCAAATTACTAGAAATGCTTCATTATATATGATAATGAATAATAGTTTGATTTTTTTTTGTTAACAATTATTAGATAGGTTGTGGTCGTCAATAAACAAGAATGAAAATTTAATTATATACTTGTATATAAAAATTTAGTTTAGATATTTATTACTTAAAAATTTAGCTATAAAATTTTATAAACGATAGACTTCGGCTTCATTAAATATGAGAATTTATATTAGTTTAGTATTTTTTTTGTTAAGAGTTATTAATAACGTCGTTATTGTTATTAAGTAAGTATAAAAAATTATTTATATAATTATATAGTTTAGTTATTTAGTTAAAAATATCGTTATTAGATGCTATACGCAACAAGTAGACGACTTGAAGTTGTTCAGATTTATTAAATATGATAAAGTATAATAGTTTGTATTTTTGTAGAGAATTATTAATGATGTCGTTGTTATTAGTAAGTATAAAAATTTAGTTAGCTAGTATTAGATTTTATAAACAACGAGTCGTTGTCGTCTACTGTCAGCAAGTCGTCTGCTCGATTTGACGTTGCTTGGCTTCCTCAACTATGATGATGATGTTTATTAGTTTAGTAATTTTTGGTGAAGAAATTTTTAAAGAAGATTGTAACCGCTCCTTTCCATTTTTACACTGACTGAACTTCTTCAATGGGGGTCAATAACTGTTTTATTTGTCAAACCTTTTTTTATTTTTAAAATTTATGATTATCTGTATATGACTAATAATTAATTACATAATTTGGACCCATCATAATTAACCCTATTTTTTTCCTATCATAAAATAGTTAATTGGGAATGTGTTTGATATATTTTATAATATCAGCATATTCGATATTAAGCATCTATATTGCAATAGAAACAAATTATTTTAGAGCATTGATAATGTTACACTGGATTAAATTTGTTCAAGGTATAACAATTTTGCTTAAATTAAATAAATTATTTATATAAAATTTATTCATTCAATATTATTAATTTTTAATTATTCCCTTGATTAAAGTATTTCAATTTTAATTACCAGATACCTAATTTATTTAAATAAATAGGTAAAAAAATGGATTTTTATTCGTTTGCCAGGTAAAAAAAAATTATTGTATTTAAAAAAAATTGACAAATTTTAAATAATTTTGTGACTATTTCTCGGTGTCCTGCAGTGCGGGACGGACAACCCATGAGTAATCGACTCATGGATGGAGGGAAAGGGGGCAGCTTCTGTTGTGAAAGGAGCACCCGTAGGTAGAAGTCTGACTTGGCTCCGTGATGCTCTTTACAGTTAAATGAGACCGGGACCTACGGCTTAAAGTGGATTCCGAACCAGCAAACATCTATGGCACCACCGGAACTCGAACCCGAAACCTGTGGCACCGAGCGCTAGATACTCGGCCATTCAGGCCCCTTAAATAATTTATGTACATTATTAAGCATAGGCCCAACAGTTAACATCCGTATAAACAAACATTCGAACGCATTACACATTAAAAGATTGCACATTTTATACTAGCCTAATAAGAGTTAGAATATTGTATCCATATAAACAAATAGTGTAGTTTAGGTATGATATTACTAAAGGAATTCATCAAGATTTTATTACTTTATGAAGCTTTCTATTGATTTTTAGCAAGTTACGCATTCTATACTAGCCTAATTAAAGGATCGTACACAATATACATTAAAGGATTACACATTTTACACTAGCCTAATGAAAGGATCGTACACATATTAAAGCATTACATATTTTACACTAACCTAATTAAAACATCTTACAAATTAAAGGATTACGTATTTTACAGTACCGTAAATAAAGGATCGTGCACAGCACACATTAAAGGATTACACAATTTATACTAACCTAATTAAAAGATCGTACACATTACACTAGCCTAATTATAGGATCGTACACATTACACTAGCCTAATTATAGGATCGTACACAGTACACGTTAAACATTTTTCACTGGCCTAATTAAATGATCGTGCACAATACACATTAAAGGATTACAAATTTTACACTAGCCTAATTAAAGGATCGTGCACAATAAAGGATTGAATACTTTTACACTAGCCAAATTAACGATTGTGTTCTGTGATTCATTGAGATTAGAAGAAAATGCAGCTTCTGTTTGTAGCAAAAAATAAAAGCTTGATTTACAGTGTGCTTCATTTCACTTCATCTTTAATTTATTATGAATTACGACTTCCTATCGGTAGTAGTAGAAAAGAAAATGGCGAACGCAAACACTGTCAGGCCTTCGAATTCAGGTTCGTAAACAACCGAGAGATAAACCACTTCTGAACTTTCATTTGAAATATGTATGCGAAATAGCTTCGAATCGCTTATGAGAACTTACGAACAACGAAAACCCCTTTAATCTCTTTACTTAATTTAAGTAAGGAGATTAAAGGGGGTTTTGTTGTCTGGTGAATGAATCTCTTTCTTCTCGTGAAATGCACGTTCATTCACTCTTGTGTCAGACAGAGAGGAGGGGGAAAAAAAAGGCTTTATATTAAGTAAAAACAAAACATTTTTTTAAAGATCTGTTCTGTTAAGTTGAAAACTGCAACCGTCACTTGGTTAGTTAGAGCAAGAAGACACAGACTGTGTGTGGCATCGGTTTTCTAGCAGTTTAACCCATTTTTCTTATTAACTCAAAGGGCATGAGACCACCGCTTTGTTTCAACATTTTACAAAGAAGGAGCTAGTAGCCGCTACGCGGCCAAGGATCTCCGTAATAATCTACAATAAGAAATGAATTGATAGCAGTTTAACCCCTCATATGTCAATTTTATTTCGCCCAACTGGTCGCTGAGTGGCAACAGGCGCCGCTGGTGAGCAAGAGGAGGGACCTGATGGTTGAGTGGCCAGCGATCTGGCTCTAAGTAAGGAGGCTATCGGGTTCGAATCTCGACGATGCCATGGATATTTGCGGCGATTCGGAATCCACTTTAAGCAGTAGGCCCCGGTTTCATATGACCGTAGAGCTTCACAGAGCTCAAACAGACTTCTTCTCACCCCCATCATTCCCAAACTGTAAAGGGGCAACTCAGTTCTAGGCACAGTGATAGGGTGTGGTGTAGTAGTAATGGTGGTGTTGAGCATGAGGCAGAGGTTTAGTCCGCAGGCGGCTTTGTTGTAAACACTGTTTCAAAAACCCAGGAGAGTCGATGACGTTTTTGATGTTCAGCATCTTGCCTTGCTAATCAGACTACCTGGTAGGAATTTTGCAGATTTTCTCCCATATGATACTCTAATGCTCGGTAGTTTCCTCTAAAGATCCTCCGGGAAGGCCCTGCCCTCCTTCTTCAGGACTTGGAGCCCATTCAGACTTCTACCTACGGGTGCTCCGCTGCACCGCCTACGGGTGTGCCGCACTGCAGCATACTGAGGAGTTGCCACAACAAAATTTTACTTCAAACAGAGGTGATGAGGTTTTAGCTAGGTTTGATGTTTTGTTATTTTAAACAAAATAAAAAAAAAGAAAAGAAATATTGATGAAAGATCGAAACATGGAGCACGACCCGATATCTAATCTGCCCCCGCCCCATCACAAAAAAAAAGAGTAAACACTTAACTATTAGTAAAATATATTATTCAATATTTTTTTATTTATTACAAAATAAATTTTATAAAAACGCCCTTGTCTTGATGAAACGTCTATATCTACAATTATTTTACTTTATACTTCATTTTACTTTTCTTTTCTAAATACAATATTCTGAATTCTATTCACTGAAAAAATTGACATCCTCAAATTCATATTTCCAGGATTTATTACTTATTTTTCAGGATTTTTCAATACTTGTATTAAAATTCAGCTTAACAAAGTGTTTGTAGAATGGACACAAGACGGTTATTTAGCAATGAATGCAGAATATATATGTAATGCATGAATGGTCAACCGACGATGGGGGTTAACAGTGGCACACAAAGATCTATTGAAAAATAAAAAAATTTTAAAAAACAATGCCATCCTCAGGAACTTTGCCAAAATCCATAAAACCCCTACTCATGCACTACTGAATACAACAGCGCCAGAAAGAGAACTGCTTCACACCAATACAACGATGCTGTAACACAGGGTGGCCATGGGACGAACCCATAATGGTTTGTGTTGCCAAAATTTAAGATTACAAGGAAAAAGATTGTATTCTTTACCCTAGTTGGCCATATATCTTCTTTTGTGAACAACAACTTTTGCTTTTGCCTCGAATTTGGAGAAAATTTTTTGCTTTTTTATGCGTGTGAGTCGATTTTGAAGAAAAAAAGATTAACACATTTCACATGAAAGCAGCGACTAGCTACCAAAGTCAATAATGCTCCGAACTACGAATGATTTTCAAGATGATAAAAAAATGCTGTTCTTTTCACAAATCCTTTATAAATTCCTCTACAAGTTGTTAATTGTTACCCACCTGAAATCCAGATCGAAATTGTTGACCTACAGAACCGTACTAACACGTGGGCTGAAAGATTCATAGGCTGACACATAGATAGCGCTACTAGTATTAAATCCATATGATTTTTAGTTAACCCTAACCTTCAAAAGACACGTGTATAAATTTGACAGCCGTTGCACTATCAGTATGTGAGTTATAGCACTTTTAGTGAAGCAACTTTTGTTAGTTTGAAAAAATGGATAAAAAGGAATTTCGTGTGTTAATAAAGCATTGCTTTTTGGCGAAAAAAAATACTATTGATGGGAAAAAAATACTATTGCACGTTATGAACACTAAAAATGCTATAACTTCGCTAATAATGTTATAACTCACATACTAATAGTGCAACAGCAGTCAAATTTATACACGTGTCTTTTGAAGGTTAGGGCTAACTAAAAATCATATGTATTTAATACTAGTAGCGCCATCTATGTGTCAGCCTACGAACATTTCAGCCCACCTGTTACACTGAATTGCAAACATAAGGAACTTATTTCAACTGCAAGTGCTCCAAATTATATTAAATTTTAGAAATTTATACCAATAAACAATTTTCCAAATTTACATAATTTGATTGTCAGATATGGTTGTAGGTTTTGATCAACATATGTTTGTGAACAAAAGTTTTCTGTTATGAAAATAATGAAATCAAAATATAAGATTAACTGACATGCATCTAAAACACCTAATTTTGCTAACATCTTCAAGAACTAATCCTAATATAAAAAAATAGAACTAACCCTAATAACTGCAAGAACTTATTCTAATATAAAAGACTTGTTAAAAAAAAACTACAATTTCAAAAGCCACAGCACGATCATTTTATATGCTCACAGTTACTAACGGTATTCGCTATACGGAAATTCTATAAAAAAAAATTAAAAAAAAAACATACATAACATTCACTGTGGCAACTCGAGCCACGGGTATCTGATAATCCCTGCAAAAGGGAAACCATGGCGCGTATCTTCCCTATCCGATGGGGGAAACCAAGCATCAGATTGGAATTGGAATTGGCATCAGATTGGAATTGGAATTGGATGAGGCAAGACCTCATTCGGAATCGGTATAAACCGATTTGGAAATTAGGTTATAAATAGATTTTTATCGATTTATATGCGAGAGGCGTGGGTTGTCAGTTGCGTTAATTACATTAAAATAAAATAATTGAAAGGGCAAATTAGAGCCATATTTGAAAGGTCATCATTTATCAAATTAAGTCATATTGAACTAGCACTTCAACAGTGATAGTATAAAATATATATATAATATAAAAACTGAAATTGAGAATCATTTTATAAACATGTCCAGGGAACACTTAGACAGCTTGGTCTTGGATGCCTTAAGGTAAGCGCTGCACAGACGTTACTCACTTTGCATGACCCAGGGGGCGCGTGTAACCTGAAGATAAGCCACGGACGCGGAGTAACAATGCCCCCATAACGCTCTGCGATCCTATTAGGACCGGGACCTACGGTTTTAAAGTGGATTCCGTTCGTGGACTACAAACGTCCATGGCACCGCCGGGACTCGAACCCGAAACCTGTGGTACCGAGAACCAGAGCGCTAACCACTCGACCATTCAGGACCCATGTTCAAGGTAAATAATAGAGAGTTTTTGCATACCGTATTTTTATCGTCCGATATTTTTTTCTCCCTAGCGCGCATGCTCATAGGAAATTGCGCATGCATATCTGTAATAATGTTTCCTATCAGCATGCGCAAATATCGGAGAAAAAAAAATATCGGACGGTAAAAATACGGTATGCAAAAACTCTCTATTATCTCAATACCGAGAAGAAGTTAGATAAACGAAATTTGAAAGGCTACGTCCATTCAAATTTCGAGCTAGACAAATAAGAATGGCACTAGCTCATGTTTACTTTAATACGCGATGTAAATTTCTTGAGTTATTTATCTTCCGTATTGGGTGTTTTGAAATAGATTTGAGTCAAAAATGCTTTTTAGGACACATAGAAGGCAGAGAGAAGCAGCTTATTGAGTTTGAACAAAAGCGTGTAATAGTTCTACGAGACGGTAGATATCCTTTTCACGTTGTTGCCGGAAGACTTCTTCTTTTAGAAAAATGGCTAGGATTTATCCATTGTGCATGATTGTTGGCAGCAGTGGTCACGGGAAAGTACAGTCTGAAGAAGACCGGGTTCAGGCCACAAACGTGCCACTACTGAGAGGGGTGATCCCTGTAGCAATCTGTTGTTGACTGTTTTAATCGCATGTTGATACTAAAGAGACACAGCGAACTAACAGGTGGGCAGAAAATAGGGATTCCATAACCAAAAATCAGTTGTAATGTTTTGAGGTGTATTTCCACCTTATATTAAAATCTCGCATAATAGAACGTTTGTCAATAGGAAGTTTGATCTCCTTCCCATCCGTGGCCTGATGTCCAATTGGCTAGAGCTCTGCCCTTTGGTACCACATTCTTCAGGTTCAAATCCTAGCGATAGCATGGATGTCTGTTAGTAGTTAGGAAGCTATTTTCTTCTCTATTGGAAATAAACATAAAAAATCTGTGATTATGCTCAACAATAATAACATATCTACTAACCCCAAATTACCGCCGTCTGAGACTTCATTGGTGTCAAAGCTGCAGATCATTGGAAGTCGTAGTGACTCTTGTGTGGTCAGTTTCTGTCTTGGTGCCAGTGATGTATGTATGCTGTTCAGTAGGAGGTAAGGGGAACGCTAGGAATGAATCTGATTGCGTCGTAGACCAAGATTTACATTAGGAGTTATGGTCTGGAGAGCAAGTTTCTAAGACAACAAGAGCACTCTTGTCGTTATCTCATACTCTTTCCCAGCAATTCCCCACTATGGACATTTTGCCTTGGCCTGCGAGATCAATATATCTTTCTCCACTTGAAGACGTATGAGGTATTATTGGACCACAAATGGAGCTCCTCCGCAACCAGTATTGACCGTTTCTAATTTGACTTACCAAATGCAACAGGCTTGGTGCGTCATCCCACAAAATAACTCAATGCATACAGGTTTGCATACTTGCTTTTAAAATCGGTTATTAATATCATCATTTAACATTTGAAATGGCTAGTCTAGCGCATGCTTTAACATGTAGCTTTGAAATATATATTTAATCAAGTATATATTGACAAATTGTATTGATTTTAAACTGTTTAACTAAAATTATATAGACAAATAATTTCGAAATCGCATTCCTAGATTAATTAATTAAGCTCTATTCTAATTAATCTTTCCTTCTTTTTTATATATATGTATATATATACCTTACAGTTTATCTTTTTATTTGTTACCTGCCGTTAATTTGCAGTAAGTGTATGGGGTTTGTCGCTCTACGGCCATTTTGTGGCCACTTTGGCTAATTAGATCGAGACCTAGAGTTTAAAGTGAATTCCGAAACATTAACAAACATCCATGTGACCGCCAGGATTCGAACCTGATGTCTGTGGTACCATAGGCCAGAGAGTTAGAAAATTGGGGGATCGCCAGTAAGTGTATGGGGATAGAGACAATATTTGTAGGAATGAAAATGAACTGTGTAAGCTAAAAATAAATAAATAAATAAATAATAATAATAATTTAATTTCCTAATTTCGGTAATGCAGATGGAAAACAAGTATATATCTATATAGTGTTGGTCATATGTGTTTGATACAAATATATAACAAAACAAACTCTTTTAAATCCATTGCAAAAAAAAAAAAAAAAGTATTAAAAAGTAAAAATTCACAACGAATCTCAGCAACACATAAAAAGTCAACAAATGAGAGACGGAAACATTGAACAACAGGATGCAATTTATTTCTAATAATACATGTCGTATCTGTCTACAAATAAATTATCCTTAAAGTAAAATTTATCCAGCAAGATATTTTGGCGACGAAAAAGATAGCGGATTCCAAGAAATATTCTTATAACACAAAAAAAATTGTAAGAAAAGAGTTAAAAAAAGTGGAAATGAGAAGAACTAAAAAATTAAACTGTCAAAAAACCTTATTGAAAATTTATTCAAGTCTCACAAGAGGATTCACGTCATAAATATTATACATATATGTGTATAACATTTATGGCGTAGTTATAATATAAATATTTTTATCAATACATATTACGTACAAGATGCGATTCGTGGAACCCTCCATGAGTTTATAATTTTAATTTTTGAGTCGCATCACAAAGAACAAGTAATATAAAAAAAATTTTAAAGTCAATTCCTATTTAGGTCAACAAAAAAATATTTTATTTAAGTTACTTTTTATTTGAAAATCAAATAAGAAATATTTATGCTTCGACGAGATTCGATCCGAAGGCATGAGGATTCTACGCCGACCTTCTACCAACTTTGCTATTCCTAAATTCCTATTATTCCTATTATTTGCTTGCCTAAATTTCTTTTTTCACTAAATTGCAGAAAGTTCTTTATAAATAAATTTCATTCACTTTTATTAAGTTAGAAAAGTTGAAATTTTCCTCTTACTTCTGGCGCCATCTATTGGTAGATGCATGCAACTTAACTCTGAAAAAAATTAAAATTAGTTAATTAGATTTAATCAATGAATTAATATTTGAAAATACTATATTAGCATCCACTACAAGTTCAAAAAAATGTATTTGAACTTGAGTGGATGAATAAAAAGTATTTTATGAACGATTGCAAATTTGATAGGGATATATAGGGAGAGTGTGAGCTAATAGAAGGAATTGAAAAAAATAACCTAACATTTGATTTATAACCGTATATT
>BPLQ01001987.1:0-477069 GCA_021605075.1 Caerostris darwini
TAAAAAGATTTATTTTTAAATCAATCTTATCAAAAGTGTTTGATATTTTTCCGTTTGGGAGAAATTTTATTAGAAAATAAAATATTTACATACTTAAAATTAATTTTAAAATATTTCAGGAAACATTTTAGATATTTTAAAAAAATATTAGAAATTTTTCAAATATTTTCTTAAAAAAATGTATTAATACATAATTCTTATTTTGGATTTACATGCTAAAAAATGTTCTTCTTTTTCATTAGTATAATGAAGATTTTTTTCTCAATTTATATTCTTCCACAAGAATGCTTGCTTTACTTTACATAAATGCAAAATTTTCATAAAATAAAATTCAGTCAAACTTATGATTAAAATGATAAATATAATGATTAATGTTATCTTATGATTAAATTAAAATGATATTGATTAATGATTAAATTAACATGATTCTACGTTAGGCTACACCACTACAATTCTTTTCGCCTCAGTTAATTTAATCTGTGACGTACAGCAAATCTGTTGGGTATATGGTGATTAATTTTTCATGTAGGAAAATTTCCATAAGATCAGAAATTCCCAGCTATCATCAACACTTGATTTTCAACTATATGGTTTTAAATTAAGCATGACCAAAGGTTTTAATTAAGGTTTGGTTTGGTTTGTCGCTCTACAGTCATTATCACGGATCGCATCATTGTGAAAATGGATAGCTTTTTCTTTACAGACAAATTTATTTTGATGATTTTGCGTATATATTGTAATTTTGTTTCCGGTCTCGTAGCGGAATTAAATGAATGATGTTTCATATCGCTTTCATACGCTGTTTTTATATAATTTTTTGCTTTAGAAATTTTGAATGGGACTACAGTTAAAAACCATTGTTGGCCAATACTCGGACCACTCCTAGAATATTTTTCCGGCCCGTGAGATTTATCATACTTTTAATACAAAATATATTTGTTTTATAAATGCCCAAAGTAGTGAAAGCCAATGTATGAAAAAAAAAATACATTATGTGTGCATCCCTCTATTTAAAAATGAACTGTCGAAATAATGAGAAAAAGTGAACTTTGATTTTAAAATAATAGTCTTGCGAATATAGGACAGATATCGCCTGTTGTATTTATGAGTTTGCAGTTATGAGTTCGCAGGATAATTAAATTATATTCTGATAACTCATGATGCGCGAGCATCGATTTGCAAAAGCTAAGTGAAACAGTGGAAAAACACATATCGCGCAAGTAAAATAAATATTTATGAATGATTTCATTTTTTTTTAAATTCGTTTACATTTATGTATTTTTTATATTTCATTTTGAGTGTTATATATTTCTTTACAATGTGTGTTTAGTTTCATTATTATTATATTATCTAGGTTTAAATGTAAGAATAATTTATTTTTTATAAATCATTCAATCTTTTTGCTAGTATTAAACAACACAATTCTTTATTAAGAAAAAAATTCCTATAAAAATCGATATTTTTATATATTGCACTTGGAAATTAAATTTTTTTAAAGCGCAGACAGAGTGTAAAAAAAGGGGAAAACTTAAAATTACTTTTTAACGATAAAATCCCTTATTACATTAAGAGCCCTTATTACATTAAGAGCAATCCCCCTCCTCCCTAAAAAATGGGGAAATAATTCTTGAGTTTAGAATGTCTGGTAAATACGATTTTTAATCTTATAATCAATTAATCGGTTCCTTTTTTTTATGTCTTAATTTTTTTTTATTATAAAACAACAATTGGTGAATAAGACGAATCGAAATCTTTCAAGTAAATCCGAACCAAAAGCTTCCTCGTGTTTGAAGGTTTGATTTGGTTTGTCGCTTTACGGTCATTTTGTGCACACTTTAAGCTTATGAGACAGGGACCTACAGTTTAACGTGGATTCCGAACCACTCAACAAAGGTTTGGTAAGGTCACACCTAGGTCAACTACATGGCAAAAGTTTAAAATTGTGTGCAATGCAATAATTAATGTAAAATATAGCGATAATAATTCGTAAAATAAATCATAATCGTAAAATACTAATCAAAATAGATAGATCAACAATCATTTGATAAATTCGGATAGAAAAAAAAAATTATAATTGGTGTTGACGAAATTTGTTTAAAATTTATTTGAATCCTTAGATGACTACTTGTTTTATCTTTAAATCATGCAAAAAAAGTAATAATTTATATAAAAAAACTATCGCAAATTGGTACACTTTAAGGCTTTTTCAAAAGATTTTAAAAATAAATAATGCCCTCTATACATCTTTTGGGTTTCCTGATGTTTCATGGAATGATTTAAAATTAGAGAACTTTTGTATTTTCTATTTTATATCTCTCTAAATGTATACGTCAATAAAAAACAGAAAACAGCATGAAAAGTTAATTTTCGTTACATAATAAATTATTGTCCAAAAGGGCTTTAACATTGAAAAAATTACATGATAATCCTGTAAACGTTCCACTAATAATCATTTTTCTTCTTTGAAGAAGCATTTTCCATTGACACATTTCTCTAGAAGATTTATTTATTTCTACGAAACATTTATACAGGGCGATTATAATTAAAATCCCATTTTCAAATCGCCGGAAAAAAGAACCACTCGTTGCAATGAGTTCGCATTTACTTGAATTACATTTTATTAGTTCAGAAGATACTTGAAGAGGGGAGAAACGGTACGACATCAGAAAAAGCTTCAAATTGTATGAGTAGATGACACTGTAAGCGGCCTAAAGAAAGTGATTTCGGCTGCCAGTGATAGTTTGAATCAAAATGACAACGTATTTGGCATGAGTTGCACATTAAACCAACAGTAACAACATGCCAACAGTGCTGGACTGTTTCGGTTTTTTGACTGAAAAAAATGACTTCCAAGTCATTCAACAATTGTGGCGCTGTGAGTGGAAAGCCCATCCACCACGGCAAGGTTATACCCAATTGGATAAGAAAAATCGGTGGAACTTTTTTTTGGATACCGTACTGTTTCCTCTTTCTTCGAGTATCTTCAGTTCAAATCTGAATTCATTGTGACGAGTGGTTCTTTTTTGACAGCATTTTGAAAGTGGGACTTTAATTATAATCACTCTGTATTTCAAATATTAAAGCAACACGACACCAGAGGAAAATAGTATGCTACTCTAAAATATTTCGCATGGAAAAAATAACAAGATAATCTTATAAATGTCCCATAGAAAACAATTATTCTTCCTTGGAGGAGCAGTTTCCATTGATACAGTTCTTTAGAAAATTTGTTTCTACGAAGTCTCTTCCAAACATATTAACGCAAGCACGACACCATTGAAACAGCAACATGCACGCCATAAAGCGAGCACCTAATAAAACATAAATCACGCGCGTTAAAGTCTCACCTTAAGTCAAAAGCGCACAACATTCAAGTGGTTTAATCGATGCCCTTGTGGGCGACCTTCGTCCAATCAGTCGTTTAATTGGCGGTTTATACAACATTTGTTCTTGCTGAGGGGGAAGACAAGTGCGCATGCGCAGAACGAGGATTATTGCAGGGGGACGACAGTCTGTATTGCACGCATTTAATCACCTTGTTTCTATTTTGGGGCCCCAGGGATGGGGGGAAGGGTTGTCTCTCGAAAGGAAAGGGGGGGGGACGCTATCACTCAGAGCCAATTTTCTCGATAGGACTGTCCTCAGGGGCAATAAATTGTCCTCTTACTTTTATGTCCTCAGCGAGGTTTTTATTTATGGGTGGCTTTTAACCCTTTCTCGTGCTCCTGGGATCAAATGGAACCGGACACACTCGTCGGCACGACAAACAGGACACACAAGTTATTTTAAGGAAGCGAAAAATATCTGTTGACAAACAGTGAGCATCTATACGGAAAAACCCCGAACTATTTTTTTTTTTATTTCAGAAATTAATATTTTACTGAAATGAAATCCTTCGGTTTAATATTAAAAATATTTTTTTTTAATGTCTTTAAATTGCGTACAAATTTTTTTGTTGTTAAATAAGATAGTAAATCGAACATTCTGCTTGAGAGAACTGCACAGATGTGGTTTGGTTCAAATAAAGATTCGATTTATTAAAATAAATTAATAATTGAATGAGTAATTTGAATAAGTGTAACAGTTGCATGATTGCAAATAGTTCTTCTGTGCATGGAATCAACTGAAACAGGGGGTTTGAGTTCCTGGAATCAACTGGAACAGAGGATTCTTTTTCTTAACCGTGGGTTCATGTCTTTTGAATCAAATGAAACCAGGGATTCGTGTTCCTGAAATAAATTGGAACCGGGATTCGTTATCCGCGGATCAAATGAAACTGATAGTTAGTGTTCCCGACATAAAATGAAATCGGGAGCTCGTGCTCCTATCGTCAAATGAAACCAGAAACACTCACTAGCCCGACGATGGCAAAGAAAGCACAAGATATGCATAAGTTATTTTAATAATTCGAAAAATATCTGTTGACAAACAGATAAAAATAAGAAAAAACTCATAAGGTTTTGTTTTGTAAACTAATATTTTATAGAAATGAAGTCACCCAGTTTAATATAAATAACGTTTTCTTTTAAATGTCTATTAACTATCGTGTGTCAGTGATAACGTACATACTCGTAGCTAGCGTGTAAAAAAGTTTGAGGTACAAATCCATAAAGCATCTAGCATTAATATTTAAAATGCCTGGTCAAAGTTTTCCGAGTTTTCTCCCATATGGCACGTAGATGCGGCCATTTAGCCCCAAATATTTTCCAGGAAGACACTGTCATCTCCTCATCATTTGTCGGTGGTCTGTTTGTGGTAAGCATACGTGTAATATGGTTTGGTTTGGCTTGCCGCTCTACGGTCATTCTTTGCACGCTTTAGGCTAATTAGATCGGGACCTACAGTTTACCGTGGAACCACTCACCACCGAACCTTTCCGAACCACTCACAAACATCTATGCCCCCTCCAGGATTCGAATCTGAAGCTTGTGGTACCAAAGGCCAGAGCGCCAGCCAGTTGGCTATCAGGTCGCTAAATGGAACACGAGGCCCACTGATTTTACACACACAAAAAAAAATTTATAAAATAATAAACCAAACATTCTGCTTGAGATAAGTTATAAAGATACGACTTAATTCAAATAATCATTCGAGATAATAAAATAATTTCATGATTAAATTAATAATTTGAATAATTGTAATATTTGTATGATTACGAATATTGTAAATTTTTAATAAATTGAGTAATTGAGTTCCATTTATTCTAGCTATTCCGTTAAAAATTAAATTAAGTTTTTATTGTGAAGTAAATTTTAAGGTATAAGGAAACCTCTCTTAAATATTCATAAAATTTTATTAGTTTATCGATTTATTTTTATTTATTGGGAAACTGGTCTTTAATAAAAAATAATTAAAACTAAACAATTTTCACCAAAAGCTTTATATCCTAAATCAGGGGTTCCCGCGGCACACCAGGAATATATTTCCGGCAAGTAAGATTTTCCACACTTTTACAAAATATGTTTATTTTATAATGGCCAAAGGAGTGAAAACCAGTGTATTAAAAAATAGATTACGTGTGCATCCATCTATTCAAAAATGAACCGTCAAAATTATAAGAAAAATTAACATTGATTTTAAAATAATATACTTGCGAATGTATGACAGATAGTGCTGTTTTATTTAAGAGTTTGCAGGAGTTCGCGGAAAAATTAAATTATATTTCATTTATATTTATATATTTCTTTATATTTCATTTTGAGTGTTCTATATTTCTTAACAATGTGCGTTTAGTATCGTTATTATTATATTATCTATAATAATAACGTTTACAACTAACGTTAATAATATAACGTTATAATAATAACGTTATAATAATAATATAATAATAACGTTTTTTAATATAGTTTACATGTAAGAATAATAGTAAACACAAAAATAATGCTCATTATGTTTCAATTTTTCATTCCAAAAAATTGTCTATAGTGGGTCTAAATCTAATGCGGGGATATATAATTTTATGTGCGGTCCGTGGAATTAGGATGCATTTCAAAAGTGATCCGCAAGATCGTTTGGTTTGGACACCCCTGTCCTAGAGGCTATCAGCGAACATGTAAAATAAATCGAATTAAATCATTCGAATCATTCATTCCGGTTCCAAGAACATACAGGGAAAATAATTTTAATTACTTCATTTCATAACATTTAAAAAATAATATTTTGTTTTATTTATCTTTTACATGTTATTGAAAACTTGTAAAAGAAAAAATCTATTCTTCCTCAGAATGTATTGACTTTCTCTGTGAAGAAAAGGCGATGTTAGTGATTAGTCGGCTTGGTTTAAGTGGTTAAATTAAAATAATAATTAAAACCTAAAAAATAACAGATGTACCAATGAGCTATTACTTGTTAGATTTTAGAAATTATCACCATTGCCACTTTAGTAATCACCATCTTCACCAAACAATCATCACCATTAGATTCATCATCATCTTCACCATTGCGACGTTAGTAATCATCACCTTTACCAATCATCACCATTGTAACATTAGTAATCCTCACCATTACCATTTCCAATCATCACCATTAGATTTTAGTAATCCCCATTACCAATCTTGTAATCACTATTGTGACAACCACTACACCACACCACATCACTGTGCCTAGAGCTGAGTTGCCCTTTTACAGATTGGAAATGGTGTGGGTGAAAAGTCTGATTGAGCTCTGTGACGCTCTATGGTCCTATGAGACCAGAACCTAAGGCTTAAAGGGGATTCTGAACCACTAGAAGCATCCATGACACCGCGGGGACTTGAACCCGAAGCATGTGGCACCGAGTGCCACTCGGCTGTCAGCCCCGGGTATAACCAACGGAGCAACATTCGAGACTCCATAAGTTATATCGTATTGAAAGCTATCGCGTCTATAGTACTGGGAATGAGGGGTATAGATTTGCAGGATAGAATATTCTCCGGTTTGGGCCTAAGGAAGAAGGGGCTAACCGCCCAAATTTATAGAATTTAGGGCTGTTCAAAGGGAAAGCATTCGAAAACAACACAATCACAATGATGCACCCTGGGTAACGTTGAAATTACTACATCTGTTTGGTTCTAGGGTAATGCTTAGTACTAATTAAGAGTATGTTCCCGCAGAAAATGTTGTAGAGAAATATGACTTTTTTCGGTTTCAAGAAAGCGCTAAAAATCATTTAAGATGTATTCATCATTCTGAATAAAATAAATAAGTAAAATTATCATTGGAATTAAGAAAAAAGGATTTTCTTAAATCGCTAAAATTTGACATAATAAGTTTGTTTTTATAAGTAACTAAAAATAAGCAAAGTATTTTTATAAAAAAAAAATATTCCTCGCATTGTTACTTTGAAATTCGTTGCTTAATAAAAAAACCATGGTGAAAAATTGCAATATGCCAAGTGGGTTTGTAAATAACTTGAATGTATGGTTATTTGCTGCTTCAATGATGAAAAATACATTTCCTTAAGCTTCTACCAAACTTCAAAAAAGTCGCGGCCAATTAGCTAGAGATCCAAACTTTAGTACCACAGTCTTTAGGTTTGAATCCTGGCAGTGGCACGGATGTTTGTGAGTGGTTCGGAATCCACGTTGAGCTGTAGGTCCCGGTCTGTTTAGCCCTCGTGTGCACAAGATGACCGCAGAGCGACAAACCAAACCAAATCTGATCTTAGACTGCATATGAAGATATATGACTAACCATCTTCTTATAAAATCGGAAATGGAAATGCTTCTTACATGGAAATGATTCTTAAATAGTCAAGACATATATCAAAAAGTGATTCTTCTACAATTTTTGAATGTATATCCCTACATTTAGTTTAGTTTATCAAATTTTCGTATGAAAATTTTTCCTGAAATGTTTCGTGAAATACTTAAATGATTATAATAATTCCATCATTTTAAGATAGTCGTCTTTTCTGACAAATCGAGAAAAAATAGTAATATGTTATGGAGAATTAAATTTTGGAATCCTTATGAAAATTTAAAACAATTTTAAGTGGAAGCAAATATTAATTACTGATTTATTCTTTAAGTTTTCCACATTCCTATTATAACATTTTGTATTGAGATGGAAATGTCCGTCTTTTTAAAAAGATGTATTAGAAGGAAAAGTATTTTAAAAATTGGTCCATGTTTTAAGCATCTCTGCTTTTTACTTCATTTTTATCATCTTTGTAATTTAAGAGAGGGATTGTTTCCAGATGTAAAGGGTGATTAAAATTAAAGTCCCACTTTCAAAATGCTGTCTAAAAAGAACCACTCATCACAATGAGTTCACATTTGTACTAAAGATACTCTAAGAACGTGGAAAACGGTTCGGCATCCAAAAACAGATGTTTCCCCGATTTTTCTCATCTAATTTGTTGTGACTTTGTCGTGGTGAATGGACTTTCCACTGACAGTGTCACTACCGGTGAATCACTTGGAAGTCATTTTTTCCGTCAAACAGAAACAATCAAGCACATAGAACACTGCAGTTGACTTAATACAGTTGGTTGAACTCATGCCAAATACGTTTTCATTTCGATTCAAACTATCACTACCAGCCGAAATCACTTTCTTAATGCCGCTTAGAGCGCCCTCTATTTATACACTTTGGAACTGTTTTTGGATGCCATATCGATTCCCCCTTCTTCAAGTATTTTCAGTCCAAATGTGAACTCATTGTGACGAGGGGTTCTGTTTTGACAGTATTTTGAAATGGGATTTTAATTATAATCACCCTGTATATTAAAGAAGTAATTTTATAAATTATTAAACGCATTACTTTAACGGATAATAGTTTCATTTCACTACATTTTATGTACTTTATAAAAAGTAAATTTCTAACATAGTTAGAAATAAATAAAATGAAAGCTTAATAATTGTAATAGATTTTTAAATATCACCAATTTCAAAGCATTATACTAACGTTCCCTTTTCTTCTGAAAGAAATGAAAAGTATTTCTAACCGAAAAATATAGAAATATACCATACTTAAATTATATTAAGTTTATTATAATATTTATAACTTCATAACTTAATATTTTTTTAAATAAAACTTTTTAAAATTTGATATTTTCATCAATGTGACGAACATTCATGTCCAAGATACTGTAATACATAAAATAATTAAATATATTAACTAATAATATTAATGTATTTCTTGGATTCATCTAGAAATAAAACCTTCACAAATGCATTATTAAAATTTTAAAATAATAATTGTCTATTTAATCTGAATTTCAATTTAAATGATGAAATAATTATAGATTTATTTCCATCCTGTATGAAATATTTAATTAATTAATAAATTCATAATAATAAATGAAATATTTTATTAATTAATTATTATTCAATTATTATTAGCAATTCTTGAAGTGAATAAATGCCTCCGAAAACTTTTTTCTAACTTTTCAATATTTCGAAAAACTTCCAACAGAATTTAATGAATATTTTTAAAACACTGATAATATTGATAATGAAGGGATACTTTAATATATTTTCTGATAAACATCAAGGTTTTTCTGATGTTAAAGAATAGAGACAAATTTTTTGTAAAAATAAAATTGTCAGCTTAAAAGATTATTTTTTTTTTGATTTACTGGTTTAATATGAGATAAATTTTAAGAGAAAAGTATCAATAATTAATTTTCACATATATAAAATTTAAAATCAAAGTATCAAAAGTATTAAGTTATTTAATGTTTAAGTAAATCAATTGAGAAAAATTAATAGGATCATTCCATAGTGAATAACGTAGCATTAATATCAAATGAAGCTTTACAATTTTATTTATCTATAAAATAGTTTATGCAAGAAAGTTCTCTTTTAATAACCTTTTGCAATTTAGACTTACGAATATCAGTTATAAATTTTCACAAATATAAAATTTAAAATCAAAGCATCAAAATTATTTAATTATTTAATGTTTAAGTAAATCAATTCAGAAAATTAAATAGGATCATTCCGTAGTGATTAAAACAGCATTTATATCAAATAAAACCTTACAATTATTTTTTATAAAATAATTTATTCAGGAAAGTTCTTTTTTAATAATTATTTGCAATCTAGAATTACAAATATGTTTTATTCATTATTCTTATCAAATAAACAACAAAAAAAAATTTAAAAAAATAAAGAGTTTCTACATGCTTAAACCTTTTTAACGGAATGAAATGTTATCTAACTTCGTAAAGTTATTAAAAATTAAAAAGTTAATAAAACTTACAAATTCAGTGTTTAGTAATCAGAAGTGTTTAAAACTTAAATAACTTAATGAAGTCTTTAAACTTATACTTTTTAACTTTAACTAACGATTTTTAGTTAATCTAATAAATAACACGAATTAGTAGTATTATTATAAAAATTATTACAAAGAGAATGAAAATTTATGCAAAAAAATTAACACACAATTACTATTACTTTTATCCTGTACACAAATTACTACTACTTTTATCCTGTCATTACTTTTTCCAATACATTTTTATTTGTGATGTATTAAAGCCGTCTCTTGTCAATGCATAAGTACTTGAGACATTTATTTCACGTCACAAAATAAACAATAGTTTTATAAACATAAAAATAGGCAGTACTTTTCTTAAGCATTCATTATAGGAACAAAAAAATAAAACTGATAAAAATAACAAATGAGAAAAAAAGGGGATCGAAATTTAAAACAGGGTTATTCACAAATACTCGAAAAATCAAAGCTGTTAATATTTTTATTTTGTTTCAAATAACTTTTAATTTATTATATTTACGAAATTTTATTAAATAAATAACGTTATTGAAAGAAATGAATTTTAAATTGTCTCACCAAACAGAAGCTCAATTAAAAACTTATCTTCTCAAAACAATCCATAACTATTTTAACTCTTTAGGGCATCCTCTACGGGTTTTTAAAAAACTTCTACCCATCGCCAAGTCCAATTCTCTTATATAAGCTGCTGAATATCGTGGTTTCAGTTATTTCTGAGGAGTGATCAGTTACATGTGAAATCTTCATTAAGGTGAAATTAAGTTTTGTCTACAAATGTAACGCGACCTGCGCAACACAACTGAAGTAATTACAACTACTACTAACCTACAATAATCATACTTTTAATTATGATTATTGTAGGTTCTTGATTAAAATTACTCAAATTTATGTGAGTAATTTAAGTAATTTAAACAAGAATTTTTTTTACAATTACAGTCTGTTTCTTTTATTATAGTCCCTTCATTATTCTGTGAAATATTAATGGGTATAAGTGGTTAATATTATAATAATAGTGGTACACGTTAAGGAAATGTAAATGGGGCCTGATGGTTGAGTGGCTAGCGATCTGGCGTTAGATACCACAGGTTTCGGGTTCAATTCCCGGCTGTGCCATGGATGTTTGTAGGGGTTCGGAATCCGCTTTAACCCTATGTCCCGGTCTAGTATGATCGTAGAGCGTTGTGGGAGTAATATTACTCGCGTCCGTGGCATGTTTTCAAGCTACACGTGCCCCCTGGGTAGTACTCAGTGAGTAACAACGGTGCAGCCATTGCTTATATTATAAACATAACTGTCTAGTACTGGCAGCTGCAATAGAACATATATATAAAGCTAATTGCGGTATGAAACCAGTGATTTACATTTTATCTGTGCATCTACATTTTACGTGACAAAATAAAATTTGTGTAAAAATAGAATGTGATACAACTTTTCTTAAATCTTATTACATTAAAAGGACAAGAACTAAAACTAGTGAAAATATAAAATGAGAAAAAAAGTATATAACTGAAAATTGAAACTATGTATTTATAGAATAGAATTAGTGATTTTAATTCTTCTTTCAATTTCACTCAATTCAGATTTATTTATAATTATTATCTGAACTTTATCATAAATATTTATTTTATTATGGTTTTTGAAATTGTATTAAATTTGAATAAGAAATAAACTACATTGTTACAATTACATAACAATGATAAGCGAACATAAACCAAGATTGCTTATAAAATGTGCTTATTAAAGTTCATAGTTATCTAAAAACGTATTTATCCAACATCTCCGTTGTGGGCCTTGGCCTTCTTTAAAAGATCCAGCCAGGCTGTTCTCCTCTTGGCCGTGGACCTCCAGTTTTTGATCTTAATAACATTAAAATTAGAGTCTAAACAGTCGACCCAACTCTTTTTCGGTCTTCCCCTTGGTCGTTGTCCAAAAGGGATTGCATTGAAAACCCTCAAAACAGCTCTATCACTTTCCATTCTCATGAGATGACCGGCCCATCTCATTCTGTTCAGTTTAAAAAATTTTAGAATGTCAACATCTCTAAAAAGTTTGTAAAGTTCAAAGTTGTATCTTCTTCGTCAATTTCCATTGTCATTGATACCACCAAAAATAGTTCGTAGCACTTTTCTTTCGAAGATTGCCAACATTTTCTATTCTCTTGCTGTTAGTGATCCTGTTTCAGACGCATTTGTTAATACTGGTCTTATGAGAATTTTGTAAAGTAAAATTTTAGTTCTTCTTTTAATCAGATGGGATCTTGAGTGGTTTCTAAGACCAAACAGGCAAAGATTGGCAGCAATAATTCTCTTTCTGATCTTGGGGCTGATTACATTTTGGTGTCCTAACTCAGATCACAGATAAGTAAACTTTTTAACACTTTCGAATCTATGCTGCTCGATTTCGAAGAAATCATCAGGATAGTCTCACTTTTCGCAAAACATGCAATAGGGTTTTCCTTCATTTATAGTTAGCTTTGCATTTCTAACAGCCTTTCCTAATGCGAGGAGAGATTCTATTCTCTACAAATGATTTTAAAAGCGGTATCGCCTCCCAGAACTATCGATTCGAGTCCTTTTTCATATCACCAAACCTCATCCTGATGAATGGCCCGTGGCCCAATCCCTCCCCAGGTCGCCTCTGCGGTGGATGACGAGGAAGACGGATTTAAAACCGCCACCCGAGTCTGAAATCACGAGCGCGGTTCGGCAGGGCCCATTGATCACACCCACCTGAGTAATCCGCCACAATTTGTTGCAACCTCCTCACTCTCCAGGGAGCTGCGGGGCATTAAAGGGTGCCCACTGATTGGAATGGATGGCTCATCATCGCGGCACTCGTCCTGTCTATGATCGAGTGCCATCTTGAAAGAACATCGCATCCTTTTCTTGAGGATTTTCGTAAAAAAAACGAAATTTATTTTGCTGTTGCAAGGGGACTGAATGGCCGAGTAGCTAGCGCTCGGTACCACAGGTTTCGGGTTCAAGTCGCGGCACTGCCATGGATGTTTAGAATGGTTCGGAATCCACTTTAAAGAAGTTGGTCCCGGTCTAATAGGATCGTATAGCGTTGTGGAGGTAGTGTGCCTCGCGTTCGTATCCTATCTTCAAGCTACACGTGCCCCCTGGGTTGTGCTCAGTGCAGCCCCTACTTATGGCATAAATATGACGCCAGCATGCCAGCTGCATTAGAACAACTACTCACATCGTCAAAATCTTTGCCAAATGGATCGATGTCAAGCACTTTGAAGAGAGGTATCCCTCTCCACAAAAAGTCGCAATAGCTAGTCTGGAAGGCCTAGACAATGTCACACTTTCGAAATTTCTTAGATGAGAAAGTAGAGAAAAGGGTCTTTTCGCACATATTTTCAAAAAAAGGGAAATCTAATGATGCTCAGTCAGATTCAAGTGGGGAAAACAGACAGAAAAATGGAGTCTCGGAGGTTTCATGGATATTTGTAGTGGTTTTGGAATCCCCTTTAAACCGTAGGTCCCGTCTCGTATAACCGTAGGGCGTTGCGGGGGTATTGTTACTCCGCGTCCGTAGCTCATCTTCAAGCTACACGCATCTCCTGGGTAGTGAATAAAGTCGGTGTAGCGTTTGCCTTAAGGCATCCAAGACAACTGTCTTGGATAAGTGTTTCCAGCTGCATTAGAACAAAAAAAGAATTTACTGTTTTATTCTGAAAATCAGACCCTAAGCTTTCGAAAACAGTTTCTATATTCATTAGAAGTCGAGATACCTATGCTTATGGTTAAATCCCTAAATATATGCCTATGGTTTCCCATTTCCCATCATGAGGCAACTTTTAATGTCATATTATTATTGAAAATAGATTGGGTCATCTTATTATATAAATGGGTTAATTGGTCAGTCATTGATAATGGCTTTTTTCAAATGATTCAACTAACTGTAAGCTTGGCACAAAAATTCAATCATGAGGCCACTTTTAATATCATATTATTATACAAAATTATATATTGAGGATAATTTCATGATATTCTTTCACCAATCTTGTTTACAATTGTCCCTAACGGAGGCGAAAAATAAATTAACATTGAAAATTTCTTGATGACAGATAGCGAGCTATTTAAGATAGTGGACTTCCTTCATTCACGCACCATCCAATATTATGTGAGATTCCAT
Organism: Caerostris darwini; assembly: GCA_021605075.1. Taxonomy (NCBI): domain Eukaryota; kingdom Metazoa; phylum Arthropoda; class Arachnida; order Araneae; family Araneidae; genus Caerostris; species Caerostris darwini. The sequence continues at coordinate 14,359 of BPLQ01001987.1, forward strand.
TTTTGACTCTACCCTTTATAATTGGTGAAGCTTCGTGGCTGCGGAGCAGCCGTTAGCTTCTATCTTGGATTGTCCATTGGAATATGAACCAGATTGTACTGCTGCCATATTTATAAGTGAAATTTAATATCGGAAATAAAGATAATGTTGCCACCGGATATCACAACTGAATGTCTGAAAAACTGCTACACAGCGCTACGATAAAATTTATAACTGCGATAATCATTTCGGATTCTAATTAAATTTCAAATCAATGTTTTGAAGGATGCACTGAATTAAAAGGTTTTAAACAGGTTCATGTGAGATCAGTTATAGGCATTTTTCTTTAAAATGTTACTTTAATTTTTTTAATCGATTGGCTGTTACTCAGCTACACTTTAGAAAATTATCAGTTTTTTTAGTTCAGTGAGGCTGTCAGTCAGTTAAACTTTAGAACAGAATCATTCTTTTAGTTCAATGCATGCAAAGTGTGTTCCAAAATTCATGCAGTTAGAAGTATTTACAAATTGACAAAAAAATATCTTTTTTGTCAATTTTTGCCACATTTTAAAGAAAAAAGTTTACATTTATATAATAATATCTGTATATATAAGCATTCACCTGTATATTCAATGTATAAGTATTCAAGTATGTTCATATAATATATAATATCTGTCAATATCGAAATTAATTTTCATAAAACATTATTTAAAAATTTAGCTCTGAATGTGCCCAGCTACCTTGAAAGAGGTACTAAAAATGATGTTGAGATTTTGCTTTAAATTTAATGTGACACTTATGAATTTACTCTAACGAGAATTATATTAAAATAGCTGAATACATGTCGAAAATAAGATGCGATTTTTGAAGTTATCCTTTATTATATTTATTAACAAGATAGTAGCGTTGTCATATTTACAACTGAAACTTAATATCGAAACTATGATGTTGTTGCCGTCGTATATCACAAATATAAAAATACAACAAATACTAAAGTTTTTTTTACCACATATTTATAATCATTTGAAATAGTCGTCTGCATTGTTGTTGAATGCAGCTTCCTAAAAACGTTTAATGTTGAACTTCAGTGTATCTTTTCTAATAATTTACTGGACATAATAGATTACATTCTTTCTACTTAACAGTAAATAAGGTACGTTTCAATCTGACGTTCGCTTATTAAGTATCTTACAGGAATTTAATTTTTAAAATATCAAAAACTGGTAAAAAGAGATTCAATAAAAATATCTCAATTGATAAGAAGAAAATTAGATAAGAAGTGATTCTTATCTAATGGATATAGTGCTTCAATATCTAACAATAGTCCTCCTAAATAATACTTTAATGAAACAAAACCAGAGTAATTTTCTTTTTTTTTGTTGTCCTAAGTTACATGTCTTCATAAAAGGAATCACAAAAGTATCAGTCCCCTTTACAAGATTAGTAAATTGAACTAGGATATTACTTTATGGAAACCAGAATATTTCCTCTATTTTGTTGCCCTAAGTTAAATGTCTTCATATAATGAATCACATAGGTTTTTGTCTACTTTACGAGACAGGTGCTCTAAATTGGATAAGATAACTCAATAAACAGAGCAAAACTATAAAAAAAATCTTTATCTATCTGTCTTTCAAAATCTGTCTTAAATAAAATAAACTGAGTCTTTAAATCTGTCTATCTTTTGTAACACTATGTTATTTTATGCAAGAATAAAACTGACTAATGTCAAAATGCAGGAATAGAATATTTACGAATCTCAAAAACCCTATGGATTCTATATTCCATAGGGTTTGAAATAATTCCATAGGGGATTCTATAGTCTTCCTATATTCGCATATACCCCCTTCGCTTTATATGCGAATTTGTAGAATTAGAATCGATGGGGGCCTGATAGCTGAGTGACTAGCGCTCTGGCACTCGGTACCACAGATTTCGGATTCAAGTCCATGGATGTCTGTTGTGGTTCGGAATCCACTTTAAACCGTCGGTCCCGGTCTACTGGGATCGTAGAGCTCTGTGGAGGTAGTATTACTCCGCGTCTGTAGCCTGTCTTCAAGCTACACGTGCCCTCTGGGTAGTGCTCAATGAGTCAAGCGGTGCAGCCCTTGCTCATGGCATAAAGATGGCCAGCAGCATTAGAACAACAGAATCGATTTATTAACGCTAATATACAATATAGGTCATATAATTACATTGAAAATATTTATTCCAGAAATATCACGTTTAAAAACAATATTTGTTTCCCCTGAAGTTTCGATATGGCAAAACAAAATAAGTGAGTCTAAGCCAAAAAAATTAATATTAATTTAATTTATAGAGCATCTCATTAGTTGAAAGGGAACTTTCATCTAAAAATCTAATGACACATATTTTGTTAGATTTAATCAACATGCAGTCCAACTCTGTGCTTTAGAATGCAAAAATAATCACACATGCAAGAAAAATACAATAAATATTAGAGCTGTTGCATTTGCGTAGAGCATTTTTAAGATATGAATTAGAATTTTCTACATATTTCTGTCCTGTCCCGTTTTGGAAAATGTTGATCCTGGAAAAGTTCCATCTGTCTATCCTTCCAGATCCTGGAAAGGACGGACAGATAGAAATTCTGGACAGGATGAAAAACAGAGTGGAGAACCTGGACAGGATGGAAATCCTGTCCTAACAAAGGATCTATTTTTGAAATGTTTTTATATAACTTTGTAAACTTAACCTGGTTTTTTTATATTTTTGATAATTTTTCAACTATCAAAATCGTAAATACTACATTTTAAGATAAATCTTTATTTTTTTTTTATTTAGTAATCTTATCGCAAAAATTATCCTTATTCTTAAGATTCGTGAATCTTTGTTTCATTAGGAGTGAGTTGTATGCGCCACATTTAAGATTTAAAAATAACTCTCAGAGAGATATACTACAATGCATACTAAAAATAGCAACTTTTGTGTTATTTGCCACCAAAGGGTGCTGCAGCATTTCATCTTATCAACCGTTAAAACTATATCCATATATATATATGTGTGTGTGTGCACTATCAAGAAGTGAACTAGAAACTCTTTCATCTGGTATAGCAAAAGCCCCTATCAGTATTCGAAAATGGTAATATATATATATATATATAAAGAACATAACACAAAAACAAAATGAGAACTGACTAGAAAGGAATTGAATACATGATCATTTTGCATGAGAAAGGCTACTACTGGCATTCGCTACACACAAACTGTATAACAAGACTATCATTATAACATTCTCATTACCAAAACCCCAAAGTGCTTCACATTCGTACCTCTAAAAAAAGAAAGAAAAATGTTCAAAATCTGAATTACGTATAAGCTGCAACAACGAAATTGAATTTCATTTAACAAATACAAGAATCAAAATGTTTAACAGTAAAAAACTGCATTACCAGTACAGAACAAAAATTTGAAGCAAAATTTACGAAGGGTATATGATTAGCAATATTATATTACATATATATTATATATATACATAATATTGTTGATATAATATATTTATAATATAGCTATTACATTATTTTGCAATTTAATCAACCTATACAGGAAAACGGGAAATGTGATAACAGTTTTGTCGATTATAAGATAACACTTCATTTATAAAACATTTTAAGATAATGAATCCAAAATAAAATTCCAAATCTCTAATTAAGTTATAATAACTCAATCCTTAAGATTCGGTTTTTAGTGAAATAAATCTTCGAGGTTCCATTCTAATTATTATTAGAGAGAGATAATAGAGACTGATACAAAAACACTCAAAAACACTCAACACTCAGTTGGCATCAAATGAGCGAACCTGTGAACAAATATTTAATTTTATTCTATTATTTGACTCCCCCTCCATCATGCTCTTTGCAATTCAAAGAAACAAGCAATGGTATGACGTTTATTTGCGTCCAAAATAAACATTTTTTAATAAATCCTTTTCTTGATTTTTCAAAAATGTTGCTTGTTTTCAAAAATCACTATCCCTCCGTTTTTCAATTTTATTTCGCAAAAAAATCAAAAATCAATAATCAATAATAAAATTAATTGACTCTTGATAATTTAACATTTTGTAAAAAAGTAAATTAAATTTGATAAATCAGAACTTTAAAAAAATGAATAGTATTGAGAATGAATCTCTAAAAATAACGCTTAATTTCAAATAATACATCCAACTTAATAACATACTTAAGCACACTATAGGAAAAGTTTCTTATTCAGGTAGGCGGTTCATTTTTGTTTTCACTAAATATTATTATAAAAAAAATATACGATAAATGTTAAATAAGAGGAAATATATAATTTTAAGATTAAATTATTAAACTTAGAAACAATTAAAAACCATCGTAACATTTTTATATCAAAATAGTAGAACGTAGAAAGTAGGATTAGAAGATTTTATAATATTATTAGAAATATATATATATATATATATATATATATATATATATATATATATATACGAGGATTGTAATTAAAATCTCACTTTCAAAATGCTGTCAAAAAAGAACCCCTCGTCACAATGAGTTCACATTTGAACTGAAGATACTTGAAGAAGGAGGAAACGGTACGGCATCAAAAAAGGTTCCAAAGTGTATAAATAGAGGGCGCTGTAAGCAGCCTAAAGAAAGTGAATTCAACTGCCACTGATAGTTTGCATTAAAGTGGCAACGTATTTAGCATGAATTGTACATTCAACCAATTGCAGTGTTCAATGTGCTGGATTGCTTCTGTTTTCTGACGGAAAAATAACTTCCAAGTCACACAACAGTCGTGACACTTTGAGTGGAAAGTCCATCCACCACGGGAAGGTCATACCACATTGGATGGGAAAAATCGGTGGAGATTTTTTCGGAACTTTTTTTTGATGTCATACAGTTTTCTCCTTCTTCAAGTATCCTCGGTTCAAATGTGAACTCATTGTGACGAGTGGTTCCTTTTTTTACAGCATTTTGAATACGGGACTTTAATTATAATCACCCTGTATAACAGACCATGGTTAAAGTTTGGTCTCACACCAATCCAGCCACAGGCTTCAGATTTGACTCCTGGCGGTGGCATGGATATTTTGTGAGTGGCTCGGAATCCACTTTAAACTGTATGTCCCGATCTGCTTAGCCCTCGTGTGCACAAAATGACCGTAGAGTGACAAACAAAACCAAATCAATCCAGCTTTGTTTATGACTATAGCAAAAATACGTGGTGTCTGGAATTGTAGCGTTTTGAATACGAAAGGGATATCGAATTTTATCAAGAGTGATCTGGAAATGAAGTCGTCTGCTCTTTTAACACCGCAGAGTATTTCATTACTACTTGATGTTTAGCAAAGTCAGTTTCTTCCAACCTCAAGCTGAGAAGGACTCGCCCCTCTTAAACTCATCCCTATGGCTATCAAATTTCGAACAACCAGTGGAGAATTCCTTGAATTATTTAAGGTATTTTAAAAAAATTGGCAATATATTTAGGGTTGCAACAGTGGCGATTTCTTCGGAGGTACAGCAATTTAGGATTAAACCAGGACATTTTTAATAATAAAGTGCTATCTTTTCCTTTCTTTGTGCACATTATAGATGATTGCAATTCATCGGTTAGTATGTTTTATTTTACGTCGCCTGTCTATGAACAGTACAACAGCGTAAAAAATACTATCGAACATGAAAAATTCTACTATCACAAATAGTTGTCAAATTGGCGTAAAACCTAATTGGGTAATGTCTTAACAAATATTGATCTAATTTTAAAAAAAAATTTATTAGACAGATATACACATACATAAAAATTTTCAAGAATATATATATATATATATATATATATATATATAGAGAGAGAGAGAGAGAGAGAGATATGCAATTCCATTTCGTAATTGTGTAATAATTGTTTTTATCACCCCAAACTTATTTAGACAAAATGGTATACATATAGGCTTGTTTGTGAAGTTCGCGTAAAGGCAGAATTTGAAAAAGTCTTCAATTTTTGAACTAATAAGAAGATAATTTTCTTGATAAGATAATAATTTCTTTCTAATAACTCAAATTTTCTTTAAAATACAAAGATTTGCAGAACTGTATATCTAAAAGTTAGTAGAAGCATCATTGCAAGATTAATTATTATATTTTCTGAATAGGAAGAGCTACAAAGAATAAAAACGAAGTTTGGGAAAATTCATTGCTTTTACCGAAAATATATATTCCAAAATATTACCAGCCATATTACTTTCCAACACATTAAAATGAATTCAGTTCGGAACACATTTATTATATTTATACACATCATTATTACATTTACATTTATATTTAGACACATTTATTGCATTTATTCATTACATACATTTATTATAAGTTCGTGTTAAGTTTTTATATTGATTTGTCCCAGACTTGAATTTATTAAACAAACATTTTTTTACTCCTGCAAACTATTTTAATTCCGTGATCGATTCATTTTAAATCTATTACGTAAGTTTCATGCGATTTTAGGAAATTACGGAATGTATCTATAATGTTTCAAATTCTCTTTTTCAAATGTACTTTTTTTGTAGAACGCATTTGCTGCATAAAAATAACATGTCATTAAAGTACAGAGACCAAGTGAAAATAAATGTTACATTTGAATGAAAGATTTACATATTTTTATAGAATATCCCATAGTCTTATTACAAGAATAAAAAAGTTTTACTAAATGCTGTTTTCGTTCATTTATTTGAATGGATATTCCGCATTTTATATGATTGATCAGTATGATAGTCCACTTTAAACCGCAGATCCCAGTCTAATATGTAGTCCAGTCTGGTAACCCTGCCCTGTAAAAAAATAGCTCTCATCTCGAAATCTGCCAGCAGGTAGATGGCCTTGTCCAACCATGGAGTTGTTGCGCCACTGATGATGATGATGATACAACTATAATATATAACTGCATGGTATTTTAATCATAATTGTTTTAAGGAAAAAAAAACTTCATAGTATTCTTTTGCTTAGCAATTACCGCTAATTCCAATATTATATCTAAATACATGTGATTTGGGGTTAAAATGGTCAATATGCTTATGGATATGATTAAAATATAATTTCAGTTTTATGCTGATTAGGGTTGTGTCTTTGCATATTGAAATATAAAATTCCATCATTGATATAATATTCATACATATGAGAATAGATTTCATTAAAAAGTAACAATAAAACGTAAGTGCACATGACGAAAAATGAGTCACCTTTGTTCGCAAGTGCAGAGGAATAGTTAAACATTTGCAGATGACGCAGAGGTCAAGTTAGGTGCTCAGCTGACGAAAAATTAGTCACCGAAAACCTATGATCACGATGAGGCATTGCGCCAGCAGTTAAGCACGTGACTCGACCACTGTAAACTCCACCGGGCATGCGCCTGAAGGTGACTCATTTTTGGTCATTTCATGAGTTTATTTATTTGATAAGTAGAAATTGTTCTAATGCAGCTGGCAATACAGAGGCAGTTCATCTTTATGCCATAAGCATTTGGTGCACTGCTGTTACTCATTGAGCACTACCAAGGGGACTCGTGCGGCTTGAAGATAGGCAACGGACGCGACTTCCACAACTCCCACAATTCTATACGATCCTATTAGACCGTTACCTACGGCTAAAGTGAATTCCAAACTCCTACAAACATCCATGGCACCAATGGGTCTCGAACCCGAAACCTGTGGTACTGAGCGCGGGAGTGCTAGTCACTCGGCCATCAGGACCCTTTGATGAGTAGAAGTAGTGCGCATTATTTATAGTGGAAAACAAATCTGTAAATAAGATTTAATTTCCTGATCATCAAATTTACCATAAATAAAAGGAGTGTAAATGTCATGTTTTCGATCTCTAGGTATTGAATAGCAAAATGAAGAATATTTCATGAATATTAATGTAGAAATATTTAGTTATACGGATCCAGAAACAAAGAAAAATATGATAGCAGCCGCAATGGCTCGATTTGACCAGGAATTTAAAAAAATCAGGTTTTTAATATTATGAAACAAAAACGCACAACTAAATCTGAGCATTGAAAGCTGCAATTTGGACTTGAAATGAATATTTTTGTAATTAATTCTTCGATCTCATTTCTTCAATATTAAAGAAGCATTAAAGAAGCAATGATAACATTAAAAGGCCAGCTAATTCCAGCGCATGACAGCAAGCATACCACAAATAAGTAAAACGATCTGCAGTTGCACATATTATGTTATTACAGTTTGACTACAGACTATGTGAAAAATGGGCGGGTTACGGGTGAAATAAGGGAGAAAGATAATTTCGGTGGAGATTTAGTTGTAATAAAAATAATTTAAAATTTTAGAAACTAAAATTTGTAATTACATGATATCAAAATAAAAATTAGATTAAAAAAATTTCACAGTAAATATTAAACATTTATCTATCTAACTTGTTTTAAATCGATTATGTCTGATTAGCTCCCCCAATCAAATAATCGATTCGTCCACTTCCGCCTTTAAACCGGATGTTTACCTTTCCACATAATCAGTAAAGGAATTTTTTTTAATACGAAAATGTTTTCATTTCCATATTTCTATTATCCTCCATTTTTTTGTTTGTTGTCTTATTTATAAATCTTTTATTCAAATACCGGCAGTAAGACCTAAATCGTTCGCAGATATACAGCAGAATCAGCGTTAAGAAAGGAGACCCACATTGCGTTAAAATTGAAAAATTACTCCCAAAATGACCCTCTGGAAGGGCTTGTATTCTTCAAGTACTTTTCGCCTACAGATTTATTAAGTACAGGGTGATAATTAAAATCCCACTTTCAAAATACTGTAAGAAAGAGCCATCGTCACAATGAGTTCAAATTTGAACCGAAGATACTTGAAGAAAGGGGAAACGGTACGGCATACAAAAAAAATGGTTCCAAATTGTATTAATAGATGGTGCTGTAAGCGACCTAAAGAAAGTGAATTCTATTCGGTTGCTACTGATATTTTGAACCGAAATTAAAACATATTTGGCATGAGTTGCACATTCAACCAACTGTAGTGTCCCGTGTGCTTGATTGTCTCGGTTCTTTTGACGTAAAAAATGACTTCCAAGTCATTCAACAGTTGGGACAATATTAGTGGAAAGCATATCAACCACGGCAACCAATGGGATATCAACCAATGGGATGAGAAAAATCGGTGTAGCTTTTTTTGGAACTTTTTTGATGCCATACCATTTCCCCCTTCTTCAAGTATCTTTGATTCAAATTTGAATTCATTGTAACGAGTGGTTTTTTTACAACATTTAAAAATTGGGTCTTTAATTATAATCGCCCTGTACATCCCACAGGAGATTTTGACTCGGCTGTGTTTATTGGATTTCGATCCCAGCTCTCTCAGGTTCGAAAGCGTTATTTACCAGCCCTTTTCAACAAATCGGCTGTTTTCCGTCTGCAAAGATATTTATGAATAGAATTCTATGTCTCCAAAAATACACCAACATCCAATCAAGTATAAAAAGCGAAGAAAGCAATTCAATTTACTGGCAGAAATTAGCCTATAGGTGTAAAAATTTCTACAAACAAATCAGTTTTTCTTTTCGTATATTTTATTCGCAGCTATTCTTCTAAAGCTGCGATTTGACCTAAAGTAAGTGGCAGATGAACTTAAAGCATCCAAATTGTCACAAGTAATAACTGCAGGATAGGATAGCTTGAAATAAGGCAGTTTTCCAGGGGGGGTACCAACTTTTAAAAAAACCGTCCAAATCAAATCAAGCGATGCCAAATGTATCGGATATTACTAATAGAAACCAGACAGAATCGGAAACTTTGGCAGAAGAGCAGACGTTATCTTCGAAACGTCAGATTTCAAGCCGTCTCGTTTCTCTTTTTGACGATCGATATTGGACAAGTAGAGCCGAAAAGTGAAAGAAAGTGGCATCAGAAAAATTATATGCGAAATGCTGTTAATAGGTGCGTCAGTAATATTATATTTTAATTAATATTTTGTTAATTATCAATTGAGAGCATGTACATTAGCTTCTGCTTAATGGATTACAAATACCGATTTTAAGTTACTGTGATCTTACCGCGTGGAAAATTTTTAAAGAATAAGAAATTAAAAATTCAATTAATTTTTAGAATGTATTATACAATATAATCCAATATGTAGGCGATTGCTAGTTTTTTCGAATAACTAAAATATTACCATACAGTCGTTTATGAGCATTTCAGTTTTTTGTTTTTTTGTTTGTTTGTTTGAATTAATCTGTATAGCTTATTGCAAATTTTGTAATGCAGCAAATATCAGATTTCCTAACCTGCTCTTGGATAAAACATAATGCTTATATAGGGGTGGCCAACCAGCGACCCGTCTTGAACATTTTTCTAGCCCTGAGATGTATCGCACTTTTACAAAATATATTTATTTTATAATGGCCAAAGTAGCGAAAACCAATGGATTAAAAAAATACATTATGTGTGCATCCATCTAGTCTAAAATGAACTGTCGAAATTATGCGAAAAAATTAACTTTGATTTTAAAATATTATTCTTGGGAATATAGGACAGACAGGTAGTGCCTGTTTTATTGATGAGTTTACAGTTATGAGTTCGCAGAATAATTAAATTACATTCTGCGAACTCATGATACGCGCGCATCGATTTGCAAAAGCTAAGTGAAAGAGTGAAGAAACACATATCGCACTAGTCAAATAAATATTTTTTTTAAGGATTTCACTTTTTTTTATTTCGTTTATATTTATATATATTTTATATTTCATTTTGAGTGTTCTATATTTCTTTACAGCGTGCGTTTGGTATCGTTATTATTATACTATCTATGCTTACATGTAAGAATAATAGTAAACACAAAAATAATAACTCGTTATGTTTCCATTTTTCACTCCAAAAAAACCATCTATAGCGAGTATAAATCTAATAGGGGGGATATATAATTTTACATGCGGCCCGCGGAATTAGGATGCATTTCCAAAAGATAATTTGGATTGGCCACCCCAGGTTTAGACAAATGAATATTTGGATTGTTTCTAGCACTTGCTGACTGTAATGAAGTTAGTCGTTGTAAAAATATTAGATTTAAACATAAAATTATATGTTCGTTTACGACGAAAATATAATTTTTATTATTCAATGCATAGTTGTGTTTAGCCCATAGAAAGGAAATCATTTAACTTAATTTGATATGTACTAGATAAAAGGCGTAATGGTATAACGCATTCTTTTTGAAAATTAAAGCAGAAAGTGAGTCGAATATTTCTATACTTATACATGTCTATTATACTCAATTAGCTTTTCAATTCAATAGTTAATTTTATAGTTTAGATGTTGAATGCCTCCATTTTTAACCAAGCATTGTTTTTTTTTCTCTTTTACAATACAAGAAGTGCAAACTAGTGCAATTGATTCACTGACTAACTGCTATTCAATCACTCTATGTGTATGTGCTTTAAATTACACAGTGTGACATTTAACCGATTCAAATTCAATGCTGAAAAAAGGGGGTTAAAAATCAAAACGAAAAGCTCCCTCCTCCGATTGATGGAAGCCAGTTTTCTATTCCGGGTGACGCTGAAGCACTCGGCTATTTTTAAATTTTCTCGAGTGCACTTGGTTCGAGAATTTTTTACTTAAGAAGCTTTAAAAAGATCATTAAATATTCATCTGGAACGTGTTCTTCCACTCGCTGCGAAGATCTTCCTTTCTTTTTTTATTTCGAAGCTGCTCCCTTTTCAATTTCCCCTTCGTGTCTGCGGAGGGTTTTTTTCTGCTGCGTAAACTTCCATTCGGGAATTGACGATTCGATGATATTACTAATAGTGGAGGAAAACTATAAAAGATCTTCCCGGTAATTAGATCTGAGGCATTCGGCGGTGTCTCCATGCAATGGATGGGAGGAGGCACTTTGAGGCTGTTGCCAGATGGATAGGCGTTATTAAGAAGGCAGGGTTTTGAGGCAATAGGTGCATGAAGGCTTTTTGAGCCCCTCATTGCAATTTTAAAAATGTTTGATATATTATGACCTGTACACGCAATTTCTGATACTCATACAATCCATCCAAGATTTATGACCTATTACTTTATGACTTGGCTGAAGGATTCTGATACAATAAATTTCGGTTAATGATATAAGATGCTAGGAGTTCTGAAACATTTAGAAGTGTATGCATTCTGAGACTATACTAAATGAATAGACTTTATTAAAACAAAGTGGCTTCTTTGAATTGATCTATCTAAACAATTGATAAGATTTTTTTCCTAATGCAGCTGAAAATAGAGACAGTTACCTCTATGCTATAAGCAAGGGCTGCACCGATGTTTTATCATTACCCAGGCGGCACATATAGCTATGGACGCGAGTCACACTCCCCCCACAACGCTCTACGATCCTAATAGATCGGGACCTACGGTTTAAAGGGGATTCCGAACCCCTACAAACATCCATGGAACCGACTACGACTCGAATCCGAAATCTATGGTATTTGGCACCAAAGCGCTAGCCACTCGGACATCAGACCATTAAGTTAAATTCATTAAACTTAATAATGCTATAAAGATGTCTTTACCAAACACATAGGTGGAAAATAAGGATATGAAAATAAAAAGATCTTTATTTTATAATTTGATTGGAATTTTAAATGGATACTGAAAACAAATCTGAAAAACACTTGCTTTAATAAGTACCCATTTCAATGATATTAAAAGAGAAGGCTGTCCTTGGTTGCCCTTCTCAGTTATTTCCTTCTTCATTGGGGTTAACGCTTCCCCATCCGGTCACGTGAGCTCGTCACATCCGGTCACATCCAGTCCCTACTTAGAAATGGACTTTCCCAGAAGGCGACTCATTTTTTTATAACGAATAGGATTGAAAAATGGTAACATAGCAAGATTATGTGTATCATGCAGGTTACTAAGTAATATTTAAGTTTTCCCTGGTAGAACACTTTGACTAAGCGCCAGAGCGTGATAGGCATTAGAGGTAAAATTATTTCCAAAGTGTCACATTACGCTCTGGCGCGTGACGGAAAAAAAAAAAGAACAAAATAATGAGAAAAAGGGACAAAAATGCATTATTTTTTCAGGATACTTTATCACAAACAGATGTTTAATATAAATGACTTACTATACTATACTGCCAATCCTATTTTTTAAACATTTTATTTGCTAATCTCCTTCGCATCGTTGTCATAACTCTCTCATCTCTCATGGTACTCGTCCGATGGCTCAGCCAACACCTTAGCTTCTGTTAGAGGATGATTAAGATTGCTCTTTTTCGGAGTGTGAAGGCCCTGCAGAACTCTACGACACGTAGTACAATTTTTTTTTAATAACTTATAAAGCTATCAATTCGAAAACACGTACACCTTTACAAGTAGCTTCTAACCTACACTCCACGCCAGTACACTAACATAGACACCTGAAATATTTTTTTTTGTTCCACTGCAGCTGGCAAACACTTAGACAGCTTGGTCTTGGATGCCTTAAGGCAAGCGCTGCACCCATGTTACTCACTTTGCATTACCCAGGGAGCGCGTGTAATTTGAAGCGGAGTAACAATGCCTCCGCAACGCTCTACGATCCTATTAGGACCGGGACCTGCGATTTAAAGTGGATTCCGAACCACTACAAACAACCATGGCACCGCCGGGACTCGAACCCGAAACCTGTGGTACCGAGTGCCAGAGCGCTAGCCAGGCCCACACCTGAAATATAATATCGACTGAAACGGAGACGAAATGTTGAGGCTCAGTTTTCAACACGCACGAATGCGTGACTGTCTACTTGGACATTGCGAAATGTCGCGTGATGGCACATCATGTGCTGGTGCGAGATCGGCAATGCACGTGTCAAAATAGGAAAAATTTGTTTTCCGCAGCAACTTCAATCCGCAATGTGAAGCTTCGATAAAAATAAGCGGTCTGATGCACTATTGGCCAGCATTCTGCCCATTTGGTACCACAGGCTACAGATTCGAATCTTGACTATGTCATGGCTGTTTGTGAGGGGAATCCACATTAAACTGTAGGTCCCAGCCAAAAGTGTACACAAAATATCCGTAGAGGGGCAAACAAAACCAAACCGATAAAAATAAACATTAATAATGAAAAAAAAATGCTCGTTTCTGTAATTAAACTGTATATGATATAAGAAAACTCGGAAATAAACGATTGCAATAACTTTATTGCTTCTAAGAGAGGGGGAAACATTATTAAATCCAGACATTTTAGCAAGTTGGAAATAGTGCGAAGAAAATGTGTGCGAATGAAAGTGTGTGGCTATATATCGCTAGCTGTGCTGGCTAACAAGAAATTATACATATATATATAATTTCTTGTATATAGGAATGTCTTCTTATAGGGGATATGCAGATATAGGAAGATCTTCTTATAGGGATGTCAATAAATGTTTTTACCGAGAGTATTAATGGATGAAAAGGATGAGCTTCTACCAGATGGAAAGACGTTATTAGAGAGAATGATTCTGGCGAGAGTCGATATTGAAAATTAAGAATCACCCAGTGCATGTTATTAAGAGAAATCATGCCACTCAAATTTAAGATTTCTAGTTCTTCAGATGTAACAAATAAATAAAAATTTATCAATTTAAACATCTTATGTTTTAATAAGTATTAGAGATTAACAAAAGATTATTTGTTTTACGACGAAGATTTGTTTACAAAAAATAAATAATAAAAATAAACAATTTTTTTATTTATTATTTTTATCAAAAATCAATTGTTAATCTTTTAACAAAAATCAATATATTTTTTTTCTAATGCAGCTGGCAAACACTTAGACAATTATCGTTGATGCTTTAAGGCAAGCACCGCACCAACATTACTCACTTAGCACTACCCAGGAGGTACGTGTAGCTTGATGATAAGCTACGGACGCTGAGTAACACTTCCTCTTCTGAATTCTTGTTAGACCGGGATCTACGGTTTAAAGTGGATTCCGTACCACTACCAAACACCCATGGCACCGCCAGGACTCGAACCCTAAACCAAGCACCAGAGTGCTAGCCACTCGGCTACTCAAGCCTCACAAAATTCAATATAAAAAAACAAAAAAAATTTAAGCAAAGAAACTTGTTCAAGAAGTTAATTTAAATAAATATATATATATATGTATATTGTTACGTCGGTGGAGCTCGTGTTCCCTTTATGTTCACCACGGACATCACAACAATGGACGATGAGAGGAAGATATTGTTTTCTAAGAGGACTTTTGCCTCTTCATCAACATGCCTTTTGAAAAAAAATCTGCAAATCACCCACCAAGTAGTCTGGTTACGGATGAGAAAAGGAATATATGTGTTATCTCAATCGCCATCCTGTCTCTTCATTTCTGAAAGCAGTGACTGCAACTTCAACAATAGAATTTGAATGTGAGCTCTTTGCCCGGCTATCGCGAATCGGGGGATAAAAGCAGCTTTAAATGCTAAATTTGTCCTCGTGGCCTAGTGGCAACTATCGGGAAGGAGAACCAAGGTTCAATTCCGCTTAGGCATCACTGTTATCGCTGCTTTCAGAAACGAAGAGACTCTAAGACGATTATGACGATATGCATCACACATCCATAGACAGTTTCCTAGTGGGAGCTTTGCAGGTTTTCTCCATAAGACATGTAAATGCCTCTAAAAGGCCTCTCGCAGCCTTATGGCCTTTCGACCTTGGTATATGCAATTTTATTTTTTTTTTCTTTATTAAAAAGTTAAATGATTAATAGTGAATACATAAATAAACTATGATAAAATTGTATTGGATTGGCATAAATACATTTACATAAAAATTCAACTTCTGTTTTTTCGCATTGGTTTAAAACAGAAATAAAAGTAGTGTTCATTTATTTTTAACATGAACTTTTCAATAACTATCATGGTGCTACAAAATAACTATTTTAATTTAAAATATTTCTAATTAATTGCCATAAGTTCATGCCGATAATCCTCATCAATATTATGCGGCCTGATGGCCAATTGGCCAGAGCTCTGGCCTTTGGTACCACAGACTTCATATTCGAATCCTTAGATGTTTGTGTGGGGTTCGGGATCCACGTTAAACTGTAGGTAGCGGTCAATTAGTTGGCACAAAACGACCGTAGATCGGCAAATCAAACCAAACCAAACTAAAAGTCTTCTCAGGCACTTCCTTCTCGGTTTGTGGAATACCTTGGTACAGGAGGTCTACCGATGTTACACGCGCAAAAAGAGTTAAATTTCTTTTATGCTTTCTGGTTTTAGAAAAAAAGCAATTAATTGTAAATATATACGTGAATATCACAAAAGGAAAAGTGTGATTAACCAACATTTTTTTTTTTACTAAAACCTGTTTGATTCAAATTATCAATGAAATCATTAGTTTGTTAATAAGCACAGTTATTCTACTATTTTATTTATTTCTTGTATCTACATTATTATATAACATAGATATATTCAATAGATATTATTTTTAATAAAAGAAAGATTAATAAATTATAAGAAAAGTAAGCGAGAGTTGATTGATTGTACATTTATCTGCAATAATATGAATTTCTAAAATAAATATGCAGTTACATATTCTGATTTCACAAACTTATTAAGTTTCATTACCAAGATAAACATTGAGTTTATTTCAGCATTTCAAGCTATCAGATAGAAGTGCTTGGATCGGAAAAAAAAATCATTGTAGTAAAAAATATAATTGTAAATTATCACACTTTTTTAATATTATAGCAATAGTCTTTAACAATGGGTAGTTAATTCATTTTCGATTCGATTAAGTAAAGCAGTAAGGCTTTTACCGTAATATAATTCAGAACACGGATATCATTCAGTTTATAAAAAAATGTTTAAAGAACCGTTTTCTTTTCTTAAAAATATTTCACAAGTTCAGATACGTAAAACTAGCATTCTGGCGCTCGGTGCCACACATTTTGGTTTCGAGAGCCGGCGGTGCCATGGATGTTTGTAGTGGTTAGGAATCCCCTTTAAACCGTAGGTCCCGATCCAATAGGATCGTAGAGCGTTGGAAGAGCTGACAACCATACTCTGTAAAAAGCTAACGTCTTCTGTCTCGAAATCTGCCCGTAGGCAGAAGGCCTTAGCCCACCATGGGGCTGTTGCCCCACTGATGATGATGATGAGATATGAAAAAAAAAAAATTTATTAATCAATGGATCTTTTGCATAGAATTAAAATTTATCAATTGTAAAACATTAAATTTTGCAATCAGCTGCTTGCACCATAAACTTTGTTGGTGTTGAACTATGAATGCAAAGAACTCAGATTTATTTCCTAATATAGAGTACTACTGTTTCCAAATTTCCAACACTTTTCGCTTCAATTCATCTAAAGTAACATCAAATTTCTATTTTTTGTACTTTATATTCGAAATATTAATCAGTGAATAATTGTTATTCATGGTAGCTTTTTTTAAGCCACAAAACCTAAATAAAGTCCTCAATTATAGGGCGCTATCCACAAGATGAGGGGCTATTGTATACTAGTGTGCAAAATGTAAGCAACAAATGCATTTTTCAACATACAACCCTGAAATTGTTGAAAAGGGGTTTTTGTGACTAGTGCAGTGAAAAGGCAGTTCAGCAGCTCTTATGCAAATATTAGCACTGTGACATCAGAAGGGACGTCACGGCACACAAACGCGTGGAATGTGCGCGCTTAGTTCTAGGGCAACTTAAAAAGGATAGAGGAAGGACACATTCCCTGTAAGTGAAATCGTATTACGTTCACAATGGCTACAACAAACCATCTGGGTGCTTTTACACGTGGTAGAAGCATCAAGCTTGAAAAGGGTCGAGTGTTGCACAGCAGTTTGGAATTGGCGAAAGTGTAGTTTCAAGAGTTTGGAAAGCCTCCCAAATGACAAATGCAGTTGTAAGAAAGGTTGGCTGTGGTCGGCCGAAGAAAACGACGGCAAGTGATGATCGGTATATCCTTCTGCATGCGAAAAGAGACCGGAACCAGACATCGAACAACATCGCTCAGCAACTGTGTACGGCTATAGGTACTGTAGGTATCTTGGTTTAGTAGGGCCAGAACCTGCATAAAGGAGGCCTATTTGCTCATTGTCCTGAACGCTGCATACCATTAATAACAGTCCATTGGCGACACAGTTTACAGTAGTTTCAAGGACCCAAAGATCTGACATCTCATCAAGGGAGTTGAATTCTGTTGACTGAGATTCTCAGCGCCAGTTGATATGGAGGGAGGTAAGGACATGGTTTCCTCTTACTAACATGGGGTGGGGGGAATAGTTGGAGTGCTTTTGTGGGGATGCGTTTTTTTTTTTTTTTTTTTTTTTTTTACTGGACGAACGGAGTTCCAGATTTTTGGCAGCGGCTCACTTGCCAAAGATCGTTATTGCGAGGAAATTTTCCTCCCACACGTGTGTCGGTTCCGAGGCACCATTTGTCCAATCTTTATTTTTGTGGACGACTATTCAGGTTCACACAGGATCAAAGGTCTTTTGCCACATCTGTAGATTAAGCGTTCCATATTGTATTCCAATGCGGACATGCATCCATAGAGCCCACCCAATTTTGATCGAACTTCCTTAAACCTTAGTCACTCTCCCCATATTGAAACGAAAGGAATTTCTGATTGCTTGCTTAGTGTGTCCAATTCCAGTGTACAAATCTTAAAATCTCCATCTGTAGTTTTGGGATATTTTTATTATAAAAATTCACTTTTAGATAAGGATAACTAATAGAATTTTTAAAAAATTAATTAAATATTTTTCTTTAAAAAAATAATTCCCTACATCCATAGAAGATCCTATGTATACAAAAAAGATAAATATGCAGCAGGTGAGAATACGTATGCATCTCCAATACTGAAAATAAACATTATATGCATAAAGATGAGGGATTCTAAGTAGGACATGAACAAGACATTGACACGTATAATTCTACTAGTTGCAGACTACTGCAATTAGTAGTACTAGTAGTACTAGTAATGGAGACCACTTATGACAATGTTTCTTCCTCTTTGAAATGACACAAAAATAGGAGTAAAAAAAATAAGGCATCCTTGGTTCACTGGATCGGGTTGAATTTGCTACATATTGGACATTTCAATAATGATTGATTTTACATTCCTGGTATTTAAAAAATAACATGTAACGCATCATCATTTAATAAGAATGTATGCAAAAAAAACTATGAAATTAGTAGCAAAATATGTCTCTACGAATCAAATCAAATGATATTGAATTATTCATATTTTAATTATTTGTATATGTATGCTTTAAACAAATTCTATGGTAAAATCTATTTTCTCACTTTGTCACTGCAGGTGCTTAAGATATCAAAACAATTGCAGAATAAAAGTCAAATGCTGATTTCCTAAACTATTTCAAATTTGAATTTATCGTAATAAGTCGTCGTTGTTTTTCCCTCCTTTTTTTTATGTAAAAGCACAATCACAAAAAAAAAATTTGTAAACTTTGATTCAATTAGCATTTATATTCTTTTACAGATCATTTTTTAAATTTCTGAAAGTTGACGAAGCTTAAGGTTTGCGTCACAAAATGAAAAAGAAAATTTTTCATTTTCCAGACAAAACATGTTTAATAAAAAAATTAAACACTCACAAATTAGAAAAACATTTTATTTAAAAAATTTTTTATGGCATATAGTGTCCAGTAACATATTTCACATTGATAAGCTCTGTCGAAGTAAATTTTATGAATGAAAAGTTAAAACTAAAAGTTCAATTAACTACTTAATCTTATCGCAATCGATCATTTCATATTTTTATGCAAATACGGCTATCCTATTTGCAAAAAATATTAAAATTAATAATCATCTAAAGTACACTTATATATGTTTAGTTTTTCGCTCTACGGTCAATTTGTGCACACTTAGACTAATTAGACAGGGACCTACAATTTAACGTGGATTCTGAACCACTCTCAAACACCCATGCTACCACCAGGATACGAATCTGAAGCCTGTGGTACCAAAGGTCGTCAAGCCTCATACTTATATAGGAATAACTGAAATATATAAAAATCAAAAATAAAATTTCGAAAATAAATAAACAGTTTAAACAAGAAGAAAAATTAAGCAATAAGTAAATAAATAACCATAAAGCTGCCATATGATGGATCCATCCACAAACGTTGCAGCAGAAAATTTCGTTGCGGACTGGATGGAGTTCCCCCAAACTGAAAGCATCTTTTAAAACGCAGAAAGGAACAAGAGCTGAGGGGTTCCGGACCCTCAAAATAGATCTGATCTATCGATCGCAAATGCGCGTGGCCTAGGAGGAGATATTTCAAACGGGAAGAAGCCCTCGCCCCCCAGATGCAAGGGGGGGGGGGTCGGATGCAAGTTGATGGATTAAACTGCGAGAACGGGAAGATGCACACACACATCAGAAGACGCACATCGGATCGTTAAGATCTCTGCTCCTCTCTCGATCGATAGCGGCACGCGCCCCGGTGTCCTCTTTCTCAGGCACGGCACCTCGCCAAAGAAACCCAAAAAAATCAAATATGATTAGATTAAAATAGATTTGAAGATTTTCCACGGTGAGTTGCTTAGTGATCACTTGGGTCGCTGCATTCAACACATCTGTCTTCATTGACTATCATTCGACAAAAATGATAGTCTTAGTCTACATTGATAGTCTTGATATAGTCTATAGTCTACATTGATAGTTTTAATATAGTCTATAGTCTACATTGATAGTTTTAATATAGTCTATAGTCTACATTGATAGTTTGACGATAGTCTTCATATAATCTATAATTTTCATTGATAGTCTTAAATGATAGTCTTCATTGACTATGTCCTTTTTCTCATGAACAACAATTCGACAAAGGAGGAAAAAAAAATTTAATTTAAAGAAATTAACTTTGAAGATTTGCCGTGATAACTAGCTTAGTAATCATTTCTGTCGATGCACTCAACAAAGTTCAATATGCTACCTTGATTATGCTAGAGAGTCACAGAGCCCAGACTTCTCACCCACATCATTTCCAAATTGTAAAGGGGCAGCTCAGGTCTAGGCACAGTGATGTAATGTGGTGTAGTAGTAGTGATTCGGAATCCGCTTTAAACTGTAGGTCCCGGTGAAATTAGCCCAAATTGTGCACAAAATGATCATAGAGCGACAAACCAAACAAAATCTACGATAAAGATTTAACATGGAAAATTTTAAGTTTACTCCTGAGAATTTCACATGTGGCATTTATATAATGGAAGTCAATTCTCTTAAAAAGCGAAAAGTTGTTTGTGATATAAATATGTTAGCAATAGTTAGTAATAAGTTTGTATACTTATCTTTACAAATGTTTCCTTTTTATAAAAGTAAATTATTTACTTTTCGTTTTTTTTACTATATACCAACATTCTAAATTTTTTCAATATGAAAAAGTTCAGGTTTTTGAATACTTCTTTTGAATGAAATATTTAATGAATATTATCTGCAACATAATAGGGTCGGGATAAAACCAAATGCGACAATATACATCAGTTGCTAGTTTTTGCTATGAATTAACAATGCCATTTGTGCTTAAAGTTATATTACTTGTATATAAAGTTATATTACTTGTATATAAAGTTATATTACTTGTATATAAAGTTATATTACTTGTATATAAAGTTATATTACTTGTATATAAAGTTATATTACTTGTATATAAAGTTATATTATTTGTATATAAAGTTATATTATTTGTATATAAAAAATTTGTATATAAAGTTATATTATTTGTATATAAGTTATATTATTTGTATAAAAGTTATATTATTTGTATATAAAGTTATATTAGGGTCAATATATAATTTGCAAACAAATATTTTATATTGAGTTATATTTTGTATTTAAGTTATATTACTTGTTTATCCAGTTATATTACTTGTATATAAAAATTATAACTTGTATTAAATCATGCATTTGAATATTAAATTTTATTGCCGTATTAAAAATGACGAATTTGGCATCATATGTAGAGTATTGAAACTTTGATTAAAACTTGATTTGAATCTCTGATTGATATAAAGTTATATTACTTGTATATAAAGTTTTTTTTATATTAGTTATATTACTTGTTATATTACTTGTATATAAATACAATATAAAAGAAAAGAAAAATTTTATATTGGCCCTATTTTAGAGTAGCAGGTTTACCTGTACTTTTACATTTTCATTGAGTTTTTTTAACACCTAGTTTTTTTTATCAGTCCTTTGAATATCAAATTTTATTACTCTATTAAAAATGATAAAATTGACGTAGTTTAAATACTGCTAAAAACTTGCTTGAAGAAAATTGTATTGGAGATGTTTTCACTTATAAAGATGAAATTATAAATTTAAAAATGTAAACCCTTCTTTCTGGGAATATTTCTTAAAATTATGATTTTATATTCTTCTTTTACATTGGATATTTCTCATAAATCCCGTTATGCTTACCAAAAAGTTGGGTCCTATTCTATTAAGTAAACCAGCAATAAGTGCAGTGCACTTGCACCGGAATAATACATTTCGTTAATACGAGAAGTTTTGCTAATGGAGGCGGCTGTTCTGCTAATTTACACGAATAATTAATATGAAATATAAATGATTCGTGTACAGGATACTGGGTAAGTACACCACTACAGCGTAATGGCTGTTAGGGTGTGCCCAAGGCAAAGCAACTTTATATTATTAGAAATATGGGAAGTAAAAGGAAATATAGAAACATGTTTTAATATTAATGAAAAATATGTTTTATCTGGAACTATTATTTATATAGAACACTATTGAATTATTAGCATTGAAAATCATATTATTTAATCATTGTGCATTTTGCATTACATGATCAAATTCATATAAAACCTGCCAAGTTCTCGCCAAACCAATGAGTTTTCTGCCAAGTTCTCGCCAAACCAATGATTTTACTACTCGCACAATGAGCATATTTTCGAAATTTATTACAATACCGTTTCTTTTAAGTAATCATTTTTACCATTTGTAAATAAATGGTATGTATTTTAACCATGCTACTTCAAATTTAATTATATGATATATGACATATATTCATATTAATATATTGTTAAGAACACTAAAATAACTAAATTTAGGTGCCGAAATAGAACTTTATCTTTTATTTATAATCTTTTCATGAATCTTAAGAATGTTTTTAAAGCGTTTCAAAAGTTATAAATAATTTCTATGTATGTTGCATAAATATTGCATAAAATTGTCGATTATTTTTTGTCCTATTCCAACAAATCATTAGGGCCTGATGGCCGAATGACTGGCTCTCGGTACCACAGGTTTCGGGTTCTAGTCCCGGTCTCAAAATCTGCCAGCGAGCAGATGGCCTTGGCCCACCATGGGGTTGTTGCGCCAATGGTGATGATGATGATGAATAAATCATTACAATAAAATCGTTAAATTCCATTTACAAAACGTTAAAATTTGTGGAATGTTTTTAAGCAAATATAATTATTCACGTACAATTAAACTTTAAAAATAATAACAAATTAATTTCAATATTTTATACATAATGATAAAGATACATTTAAATATTTCTAAAAATTCTTTTCTTGCATAGGAGTGTTTATAGCAAATAAATCATGAAAATTCTATCTCATATCTGAAAGAATTTTCATCTGTATTAATGTTTTAAAATGAACTGGAGTTGAGGTTTATATTTAAATGACAGACAATTATAATGAACGATATCTGAC
This sequence comes from Caerostris darwini, assembly GCA_021605075.1. Lineage (NCBI taxonomy): Eukaryota > Metazoa > Arthropoda > Arachnida > Araneae > Araneidae > Caerostris > Caerostris darwini. The sequence goes on from BPLQ01001987.1 coordinate 37,998, forward strand.
ACCCTTTTAAAAATTTAAAAATGAAACAATTTTTAAATTTTATTAATTGAAAAACACTGAAATTTTAAAATGTGTTCCTGAAAAACAATCAAACGCATTTTATAAAAGACTTAAAGAAATTTGTAATGTCCCGGAAATTTATCCAAAAGACATACATAATTTTAATGTCATATGATAGTACAGATTATTAAGGTTATATTTGCATCAATTCGTATCATTTGAGCATTCTACCATGGTGAATTTTAAGGACACTCATTTCAAATTAGTTCTTTTGATAAGATATTTTTTTCAAGAAATGTGATCCTTGTCGAATCTTCCTTATATGTTCGTACTTCATTCCTTCATTTAAGATCGCTGTCTCAATCACAAACCACTCAGCAGTCTATTCAACAAACCGAACATCTCTTTACTCAATTCAGAAAGCTCCTCTTAATTTATTTCTGGCAATTTTCTTAAAGTGAATAAATTTTAATTTATTTTTGTTGCATTGCGTTTAACTATTTATTTTATATTGAAAGCAATTTAAGGCGCTCCAGAAATATGCTGCAGAAAGAGGATCCTTAAGGATTGGTGGACAGTGTTGACTTACGGCGATTTCTTTACTTTCGTTGTCATTAAATTTTCAACAGTTTTTTTTTCCCGTTATAATAATTTTATTAAAAATAAATATGCACATGCACATTGGTGCCCCTATAAAGTGCATTCAAATCAATATTATCAATGCGATGTGTTACCCAGTGTCAGTGCGCTTGTCTGATGGGGGGAGTTCAGTTCATGTTCACTTATTACCATACAGTCGGTTCTTTCTTAAAAGAACAGATTTGATTGTGGTTTAGAGACTTTTATCGATTTTCATTGCCTATCGATATGTTTCGGGGTTTTCCTATAAATACAAGCGGCCTGATGGCCAATTTGCTAGCGATTTGAACTTTGAAACCACAGGCTTCAGGTTCGAATCCTTGATGTTGGATGTCAAGTGGTATTGATGTTTGTTGGTCGTGTTCGGAATCCACGTTCAACTATAGGTTCCGGTCTAATTAGCGTAAAGTGTGCACAAAATGACCGTTTATGCAACCTACCAACCTATAAATACAAAATATTTACTAGTGAAAAGTATTACAATTTGAAGGCAATGGCAATAGCAATTTTTAAAACGAAACTTTATATTTTTCTGTTGTTTATAGTTCATGTTATATGTAAAATTTTTTACGTAAAAGAACAGCAATAGTATTGAAAAAATATTTTTAAAAAAATACTTCTTCCAGAAAGTTATTAAAAAATTTCAGAGAAGTTTTTAGTTTAGTAGTTTAAGACGAACGAGGTAAACATGAATAAATTGAAATGCCATGAAATGTTTTAATATTTTCAATACATTTTAGATTTCCTAAAATCTGTGGGATTGCTTAAAAAAATGAATTAATAATGGTTTTCATCGTTAAATTACTTATTTTTTATTTTAAAGACCTTTTAATTGCCCAATTAACGACAATCTTTTAATCTTCTACCATCTCTTCCTTACACAATAACGTTCAGCTTTCCTTTAACACCCTTTGTGAAGTGCTTTAAAACAAATATATTAAGGATCATAAAAAAACAACTTCAAGCGTGTTTTTATTGCAATACATAAAAGGGATAATCCCTGCGGTGCTTTTTTTTTTCCTATTAATTTTGAGTGTTTGTTAAAAGGCCTTAAAAACGAGACCAGACATAAAATAAAACCCAATAAATATGACAACTAGACGTCAAAGTTTAGATATCGATAAACAAGTGAAAGTTATGAAGGCTCCTTCTGGGGCTAAAAATAGAGGCCGAGAGATAAGGCTTACTTAGAAGATCCTTCACAGAACATTGAACATCAAATGACCTCTAAATTGTGCAAAGATTTTCTGCTCAAAAAACCTCTCCAAATTTTTTTTTCTTCACTTAAAGAGCGTTTGAGTTTGACTTGACATCTTTGACGTAAATGCTTTCAACTCGTTTTCTTTTTCTTTTCTGGTTTTGCATCAAAGCAATGGATTTCATCATCGAGGGGTTTCGAAATGTAGAATTTCGCAATTTTAGCTGTAGATTATTTGGAAAAAATTGTAGATTTTATGTGGCTTATTAATAAATTCTTTTCTCTTTGCTTCGGACATGACTTGAACTTGAAATTATTTTATTTTGAATGATTTAAGTTACTTCTTATTATACTTTTGGTGTCCTTTTAACAGAGAGAGAATCATTTTTAAAAAGGAATAACGCCTTTTAAAAATATTAAGTGCAATAATTTGAATTAGATTAATTGATTTTTTTTTTTTTTTTTTGTAAAATATGATAATTTACGGGGTTAATGATATTAGATTTCCATTTTCTAGACATCATAATACACGAAGTACATCATACTACATGGAGTACGTCATCATACACGGAGGCAATTGATCTAATGTCATTGGGGCCTGACGGCCGAGTGGCTAGTGGTCCGGCGCTCGGTACCACAGGCTTCGGGTTCGACGTAACCAAATGACATTATTCATTAGAAATGTTAATGTAAATTTGATTCATATTTTAATAGTATTATTTGGCATTTTTCTTTTAACAGGTTGCCATTTCGTGCCAAATGTAAAACATTTTACCACATTCTCGCCAATCATAAGGTAATAAGACAGGATTTGGCCCGATTCTTGGTCAAAAGTTTAAATCTTTAATGAAATTCCAATGCGTGGGGCCCCATTAAAGCAAAAGTACCTTTATTTTAGTACGATTCAATTCAAATAACAGAAAAAAGACAAAAATGAAATGTATTTTATTATATGTTAGAGGGTCAAGCAATTCTAAACAAATCGAATGAAAAAAAAAAAAGAAGTCTGAAGGCAATAAACATTACAAACAACTCACAAATTACAACAACATTCATTCAATATCTTTGCAAAATCTGCATTTTTAAAGTTATTTTTTTGTCTAAATGTGAATTTGCTTGATTATGCTTTTTAAAATAAAGGAACAAAGTTCATTCTTTTTTTATCATCCCTAGTCCAACAGTGTGACTGAAAATATGAACTTGATTTCTATGATTTTCTGAAAATATGAACATATATATATATATGTATATTATCTATGAGTGTGTCTAAAAATATGAACATGTATATTTCTATGAGTGTGTCTATCAAAATATGAACGGGTATATATGAGTGTGTCTAAAAATATATGTATATTTCTATGAGTATGTCTGGAAATATGGTATATTTCTATGAGTATGTTTAAAAATATGAACATGTATATTTCTATGAGTGTGTCTAAAAATATGAACATGTATATTTCTATGAGTGTGTCTAAAAATATGAACATGTATATTTCTATGAGTGTGTCTAAAAATATGAACATGTATATTTCTATGAGTGTGTCTAAAAATATGAACGGGTATATTTCTATGAGTGTGTCTGAAAATATGAACGGGTATATTTCTATGAGTGTGTCTGAAAATATGAACGGGTATATTTCTATGAGTGTGTCTGAAAATATGAACGGGTATATTTCTATGAGTGTGTCTGAAAATATGAACGGGTATATTTCTATGAGTGTGTCTAAAAATATGAACGGGTATATTTCTATGAGTGTGTCTAAAAATATGAACGGGTATATTTCTATGAGTGTGTCTGAAAATATGAACGGGTATATTTCTATGAGTGTGTCTGAAAATATGAACGGGTATATTTCTATGAGTGTGTCTGAAAATATGAACGGGTATATTTCTATGAGTGTGTCTGAAAATATGAACGGGTATATTTCTATGAGTGTGTCTGAAAATATGAACATGTATATTTCTATGAGTGTGTCTGAAAAAAACGGGTATATTTCTATGAACATGTATATTTCTATGAGTGTGTCTGAAAATATGAACATGTATATTTCTATGAGTGTGTCTGAAAAAAAGTATGATGAGTGTGTCTGAAAATATGAATATTTCTATGAGTATGTCTGAAAATATGAACGGGTATATTTCTATGAGTATGTCTGAAAATATGAACAGGTATATTTCTATGAGTGTGTCTGAAAATATGAACATGTATATTTCTATGAGTGTGTCTGAAAATATGAACGGGTATATTTCTATGAGTGTGTCTGAAAATATGAACGGGTATATTTCTATGAGTGTGTCTAAAAATATGAACGGGTATATTTCTATGAGTGTGTCTAAAATATGAACGGGTATATTTCTATGAGTGTGTCTAAAAATATGAACGGGTATATTTCTATGAGTGTGTCTGAAAATATGAAAGGTGTATTTCTATGACAAATATATTTCTGAAAATATGAGTGAGTGTGTCTGAAAATATGAACGGGGTATATTTCTATGAGTGTGTCTGAAAATATGAACGGGTATATTTCTATGAGTGTGTCTGAAAATATGAACGGGTATATTTCTATGAGTGTGTCTGAAAATATGAACGGGTATATTTCTATGAGTGTGTCTGAAAATATGAACGGGTATATTTCTATGAGTGTGTCTGAAAATATGAACGGGTATATTTCTATGAGTGTGTCTGTATGTGTGTCTGAAAATATGAACGGGTATATTTCTATGAGTGTGTCTGAAAATATGAACGGGTATATTTCTATGAGTGTGTCTGGAAAAATATGAACGGGTATATTTCTATGAGTGTGTCTAAAATATGAACGGGTATATTTCTATGAGTGTGTCTGAAAATATGAACGGGTATATTTCTATGAGTGTGTCTAAAAATATGAACGGGTATATTTCTATGAGTGAACAGGTATATGTCTAAAAATATGAACATGTATATTTCTATGAGTGTGTCTAAAAATATGAACGGGTATATTTCTATGAGTGTGTCTGAAAAATATGAACGGTATATTTCTATGAGTGTGTCTGAAAATATGAACGGGTATATTTCTATGAGTGTGTCTGAAATATGAACGGTATATTTCTATGAGTGTGTCTAAAAGTATGAACATGTATATTTCTATGAGTGTGTCTAAAAATATGAACATGTATATTTCTATGAGTGTGTCTAAAAATATGAACATGTATATTTCTATGAGTGTGTCTAAAAATATGAACAGGTATATTTCTATGAGTGTGTCTAAAAATATGAACATGTATATTTCTACGAGTGTGTCTACAAATATGAGTAGGTCTATTTTTCTTTTTGATCCAAAACTGATAATTACAATTTATAAAAAAGTTTATTTGATAAGTTCATAGACTTCAAACACAAATTTACAAGAATTAAACTTTATAATAGCGTTATTTTGAAAATCTCCACAGTTAATGCTTTACGCCCCTACAATGCTTTATAAACGTTTTTTTTTTTAAAAAAACAACAAAAATAATATATATTTTTAAATGTAAGCCAAAAGTGAGGGGTTTTTTCCCAACAATATTGACTGTATATATATTCCTGACAGCTACAATATTTACACAACATTAAAGCATGTATTTCTTTCAGATTTCGATATGAATACATAATCAAATTTATAACTTGATATAATCGGATTTAGTATTTAGATAAAAATTTCTTTTTCTTATGTCCTTTAGTAAATTAAAAGAAAAATATAGTGTATAAAAATATTCCATCAACAGCTTGTTTTATCACTCTCATAACGAAGATATTTAAATTTTACAGAAAAATAAGGCCAAATATCTTAAAATTTAAGATTTAGTGCACATGCACGAAATGAGGACAGTATGGGACATTTTAAACTGGCTGACTGGTTTATAAAAAAATTCTTACATAAACTTTTATGCAATAAGTCTTACGTTTCATAAACTTTTATGCAATAAGTCTTACGTTACATAAACTCTTATGTGATAACTTATGCAATTACTTTCTGTTACATGAATACTTTTGCAATAAATCTTATATTATATAAACTCTTAAGCAATAAATCTTATATTACATAAAATCTTTTGCAATAATTATTTTATTACATAAACTCTTTTGCAATAATTATTTTATTACATAAACTCTTTTGCAATAATTATTTTATTACATAAAATTTTATGCATTAATTTAGCAAAGTAGCTTTCATTTTATTTTTGTCGAAAATGTGCTTTCACCAATGTTGTTTCAACTTGATTTATTTGTATTAGGCAATAAATATTTCAAGTAGCCTTGGTGGGTTAAATATTTAGGATTGCGTGTTTAGCGTACGAAGGAGGAAGTTTAGTTCGAAACCCGACAAAAGGTGCCGAAAAGACAATTTCCGTGCTTATGCTGGGAATAGGAAAGATAAATCCATAATAATACTTATGCTACTTATACTACAGGGGTATTTCTACTTATTCTGTGATTTCGATGGCAACATAACGCTGTCCCTTCTTTTGTAATGACTTTTCTGCTAAGTACATGTAATTGCAAAGAAAACACTTTTACAGAATCTTATATAAATATAGTTTTATCAATTATACTGTGGACAGATAAATATCCGGCTTAAGCGGACGTATTAACTATGTGCTAGATTTACGATTGCATTTTTGAAAGAAAACAAAATTTACTGGTTATTGTTGAATTTCTTATCAAATTTTATTGTGGAATTTTTTTCTGTGGAAAAGGACACTATGGAAATTTTTCACCTAATATTTTTTTTAAATATTATGTAACTTAAACTTGTCTATAGTAAAAGGTAAAAGTATTTTTAGTGTAATTAAAATCCCTAGCAAATTACCTTTCTCCCCCTAATACACCACTCTGTTTTTGAATCCATCTAGCTGGGTGGATTGCCAGTTTGCCATGCCAAAGATTGATTCTATCAATTTACGATTTCCTCCGTTTTAACAACTTCTCTGCTTAGTATATACAATTGCAAAGAAAACACATTTACAGAATATTATATTTTAAAGCCTAAAAATAGCACCTAACAAAGTCAAAGGGTGTGTTTTTGTAGAGTGCCTAGAGAATAAAATCTCCGCACCTCTAGTTACGCAATTAAAAAATGTTAAAATTAAAAATCTATACTAAAAGGAAGAATTTGATCACTTTTTTAAAAGTCTGTTTTATAATCATAAATATTAACGAAAACATTTTCATATATTACGTTTTAATTCATTCTTTCTGTTTACGATTTATCAATGAGGTTTTTTTTTTCTGTAATCACTTTAACCTAACGTCAAAATATTTAGTTTTATTTAAAGCATTTTAATAAATAGAAATTGTTACTTCCTTAAATACTCCTTCAAAATATTGATCTTGTTAAACTTATATTCAACTTTATATTATAAAACATAAATTCACTTATATTTCCAATTTACAGGGTGATTATAATTAAAATCACACTTTCAAAATGTCGTAAAAAAAGTACCCATCGTCACAATGAGTTCACATTTGAACTGAAGATACTTGAAGGAGGGGGAAACGGTACGGCATTGAAAAAAAGTTCCACCGATTTTTTCCACACAATTGGGCATGACCTTGACGTGGTGGATGGGCTTTCCACTCACAGTGTCACAACTGTTGAATGACTTGGAAGTCATTTTCTTTCCGTCAAAAAACCCAAACAAATCCAGCACATGGAACACTACAGTGGATTGAATGTGCAACTCATACCAAATACGTTGTCATTTCGATTCAAACTATCACTGACAGCCGAATTCCCTTTCTTTATGCAGCTAACAGCGCCATCTATTTTTTGACGCCGTACCGTTTCCTCCTTCTTCAAGTTTCTTCAGTTCAAATATGAACTCATTGTGACGAGTGGTTCATTTTTTTACAGTATTTTGACTTTAATTATAACCACCCTGTATATTTAGAAAATGTGTTCAAAATTTTGCATCTCCTCATTTGAATTACGTGCATTTATCCCATGTCATTATAAATCCATGTCTGTATTATAAATCAATTCGATAGAAGGGTTTAAAGCTTTCAGTATTTCATTAATCAATGGAAAAATTCATATATTAGTTATTATATTCTAATGTAATAAAAAGCTCAAGCAGTTCCATCATAAGAACACCACAAAAAGAAAAACTCTGTAATAAAGATAAACTTCTACAATATTTGCTAATATTGCCTTTATCTAGCTAATTAATTAAAGAGAAAATGTTAATTTTGTTAAAAGCCTCTAAAAATCACAAATCAACTTCCTTTACGTAATTCTATAGCTGTAATTTTAAAACCATACATCACAATTAAATGCATTCTACGAATAGATGAGAAAAAAAGCATCATTTAAAAAAGTAAATTAATAAATCAAACTTAAAATCCAAATTCCCTCTTATATTCCAAGATTAATGCAACAGCTTGAGTCATGCATTGAATACATGCAAAAAGAACTAAAGACCAAATTTTCACTTATGTACAGCACTTATTTAACAAATAACAAATACAGTTCTTTATAAATAATAGTACTTATTTAACGAATACTAAGTACAGTTCTTTATAAAGTATATTACTTATTTAAAGAATACAAAAGTACAGTTATTTATAAAGTATAGTACATATTTTAGTTTTCAAGTAGTTTCATCATAAGACATAGGTATTATGTCTTATAAGAATATATATGTCTCATACTTATTATATATGTCTTATACTTATTATATAATAACTGTACTTAGTATTCTTTAAATAAGTACTATACCAGACTATCATCACTTACATAGTACCTTGTCACCTTCAAAAATTAGATTTTTTAAAAATATATTTAAAAAATAATTTAAAATGTAAATTGCATTTTAAAGCACAAAAATTTAAATCAGACAAAATTGACCACTACAGTAACAAAAAATGGGACCCTTTCCTGTGTCTTTTAAATTTTCTACGTGATTTTCACACTTTCCGTTAGATTATTTAAAATGCTATGAGTTATTTATAAAAATTTTGCATGAATGTTCTACTGTTTTAGGTTTTTTTCATTTAAAAAAAATTTATTCAATGTTATATATCTTGAAAAATTGAGATTTACAGAATAAGCATATTATTTAGCTTCTATTCGATAAAAAATGTTCATTTTATCTTTCAAAAGTTCTCTTGTCGGAAACAAAAAGTAACTTTGTAGACTTATTTTAATTTTTGTACTGTAATGTGTAATGTTTTGTACTTTTTAATGCGCATCTTCTTTACGGCATTTTATGAAATATATGAATTGAATTTTTTTAAAAATGAGTCTAATTTCTCAAAGATCAATTCTCATTATAAATATCAAATTTTCACTCCAGAAGTAATAAAACTTTATGATGAGTCACAAAAAAGTATGCTGAAATGGCCAATTTTCGATTCGAGAGGTACTATGATCCCTGAGAGTTCTGATGCTTTTAAATGTTTTAATTTAAATTAACTTATTACTCTTTTTTTAATTGCTCAGCGTAGAACCAGGTATTCGATTTCATTATTTCATGGTCATTATCATATTAGTATAATGAACTGTTTAATTAAAACATTTTTAAAATTAAAATTATGTCTATAAAAAAAATGCATAGAATGTACAAATTATATTTTATAATACAACGTAAAGTATTACTCGGCTACAATACGTTTCAAAATAATGATAATTCAATTATAATGTGGTACACCCCCGCCGGGCCTGAATGGCCGAGTGTCTGGCGCTCGGTGCCACAGGCTTCGGGTTTGAGTCCCGGCGGTGCCATGGATGCTTGTAGTGGTTCGGAATCCACTTTAAGCTGTAGGTCCCGGTCTCCTATGACTGTAAGAGCGTCACGGAGCAGAAGTCAGACTTCTACCTACGGGTGCTCCATCAGAACAGAAGCTGCACCCCTCTTCCCTCCTTCCATGAGGGACACGACAACAACACCCCCCTTCCAAAAAAAAGGCCGATCATCGAGCTTACTACTTTTTAACAATTACAAAAATAACGCAAATTATGTATATATATTTAGTAGTAAATTGAGCAGAATAAATAAATACATTAACACAAGGGCGCACCCAGGATTTTGCCTTCAAGGTTGGAAGGAGGGAAGCTCAAAAAATAAAGAGTAACCTTTTATGAGAGCTAACTAAACTATAAGTAATAGAGAAATTATCTGAAATCTAAATTCCATATGTAAATTATTTTAATATTTTTTACATTGCTCTCGTTGGGTTCAAGTACATAAAAAAGAGAACATTGAAGCAAAGAAGTATTGCACAGAAAATAAAAATTTAATTTCTGAAAAAAATTACATAAACAAGTATAAATTAAAACTCAATCTTGCTTTCTCTTTTGCTATCGCATCGACTGCATCGTTTGTGTGAAGTTCAATAGTTCGAGGAATATTTAATAAAAATAAAGAAAAACGCCGACTCAATCGACATGTTCAGGTGCAATTATAAAATGGATACTGATAAGAAAAACGCTGATTCATTGAATAATCTAAATATTTATCAAAATATCATTAATATATATCAAATAATTATATTATTTAGTATTTGGCTTTACAAAAATTATTTAACAAAAATTTAAGTTAATGAATTATTGAGTAACAAACGTAAATCAATAGTTAATCGAAACATTTCGAAATAAAAATGTTTTTTATGCAAGCTTGCATTAAAAATCACTAATTTTTTATATTGGCAAATTTTCTTCCAAAGTCAATCGAACTATTTCATTAATTGCAAGCCCCCTTAAATAAGAGGTGTACATTTAGACTCATACATATTATGTACACAGAAATGCTTTACAAATTCATAATACTGAGGTATTTCTTACAATAGATACTTCTCTCAGATAACTGCGGTATTTCCTTCCGTTATTACTATTTGTTCTTTCAAACATTCTTAAAACAAAAACAAAAAAATAGAGAAAGCACTGTACCACATATTTATGCAATAGTACATGAAATAAATTTTATTTCATTTATTTTAAAACTCATCACCATCATTAGCACGACAGCCCAGAGTGGCCAAGGCTTCCCTTTGAAGAGTTTTCCATGCTTTTCTCTGTGAAAAGGGTTCTCCAATTCTTGACCCCTAGTACAACAAATTCCTTCTCAACTGCGTCTATCTCTCGCAACCTAGGTCGTCCTCTTCCTCTTTGTCCCCGTGTCTTTGCCGGAACGAGCCCCTTTACAGGGTTTAAATCATTCATTCTAAATACACGAGCATCCCAGTTTAATCTACTGATCTTAATACACTTTATAACATCTGGGTCTTTATAGCATTTATAAATTTCAGACTTCTCCAGCAATCACTTTCCTTAACACCTCCAAGATATTTTAATATTAAGGACTTGCAATTAGTTTATTTCTTACAATAGTAGAAGGAGTAGCCTTTACAAAATTATTTTATCTGGGTTAAAAATAATGGAGACATTATTTTCAAACAATAGAAATTTTTTATCTGTGGCATACATTGCGATTATTAGTTATCGAATAGGATTGCGGCTAACAAAGAATTAAAGTAGTTATATATCATGATAGACCATGAATTTAAGAATTGTATTGCTGGCAATTAAGTTGAAAAAAATATTGCACCACGGAAGTTTAGGTCAGAATTATAAAGATGTGTCAAATGAAAATAATTATAAAGTTTTGCGTATTTCAGTAATTGCGATGAAGAACGTGAAATAACATAAATTATAAATATTTTATCACAAAATTTATTTTTAATTGAATATTTAAAATCAAAGATCACTGAAGATAATATTTTTAATAGATAATGGAATATTTTTTAAAAAATAAAAATGAAAAAAAATATTTCGATAAAGTGCAATATGTCAATCGATGTGCAGTGTTTTTTTTTTAAATTATAGTTTAGATAAAAGAATAAATTTATAAAAAAAATATAAATTACAAATCAGGTCGCTTTTAAAAATTGGATTATTCCACAGTAAGTTTTAGGTTTTGTTAAAATGACTAATACCTTTTAAAGTTATAATTTAAAATTTTGTTAAAATAACTAATTTTAATGTTATGATTTAAAATTTTATGAAGTTAATTAATACAGTTTAAAGTTATAGCTTAAAATTTTGTTAGGATAACTCATACATTTTAATGCTATAGCTTAAATTTTTGTTAAAATAACTAATTAAAATTTATTTTAAAATTTAAACGATATATTATAATTATAGCATTATAGCATATTACTATATAATTATAACATTAATTACAATTTAAAATTTTGTTAAGATAACCAATACATTTTAATGTTATAATTTAAATTTTGTTAAGAAAACTAATACATTTTAATGTTGTAATTTAAAATTTTTGTTAGACGAAAAATACACTTAATTATTTTCGCAGAGAATTAAAGTTCTGAGAGAAATACTAAACTTATGAATGACATAGATGATCCTATGGCCTTTGGCCCAGTTTCAAAAATTCCGTTCTACAAAAAGAAATTTTAATCGAGGAAAATATTAAATACGTTTCAATAATTTAAGATATCGAATTGTCACTTGTATATAAAACTCACTGCAAATAATTTATAGAAAAAAATATGTATTTTACAAATATCAAAATAACAGAGAATTAATAGCTATAAAATGTTTGAAAACTCTGTCACAACACTAACGACTGTAAGTTAATTACTTTCATTCTAACAGATTTGAATTTCACAAATTAAAAAAGCATAACTTTTGATATAAAATATTAGGTTGGGGAAAAAGAAATCCATATATTACGTGAACTTCAATACTTTATTTAACATGTTTCGGTCAACCAATTTTGGTCAAATATGCACCGTTTTGTTCGATAATTTATCGCCATTTTAATGGTAGCTTCATAATGCCTCGTCTTGGCCTTTATTGACAAAAAACTCTAGTAATCGATTTTCACAATCTTCTCTTGATGCCAGTTTCTTACCACTAAGGAAGTTTTGCAATGCCAGAAAAACATGGTAATTGCTTGGTGCCTGGTCTGGACTATATGGTGTATACATCAAAACTTCTCAATCAAGTATCCAGAGTTTCTGGCGAGTCACTGTAGACGCGTATATGGACTTGGCGTTATCCTGATGGAACACAACACCTCTCCTGTTGGCTTTTCCAACGAGCGTAAATCTGAAATTGTTTGATCGTTACTTTACGAAGTATTGATCACCACAGCCATCTACCGAAAAAATAATAGATTTCTTTTTCCCCAACCTAATATTAATTATAATCAAATATAATCACTTTATCTCAAGCGGATGTCATAATCAAAATATAAGTTTAAATAAAATATAGAAAATTGCAAGTCCTTACAAACTGGATTTGTTAAGAAATAATATCGATTTATGAACATGTAATCGTAAAATAAGGAGATGAGATTGAATGATAAGTAAATGAAGTTTTTATTCGTTTTGTAATAACTTTTATTTTTCCAATGAATTTTTCAATACTCTTCAAATGATAGGTTAGATTAAAGTTGTTAGAGTTAAGAAAAGAGTTAAGAATAACTGTTCCCCAAGGGGATCGATATCGAATGCCAGGGATCGATATCACATTGTTAGTGGATGACTCATGATCAGGGGTTGATAGAAAAATATAAGGCATCTGTGTACAAGTAATATTTAATCCGGTGAACCCCATACGGAAGATGGATCAAAGTCGTGAAAATAGTAATGGTGGCCAATCAAGTTGGTTAAAAATTTGTATAAAATTATAAAAAACATATAATTTACATTTATATAAAATTTCAAAAAACTTCAGAAAGAAAAAATTAATTTCTTTGACATTAAATTTATCTATATATACTGCAATACACATACAAAAAACATTGCAAGGAAGTAATAAACAATTTAAAAATTCACATAAACATATATTTACTTGTCCCATAATAATTAAGTAATAGTAATATAAAAAGGAAGAAACTCTTAAAGATATTAAAGGTTTAAGAAATCTGGCAACCTATATAAACATTTATCTTTTAAATTTACAATAGAAAGAGTTAATGAAAAAACCCTTCCTTTTTAAATTGTAAACATTTTCTCTCTTGTGGCACGTGAAGTACAGGGTAGTTTAACCAAAACGTCCTCTGCCAGCGATTGTATAACTTACGTAGAATACATAAGCTGGTATACCATGACTTATAATGTACTTAATAGAATGTTATGTAAGCTTAATGTAGTCTGTACTAATATAAAATATGACGTGTACATTTGTAGAATCTGATGTAGAATTAGTAGTTTTATAGAATCTGATGCAGAATACATAATTTACAGAATATGATACATAATTATGTAAAATATGATACATATATATGCCGACTACATAGGTTTGTATACCATGGTCTTTGATTTTAGAGAAACAAAGAATAATACAGATATTCTTTCTCGTATAAAGAGAATGGAAATAAAAAGAGTATATGTACATGTATTCTATCATCAAAGACCCACTAATATGCAATCTATTTCATTAACCTCTGCATTAATTTAGTTTACAAATGCATTTCTGTAACCTCCATAAGATAGTACTAATTAATATTTATTAACTATTTATACTATACTTATCTGTTTATACTTTTATACTATAGTTAGTTATATAAATTTATACTTTTATATTATTATTATTAATCTGTTGGGATTTTGCAAACATCAGCCTTTCTTGTCTTTCTAAATTATTAGTACAAATAATTGTGAATTATATCAGTAATCACGAATATTTCAAATTATAGCACACTTAAAATATCTCCATCTTTTTTTATGAGAAAATAAAGTATAGAACATTGTTTCAAATATCAGTTTGTAAGGGAAATTTCAAGTTAGAAAAATAAATTTATAATTAGATCCAACTTCGGCATCTTATTTAGTGGAAACAATTTAATCCAAATGATTCCGTTATAATGGCAAAGAAAGTGAATTAAGAGAAAAAAAAATGTTTCTATTTGCAGTTTCAATTTTTATAGAAACCGCCCAACTGATTTTCATCTATTCGAGTGATGAAATTTTGCAGCTCCATTTTGAAGTTCCAAAAGAATATTTTTAAAACTTTTGGAGGAAATCTGATTCCTCTGATTTCAGTCCTCTGCACGAGTTCTGAGCAATTCCCTCGTTAGCGAAATAAAATCTAAAATTTCAAAAAACAACTGTATTTTAAGACAAAATTGTTTTTATTGGATACCATTTAATAAGTAACCTAAACATTTAAAAAAAAAAAATGAATATACCCGCTTTGTAATTGTAGTTTTCAAATTGTGAAGGCCTTTTCATTAAATTGTTTTGACAATAAATGTTTTCGTTCATGGGGTTTTAATGAACCTTATTTAAAGTAACATTAGTTTTCCGTTATAAACAAGTAATTTAAAAATAAAAATTTTTTTGTCAATTCCTACTATTTTTCACTCTATTGCAGAAAGTCCTTTATAATTTTCATTCATTTTTTTTAAGTTTATCTGCGCCATCTATTGGTAAATATATGCAACTTAAATCTAAAAAAGACTAAAATTAATTAATTAAATTTAATTACTGAATTAATAGTTGAAAAAACTTTATTCACATCCAGTGTCGCCCACTACAAGTTCAAAAAAAATGTATTTGAACTTGAGTGGATGAATAAAAAGTATTTTATGAACGATTAAAAATTTGAACAAGATATAGATAGGGAGAGTGTGAGCTAATGGAAGGAATTGAAAAAAAAATTCTTCACATGTTTAGATTATCTATCTTGCTTAAAATCTTTTTTTAATTTAATAATGCTTGAACCAAGACACAGGTTCAATTTCTTATATTTTCAGGTTGTATTCTTGCGGATTAATACTAATATAAATTAAATTTGTAATTATATCCAATAATTTTTTATGAACTTATGTGCAATTTTTAAAGGTATTATTTCAATATTTTTATAAAAGTTGGAAAATGGGAATCTCTATTTTAAATACGTTTCTATTACTATTCTACATTTCTATCATTATTATTGTTTCAATCTCTATTGGTTTTTTTTTATTTTAATAGATACTAATCCCGAAATTATTTCAAAACCAAATAATACTTAAAAATTCAATAAAGAATTTCGATAAGTTTTCTTATTTATCATCATAATATTAATTAAAATAATTACCAATCATAAAAAATAGTTTCACTGAATACAAATGAAAAAATAGATACAAAATGCCTTTTTACAATGTACTACTATTTCTTTTCAAGAAGTAGTTTTCAAAATTGTATTACTTTTTATCCGCCTACAAATATCTTTTTAGTATACAATGTTATCCAATTCTGTTTCGTTGTTTGTTGATAGATCAGATAATCATGAGTTAAGAACACAAAATACGTTATTGAGGTTATTTACTCAACGTCAAAATATTTCCTGAGAGATAAAAGCTAAACAAATAGATTTATACTCTCACTTATCCGAAGTATTTTGAATGGGACATTATGTAATACTTCCTGTCAGAAACCTTCTTGAACAGTATTTCGAAAAAGAATTTTGATCAGGATTAGAGTATAATAGCTTTTTGTATTTCAAAAATTCTTTCTTACACAGAAATCTTTAGGATATTGGTATTCTGGAATAAAAGTAAATTAAAAAGAAAACTCAAGGTACATTTCACAGAGAATTCGAACTAAACGGTGTATTGAAGCCTAAACTTTTCATTCTTTTAAAGTTAATGTTTTAATAAAAGTTCAGGGAGTACAAAAGTTAGCTTTACTTTGGCCAGTGATAAAACACAAAATTCAGCGTGTGAATAGAAAAAAGAAAGTTTTATTGTCCCCTTTAATTGATCTGAATTATGAATTTCCGACATACAAGATTAGAGAACATAAACTCTACTTTGTTAGGCTGACTCGCTGAAGCGTACGCAGCTAGCGTGCAGGAGTGTTGAGGTTTGAATCCACTGGTGACATTATTGTAATCACTGCTTTCAGAAACTAGTTTTGGTTTGGTTTGTCTACGGTCATCTTGTGCACACGAGAGCAAACCAGACAGGAACCTACAGTTTAAAGGGGATTCTAAACCACTGACAATCATCCATGCCACCGCCAGGATTTTCGAACCTGAAGCCTGTAGTACTAAAGGCCAGAGGTAGCCACTTCAGAAACTAGGAGATGTGACCCTCGTTGTGATTGTTGTAATTTTGTGCAAAAACATCTCGCAGATTCGATAGTCGGGCAACCGTGGGAGTTTTCCGTGTTTTTTTCCCATTCAACACGTATATGTAGGGCCCTTTATCCGTACAAATCTTCGCAGATGGCACTGCCCTCGATTTTCTCACCCTTATAACTGGTAGGGAGCTGAATAACCCTAGGTATACTCAAATGTAAGTTGGACATATGAAACAGACATTTTTAATACACCATCCAAATGCAGGAAAGTTACACCTAAATGTCCTCCCCTCATAGCATATATGGCCCACCGATGTTCCACAAAGACCTTTCTAACTGGTGAAGTGTGAAGAGAAGGTAAAAAAAATTGCGTGCGTTCAGAAAAGGCTATACTCGATATCAAATGAGAAGGCTTGAGTGAGTGACGATGACGCCTGATGGGAATTTAACAGGTTTCTCTCCTATGTAGGTTAGTTCCCTCTAGAAGTCTCATCGAAAGATAAAAATCCAACAAAAAAAGCAAAAGAATGAAGGGCAAAAGTTAATAATCTGATATGCATTTCTACTTTAAAAATGAACAAAAAAAAAAAAATTTTCGAATATTAAATTCATCTATTGCTTTTAAGCTTTTAATTTCCGTTAATAGTTTGTGAAAAGTGCATTGAATAATGATTGCTTTATTGAGACTATCGCAATAAGCAGCCAATTTAGTCTGTTTAATTTTAATGATACTTTATGTATATGCATTATTAACTTCGATATATTGTTACTAATCATCCTGGTGCAGGAAAGCCTACACTAGGTCCAGAAGACCCCGTCACAGCGATTGGGCCATGGCTAAGGGTAATAGGCAGCTTCACTTTAGCGAGGAACCGCGAGGGCTGAAGACTGACTCAACCTCAAGAGAACACTCTACGATCCTATTAGTCCGGGACCCTACGGTTTGAAGTGGATTCGGAACCACTCATAAACATCCAAGCCACCGCCAGGATTCGAATCTGAAAGTTGTGGTACCAAAGGCCAGAGCGCTAGCCAATTGGCCATCAAGTCGCTGAAGGAATAGAATACTGTTTATAAGAGAGAAACGCAGATTAAAATTAGAAAGCGTGTTATAATGTTCGGGGGCCTGGTGGCCGAGTGTCTAGCTTTCGATACCACAGATTTCTGGTGGTACCATGGCTATTTGTAGTGGTTCAGAATCCACTTTAAGCAGTAGTTTCCGGTCTCCCATGACCGTAGAGCGTCACAGAGCCCAACCAGACTTCTTCTCACCCACGTCATTCTCAAACTGTAAAGGAGAAACTCAGCTCTAGGCACAGTGATGTGATGTAGTTGTAGTAATAGTGTTATAGTGTTGAACTAATCCTTCTGTAACCATTAGTATTGTTATAACTATACTTATCTTTACTAAACTGCAAATTAATCTGTTATTGTTGTAAAAGAGTTATTTAAAAATATGCATGGAATATTCTAAATACATGTAGAAAAATTGGTAAGTAAATATTCAAATGAATAGCAAAAGTAATTCAAAGTGAGAGTTTGATTTAATGAAAACTATATTAATTACTAGATAAAATTTCAGATAAAAAAATTTAACAAATATTTTATATGAAATCTGAGTTTTTTAGCTCATTCAGTGCTCGTTATTTGATTTTGTGTACAGAGCTGGGGGAATTAATTTAAAGAAATAAAAAAAATCAGTATTAATTTATTTCATTTCAAATTATTGATGAAGTTCCACAAATGCTTATAAAATATCCATGCTTTGCAGTCTTTTAGAAAATTTAAAAATTTATTGTTTTCTTTCAGAGCAAATTTAAACATTAAATTTACATAAATTAACATAAACTTAAATGCTAATTTTTTTTAAAAGAAATTGCGTGAATCGGAAGCGCATTTTTTGCCGTAATACAACTCTGTGTGTTTGATTATTGTCTGATTTGTGCCTTTTCACGAAATTATAAGAGAAAATTTAGGAAAAACCTATTTTTTCCAAGTCGAACTTCTTGTATTCATCGTTAGATATCACAGTCTAGAAAAAATACATTCCGGTTGAAATGTGCTAAGAAAGCTCTTTAAGTGAAAGCATATGATGGTACTTATTTAGCAATATGATGGTAGAAAATTATTTCTTTTACTATTAAAATTACAAAGCATGAAAACATCATTATGAAATAAATTTTAACCACAGAATTTAAAACTTTTTCACATTTTACAATGTATGATTCAAAATAATTTCTTTTAATAAAAATGAAAATCCATTCGTGGTCCAGTGTTACCACAATAGTAATAACATGCTGCTACCTCAGGGGGATTCGCACCCAAAGTTAGGGTGCGAATCAATTAGTAGCTTCCTTTGCGATCACTGCTTTCAAAAACGAGCAGAAGCAATAAAGTTTTTTTTATAATGCTTTTGATTTGATAATGATTGGGATAATATCTTTATAATATATTATAATAATGATGATGATAATTTTAATTTGATAATGATTTGAAGATTTTAACTTTGATACTGACAAAATCGATAATGATTTTGCTAACATTTATAAGTGCCCAACTAACAGGCCGCCTGGTAAAGAGTTTTATAATATAAGAAACTTAAATGCTTTATTCTTAACAATAAGTATTTATATATAGGGCATCCATAAACTATTTGATTGTATAGATAATTATTATATAAAAATTGGAATAAAAAGAAAGAAATTTTAATTAAAATGATAAACAAAATTAAAATGTATTAAATTTATTTTATTTATATTTATTCTATTTAATTTTATTTATTTAATTTAATTTTAATATGAAAACAAAGTTTTAACTTTGTTCTCATATGTACATATATGTTTCAAAACTCTGTAAGCAATATAATAACCCTGTAAATATATAACAAAGCCCTCCCTACAGCCCCAGTTCCTGGTATATATATATATATATACATATACATACGCATACACACACCATGAACGTGTGTTGAAGGGAAGGTTTTGTTTCCCTTCTTGGAGGGATTTTCAGAAATAGCTGCTCCGGTTTTGCTTGTTATATGAAAAAAAAAAAAAAAAAAAAAAAAAAAAAAAAAAATCAGGAAAACGACCATTAATTAACTTAAGTGTTGTAAGCTGAATGGTGGTTAGTTTGTTGTGTTGCTGAACCCCGTGTGCTTGATTCGTAACTGGAAAACTATACTAAAATCAAAATTCCCATGTCTATGATGGAAATGGGCATAATATAACTGAAATATCCTTACATTGAGCTCGATTAAGAGGGGGGTGAATCTCTAGATTATACCCAACCATGTCATTTACAAAATCTTTTAAATGCGTCTGGTCTTCTAGGCAAAGTGATGCGGTATGATGTAGTAGTAATAGTAATCTATCAATGCAAGACGCTTGTGCATGCTGCTATTGCAATCACCACCGAGGCTCTCCGTTTCTGAAAACAAAAACTTCAAAAGACGCCACCAGCAGATTAGAGTCCCGAATCGATAGACTCAACTGCAAATTTTTAACCAACTTCTGCCAAGTTCGAATTCCAGAGAAGGCAAGTAGCCTTTTTCCAGGCCATTCCATTATACATTGTGCTAAAGTTTTAAAACAACTCCGGTGCTCAGTTGACGGAACAACTTACTGTTTGCGGAGGGGAAAGCGGAGCGAACTTTCCGTATCGATTGGCTGAGGAGGGGGAGGGGGGTTGTGCCGCAAATGGGATCCCCACTAGGAAGTCCCTCTCGGAGCGCCGCTTCAATCCCGATCAAGGATATTTGGAGGGGTGCAGATTCCGACCAAAGGGCGCATCCTGTCCGAATCGGTGTACCTTTCGACTTGGAATCCGCTTTCGAAGCACAGCCAATTTACGACCGTCAGAAATCCCTGGAAAATCATTTGTTCCTTCGTCTCATGATGATAGACAGGGTTAAAAATCACAGAAAAATTATATTGTCGTTCTAATGCAGATGACAATACAGATAGTTAATTTTTATGCCATAAACAAGGGCTGCACCGACATTACTCATTTAGCACTACACAGAGGGCACGTTTAACTTGAAGATATCCTACGAAAACGAATCACACTACTCCCACAACGTTCTACGATCCTATTGAACCGAGACGTACGGTTTAAAGTGGATTCCGAACCACTACAATCATCCATAGCACCGCCGGAATTTGAACCGGAAACATGTGGCTCAGGGCAACAGATCGCTAGCCACTGGGCCATCAGACCCCGTTTTAAAAAGTGTTTTATCGGATGTTTACATAACCGTAAGATCACCTTTTGCACTGACTCATTCAGATACGAGTATGCTGTTAAAATGGCCGTTATTTTTATCAGTAATGTTTCTTGCATTATAGAGACAGCAGACAAAATACTTTTATTGGCGATTTTCAGTAAGGAAAAAGAAAGATTCTCAAATAACAAATATGTGTCCATCATAAGTGGATGCTTCCCAAAATCAGATATTTTCATCTTAGGTGATCTGCCATTACAACATATTCATAGCCTGCTGGAATTTCCCAACACTGCTAAATTTTCCAACCATTGCAAAACAAATTCAGATGTCCAACAGCAGCCATCATTTTGACGTTCTGCTGAAGAGTGGATGAAATTCAATTTGAAAGTGACGGGGAGGAGGGAGACATTAGGACAGCAGAATACGTTTTTGATAGGGTGGCGTTCTACGGCCTAAGATTTAATTATTCAGTTGAAGGCATTTAAAATTGATTTGTAGGAATTAAATTGAAAGTAACGCAAGGCTTCATTAGGCATAAATCTCCCTCTTAGGGTATTTTGCGGCCTGATAGCCAATTTGTTAGCGCTCTGGCCTTTGGTACCACAGGCTTCAGATTCGAATCCTGGCGTTGCATGGATTTTTGTGAGTGGTTCGGAATCCACTTTAAACTGTAGGTCCCGGTCTAATTAGCTCAAAGTGTGCACAAAATGACCGAAGAGCGATAAACCAAACCAAACCTTAAAGTGCTTATTTTAAGAGTGAGTTGTAACCTGGATTTTAAAGTCTGTCAATAACATTATTGAATGTTACAGAAGGTGGGATGGAATAAAGAAGACTGAAAGGATACGTTTGGGTCAGAGGCTATGGTTCCAAACCTTGCAAGAGATGCCAAACTAAACGGGAGATCTGCTGGAAAGTCCTTCCACCAGGCTCAGTTAAAGACAAGTAAAATATAATGCCGAATGACAGGCCATATAAGAAAGATGCCTGGGTAGGGCTGAATCTGTCATAATGGCAGATCACCTAAGATCAAAATACCTGACTTTTGGAAGTAGCAACTTATGGTGGACACTTTTTTGTTATTTGAGAATCTTTCTTTTTTCTTAATTGGAAATCACCATTAAAAGAATTTTTTGTGCTATCTTTACAATGCAAGAAACATTGCTGATAAAAAAAATTCATTTTAACAGCATATTTGCATCTGAACGAGACAGTGCAAAAGGTGCTCTTATACACTGAGTTCTTGGTTCACATGATGTTACCCATTTAGAGTGTGGATTTCAATGAGATATCTTCCAGAAAAATTTCAAAAGTATTAGTGATAAGCTCTAACGAAATTGTCTGCTACTTTACAATCGAACTTCTGAATTTCTATATAAAATGTAGCAACAGAAATTATGTAAATCAGTCAGAACATAAATACAATCCTAAATTGTCACTAAAGGAATTTACCTTATACAATACTTCCAAAAAATGTAAATGCATTTCAAATTGAAGTAATTACTCAATTTGAATCATCAACCATGTTACCAATGCTGTATTTTATTATGAAAAGAAAAGATACTTTTGAACCTTCAAGGATTGCTGAACCATGCGTCAGCTCCCTACATAAAAATTTTCACATAAACAAAAGTAAATTCAATATTTTTAAACAAATATGCTATCTAGTACTCATCTTCGTCTGTCTACAACTAAATTTCCAACATAAATAATACCTGCCAAAAACATTTTGTTATGGCAAACTGTACTTTTAAACTTTTTATGCGTTCGGGTACAAAATATTACTTATAATACTATCATTGAATGTTTAATTAAATTATAAATATCCCTAAATTTATCAGTACAGTTTTGAAATAATACTCAAAAGTTTTCCATTATCTCTCAAAAACAAAAAGGATGGACTTTACATAATAAATCGTTGTTATAACTAATGTTTTTTTTAATTTTGATAAATAGTTTTAATTATTATAAAGTTGGGGATATCTCATTCCTTCTGGTACGTAAAAGGCTAATATTTAAAGCGTCTTAACACATATTAACGCCGTTTTAAGGAATGAAAATTTTTATTATTTTGGATTTATTTCCGCTGGAATATAATACTAAAAATCATCCATGTAAAAACCGTTTTTAAATCTCTGTTTCAGGTCATATTGCAGAACTTGAATATACTTGTGAGATTTACTTCTTCAAAGGGTGCTTCTTCTGGTTGGACCCCGATTTCGAACTTGGATTCTCTGGTCCCCGTTTTCCTTCTGGGTTTCTAAAATGCAATTCGTACTCGATGACGAATTAAAAACCCTTAATGACTTCTACTCTATCGGTTCGGAACCAATCATTGGAAAGGGACAGGCACAGTTAAAGAGGGGAGGACAGTTGAAACTGCCGAGCCCCATAATATCTGAAATCGATCAAAGATTTCCACTCTCTCCGACCGATCCCCCCCAAGTATTTCTGGAGTGCCGCCCTTTCCACCGAACGCCTTTGTGCCAGGGCTGAACCAGAGCGGGTTCACCCCTCTTAATGGTTTAACACTCAACATGTGGTTCCCTGTGTATTGCTCATTTAAGCCCCTAACACTTCCAGCATCTAATGAGAGACATTCTGAGGAGATGGAAAGAGAGAGAGAGATCGTGGCGCAGGGTTCGATCAGAGGACGTATGTAGGTCGTTACCATGGCAACCCTCCGTCTCAATGGACTGAGGGGGGGGATCTTTTTTGCAATCGATACTCATTCACCATCCTCCCCTGCCCTTTCTCTGGAGTCCAGATTCCTCAGGACTTCTCTTGGAGGAAACTTCTGCACCTCCTCCCCCCAGCCCCCGCTCACAGTTATGGAAATAGTTGGGGCACAGGGATTGGGGAACTTAACTGTAATCCCGCAGCAGTTAAAAGTAAAAGGGGCTTTTGGGGGCGCCCTGGTACGAGGGGAACCGAAGAGGGCCTCTGTCCTACATTTTCACCGCTGGAAAAGTTGTCAAGACTTCGTCATTTCATCAACGGGATCAATATTTTCTCTCTTTAAAGTTTTCTTAGAATTTTTTCACCATTCTCAAATCTTATCCAGGACTTGATAAGATTAAAGAATGGTAAAAAAATCTTAGATCTTATCCAAGACTGGATACATGAGTTTTTCACAATTCTCAAATCTAATACAGGACTGGAAATGTTTGGGTTATCACCATTCTCAAATCTAATCCAGCATTTTAAATACTTGGGTTTTCACCATTCTCAAATCTTATCCAGGATTTTAAATACTTGAGTTTTCACCATTTTCAAATTTAATCCACGTTTGGAAATGTTTGGATTTTCACCATTCTCAAATCTAATCCAGAATTGGAAATACTTGGGCTATCACCATTCTGAAATCTAATCTAGGACTGGAAATACTTGGATTTTCACCATTCTCAAATCTAAACCAGGACTGGAAATACTTGGATTATCTCCATTCTCAAAACTAATCTAGGACTGGAAATACTTGGATTATCTCCATTCTCAAATCTAATCCAGAACTGAAAATACTTGGGTTTTCACCATTCTCAAATCTTAGCTAGGACTGGAACTACTTGGGTTTTCCCAAATATTTTTAATTTAATCTTGAGTTCGTGGGCTTTTTATTCGAAAATTATAAAAAAAATCCTGTATTTGGGGCCTTATTGAGGAGATAGATTCATATAATATAATGTGAAAAAATATATATATTTAGATTCAATTATAATTTTACAAGAACAAAATAGTTTGACTAAGCATTCTATTAAGCAACTGTTAAATTTCCTACTTTTTTATTTTTGTTTTAAATAAAAATTAAAATCTGTCAGCCCTGATGCTACTTGCTGAGTCGTTCTTTCGTTCTCCTTTGCTGTCTCATGGTGTCTGAAATCGTACCGATCAGTTTTACGCCATCCATAATAGGTGGATGCATTTCAATTGAAGATGAGCGAACAAAATAAACTACCAAAGGGACAAGAATTATATGCTCAGTGTTTCAAAGTATAATGGTTTACTAAGAAAGAATTCTGGGGTTGGCTAGAACAAGACCCATACGATAAGTTTTCCAGTTACTGTAAATGTTTTGTAAAGTGTCTAATAAAGCTGTAATGATATTCTATCAAAGCAAAATGATTATATGAGGCATCAGAGAAATTTTGTTTCTGAAACAAGAACTTTTGAGTAACGTTTATTAAAAGTAAGCAAATATTTCCTTTTTCAACTTTAACAATACACTATTTTTCGATCTTCGGGGTTTTCTTATTAAATTTTGAGGATTTTACCAGCCTCATCTTAGTCTTTGATAAAAATCGAATTGGAAGGCCCTCATCTAATATGATTTTACCAGAATGGTCTTCATACTGGCATAAGTTTGCTTAATAGTCATATTTCGTATGTTTAAGAATTATTGCTTATTCTTAACTTCTTGCTTCTTCTATTTTGGTGATAGATTGGGTCCGATTGCTATCGCGTTGAATTTCTGAACTGAAAGAAATCAGCTCAAAATTCAGCAAACACATAGCTTCCCTATCAATGCTGGGTGTAGACATTTAGAGATAAAAACAGAGAAATTCCTCCGGAAAATTACCGGAAAAATTACTCTGCCGGATTTCCCTTTTCCAAATTGTAGTGTCACCAAGGAGTAATATTGAAACACCAAATCAGTGAAGTCATTGTATAGTGGCAATAGAGTAAAAGCAGCATACATTGAAGAAAAGATGGATAGATTCTGCAAATTTGAATTTGAGCTTAACATTAACATGAGTTGCATTGATGCCATGTGTAGCACTAACTTTCATTTAATCTCAATCTTCTATGCGGTATGAATCGTTCCCTTCGCAGTCAATCTAGATAGTACTGAATCTACTTCAAAATCTTGAACAACATTAAATATTGCTTCAAATTATAAAAAAAACATCCTTAAAATTTTTTCCATTTTATATTTTAATAAATTCTTCTCAACTACAGTTATTTATTCCAAAAAAAAATTACTTTTAATCATCAGGCATATTGATGAATTCTTTTAATAGATATAAATATTTCACTTCTGTTGCAAATATTTTGATGGGAAATATATTTTATCACACATTGCTCTTTCTAAATTTGTTAAGCACAGTAATTCAACTATTCTAAACCTATAATGTGTTTCTATTAAGTAATATCATTTGTAATTAAGATTTTATTTTTATTGAATTATGTTACAATGCATTTGAATTTGCAATTCATGGCAATGATACAAGAAGGTAATGTATATAGGGCCTACAGTAAAATCGCTGAAAAATACAGTAATAGTTAAAATTAACCTGAGTAGTTAACCTGCTAGTAGAGATAATTGAAATTGCATTAGTATTATTAGTGGTGTATAGGAAAGCAATTACATTCAATCTATTGCAGCCAATATCAGTACCTCGAATTATACTGGCTGCAATAGAATTCCAACGATAACTATTAAAAATTGAAACCGAAATTAGATAAGACAAAATTTTCGATTACAGATAATAGAATTTTAATTAGTTCAGTATGAAATGAAATTTAAATTAAGTAGGTACGATAAACTATCATCTTTATATGCTAAAATGATAGAAATTTATAAGCACTATTTTATGTTGTCCTTCATTCATTTTTTTTTCGATATATTTTATCAAATTAAAAAAATAGATCATTGGCTTATTAGACGCCGCTACACGTTCTCGCAAGTTATTAGAGACAGCAAATCGCGGTAGGTGGCGCTTCTGAAGGGTCACCGTGAAGAAGGTGTGAGCTACCCTCTTTTGGAAAAGTTTCCTTGGTATAATCTCATTGGTATATCGAGGATTATCGAGTATTATGTTTTAAATTTGTTTACTACAATAACCTCAAAAGTCGATTTACTAAGAGTATGAAGTTGCACTCTGAAGTTAATAGAATGAAAACTGTATGACTGACATAGAAAGCCCCCTGGTTTAGTATCCTGAATTCGAAGAGCTCAGTTTGAAACCAACAACACATCTTAACTGAAATCTTGGTGCCTATGAAGCTAAATCTCTTGATTGGAAAGCCTCTTCATTAAGTCAAGAGGAAGGCGGACAATACCTTCAGACGCTACTTTTAAAGGTATTGGCGGCCTGGTGGCCCATTGTCTAGCTCTCTGGCCTTTGGTGCCACAAGCTTCAGGTTATCGAATCCTGACGGTTGCATGGATGTTTGGGAGTGGTTTAGAATCCACGTTAAACTGCGGGTCCCGGTCTAATGAGCCTAAAGTGTGCACAATATGATCGTAGAGCGACAAACCAAACCAAATCTAAAGGTATTGTGGTGGGAACAAGAATTTAATGGTAGGCAAGAAACCCCTTTTTGAAGATCAGCTTCATTTTGAATTAAGTTAAACATAGCATCATCATTCTCATACTGTATTACATAGACTGGAATATTTCGTTAGGGCCTTAAAATTAAAAAGTTGCTGAAAAACCGAACGATGTTCGTACGAAGAAAAGCTGCTTCCTTTCTTGTGCTCTGCGAAGTATTTCACGATATTAATAGCCCAATAAGAAGAGGATTTCTTTTCAAGGTGCTATCATTCCTAACATGATCATTGAACATTCTCACGAAATTCTTAATTATGTACGTGAAACAATATACAGGGTGATTCAACGGTCTTGGGACAAACTTTGGAGAGTGATGAAGCTTATTAAAGCATACAATTTTTTTGTATAGGATCGGAAGTGGCGCGTTGAGGAATGAACATAATTTCAAACAGATTTCACGCAACAATGATATACGAGTTTCAAATTCTCTGCATGGCAACAGCAATGGGTTCTCTATTTTATTCTTGCTCTGTTTTTGCTACTGTGTTGTTATTTACGAGACTCCATTTGCCTCATTTGAGGACATCGTTGCTAGGTTATCCATTGTGGCGGCAAACGTGCGCTAAATGACATAGGTTCGCCAGTCATAGCTCCGACGCTACTCATCCATTACATTGGGTGGTTGCAATTTTAATCATTTATTATAAATATTTAAATATGTGTATACTTGAATCAAAGAAGTGCCGTGAAATGTTTGTAAACAATGTTTTTCCTCATTTTTTTGTGCTTGTGCCTCACTACGGCACTGCCGAACCTGCATTTAAAAAGAAAGTATATTTTAGTAAGCTGCACCACCCCTCAAAATTTGTCCCCTGACCATTTAATCCCCCTGTGTATATATATATATATTTATACATACAGTGGGATTAAATGGTCATGAAATCCATTTTTCAGCACCATTTTAAACGAAAGTAACATTTGAATTATCATTTAGAAATGCCGCCTCCTTCTCTGAATGTATCTAGTCATTCTCTAATAGCACAAAGCTGTACAATGAGTAATTTAAATAAGGCAAAAAAGCGAAATAAATGCACAGAAATACTTAGAAATGTTATAGGGAGGCGATCTTTAACATATATTGAGAAAGTAATAAATATGTTTAGCATTTTAACATATCAGAAGTGGCGCTCTTGTTTTAAACGTTATTGGGATTATTTCAATGACATCATCAGTAATGGCGTACAAGAATGAGGACGAAAGAATAGCGACATTTTACAAATGACATATTTGGTTAAAATTTTTCCACAGCTGAGTGTCGGATTATGAAAGCTCGCAGGATTTTTAGCAAAAAGGGAAATACTGTCAACAACGAAATCATATCCGTGACTGAAAATTGAAAAGATTTTTCTCTCATTGCGGGAAATCCATTGATGCTCTCGGCAGATAATCCAGGGGCAATCAGTGGGTGTACAACCTTTTCATTTTTTTTAAATACGTCAATATCATCTTCTAGAACCGTGGCGGCCTGATGGCCAAGTGGCTAGGCGCTGTGGCTCGCGGTAACACAGGTTTCGGGTTTGAATCCCGGAGGTTCCATGGATGTTTGTAGCGGTTTGGAATCCGTTGGTCCCGATCTAATAGAATCGTAGAGTTTCACAGAGCCAATGCTTGTCATATTGTAAGAAAATCGTGAAACTCCAAGTTAAGCAATTTAAGTGTGACGGGCTTTGTCCCAATTTCCTCAAAATGTGCTCATTTTTTTCTTCTACTCTCTTTCCGCTGTAGTGAATATTATCGGCAGAATCCACACGGGTGATAAAATCGCGTTATAAAGCATTATGCCTAAATCCAACAATGCTAATTGATTTCCCAGATACAATGCTATATATATTTAAATGAAGATATAATCCTATTAGGGATGATTGTGGTTACCTTTGATCTGAATGTCAAATTTTCACATGTAATGTGTGAATTCGGATGTAATGTTTGAAATCGTGTTGTTCGGAAAAAATGTGTTTTGTCTAATGTATCTCCACTTTCCCTTTCCACGGCCTGGTAGTCAAGTGGCTAGCACTCAGGCCTTTGGTACCACAAGCTTCAGGTTATCGAAACCTGGCGGTGGAAGGGATATTTGTGAGTGGTTTGGAATCCACATCAATCTGTAGGTTCCGGTCTAATTAGCCTAAAGTGTGCACAAGTTGACAGTAGAGCGACAAACCAAATCACATTCCCTTTCCAGCAAAATTAAGCATAACATTTGAAAGCAGGCTTCATATACTTCGTTACATGTTTTTTGTGTTGTTTTTTTATCATTGCCTACAAAAATCATAGCAACTTTTTTAAATGAATTTTTTCAAAGTTGGAAAATTAAACCTATTTGGTAAAAATTGACCTATCTTATAAATACGTTAAACGACTTGATGATAATTTCGAAACGTTAAACTTTCGAAATTTTCTGAAATTTCTGAAATCCTACTTTAACTGAAATCATGTAACAATAATTTTAAAAAAACCCAGCCAATCCTTCTTAAAAAGCAGTAAACTCGGAAAGAAATAAAAGTCGGTAGCAGAAGGAGGAAAGAAAAAAGCGCTATCGGGTCCGTTGGGCGAGAGTGAGAGAATGGCCTCTTGAAATCGAGCGGACCTGGCAGCGGGTGCAGACAAAGGAACTGCTGGCCAAGCACCGTCCCGGGAACAATGGACGCACTCGAGGACCCCTCTCCAGCGCGTGCATTTTTAAGTCCGTCCTCTAATGTCCTCCTCCTCTGCGACGATTGCAGTTCTCCCCTCCAACAATGGGGAATCGTTAGTCTGGAAGAAGGAAGAGTGCTCCAAGTGAGCAAATGATAGCGGAGACACCCAATGTGCGAGGAATATAACTCGATTCCTTTCGCTCTGGTACAACTGTAATTGAAGGGAATTTTATGTTGAAGTTACACGAAGTTAGAACCTACCCGTGTCAGAAGGGCAGCATGTCTACTCTCAGAGTCCCTATCTGTATTTTTATGCTATCTATATTTGTCTATCTTCTTCTATCATATTAAGTCTTTATATATATTTTTCTATCTTCCTCTATCATACTAAGCCTTTATATATATGAAGATAGAAAAAAAAGATAGACCTAATATGATAGACGAAGATAGACAGATCATGCCTCTATCATATTAAGTCTATCTATATTTTTCTATCTTCATATAGATAAAGACTTAATATGATAGAATCATATAAATAATGTTTCTATCTTCCTCTATCGTATTAAGTCTATCTATATTTTTCTGTCTTCCTCTATCGTATTTGTAAGTCTTTAGCTATTTTTTTATCTTATTTATCTATTTTTCTATCTTCCTCTATCGTATTTATCTATTTTTCTATCTTCCTCTATCGTATTTTCAAGTCTTTATCTGTATTTTATGTCTTCCTTTCATGCTTCTATCTTATTTTTATTTTTCTATTGATTTTTTTTTTGTCTCCGTTTAAGACTCTATCGTATTTTTATGTATATATTTATATTTTTGTGTCTCCCTTTAATGTCTCTATTTTATTTTTATGTCTCCATATTTTGTCTTCCTTTATGTCTCTGCCATATTTCTGTATCATTATCTATATTTTGTCCCTTTCTTTAACGTCTCTCTCCTCTTTTATATCATTATCTATATTTTTGTGTCTCTCTTTAATGTCTATATGATATTTCTATGGCCCTAACTAAATTTTTTAGACTCTATTGAATATCTGTACACAATTTTTACTCCAATTATTAAGTTTTTTTTTCTATTTTAAATTTTAAATTTATTTGAGCTTTACATTCATCCATCAGAAATAAGACAGAACTTTAAACGAAGCTCTTGAAAGTTCATGTTTTTTTGAATGCGCATGTCCAACGCATTTCAGTCATATCTAATGACAATCGTGGCATTGTCTTGGAGTGTCTATAAACTTGACCGAAAAGATTGCGCAAAATATACTAGCTGCTTCTTAAAAAAATGCGAAGGATATTGATTGATTTTGCCAATTTTAAATCTTATAGAAAGCTTGGTACTTGAAAAAAGAATTTTTTTTCTTGTCTTTACTTATCACTACTTGAATTATTGAGGTGCCATTACTGGGACTGCTTAAAACAGCAATTGAACTTTCTGTGTTTTTTGACAGAGTTTCTCGAGTTGACGATGAGCTTTTGGAGTTGATTGGTTTCTAATTTGAGTTTTTTGGATTATCTCAGATAATACTTTTTTTTCCTAATACAGCTGGCAAATACTTATACAGTTGTCTTTTATACCAAAAGCAAGGGCTCACTTACCACTATCCAGGGCGTGCGTGTGGCTGGAAGATAACCTACGGACGCGAGTAACAGAACCCCCTCAACTCTCTACGATTCTATTATTGATCGGAACGCACGGTTTAAAGGGGATTCCAAACCACTGCAAACATCCATCGCATCGCCGCTACTCGAACCCGAAACATGTGGTACCGAGTGGCAGAGTTCTGACCACTCGTCTAATCAGACCCAGAGCCTCAGATTATACTGGATAATACTCAGTTAATACTGGACAACTACTACGTAACGACTACAACGTCTACTTCCTCTTGATACTTAACACCTCCGCCGTCATTACATTAGGAAACTATATTGACTCCCTGAAGTCTTTCCGAGCTTCAAAAAGTTCCTACCCCAATTAAAGAAGTATCATCACATTGAAGAGGCACATTTCGTCATGAAAAACTTGATGTGAGTAATCACAAGCTTAATCACATTGAAATCTCGTTGCAAAAAAAACGTTAATTTGAAGAATAGCAAACTTATCGCATTAAAGAATTTTAAAAAGTTATCTATCAGTAAAGCAAATTAAACAATAAAGAGAAAAAAAATTTTCATTTTCTAAGTATCAAGCTTTTTAAAATTTTACAAGAAGGAAGATCCCTCAATAATCTTAGCTTCTTTTTAAAAAACCTTATTGTTTTATATTTAAACTTTCACTCCAAATTTATGTCTTCTCTAAAATAACCCAATTGCAGTCAGCAGATATGGCTGGAATTTGAAATTTGTTGGATTTACACATTAAAAAAGTTATGAACGTACCTAACGAGAATAAACTATATTTAAAGTTCTACCTTCCCTTTTTATGCATGCATTTTATTGTTTATGGATAGAAAGATAAAATAAAATTTTTAATTTGAAGGAAAACAAATAATTAATTACAATAAAAAAATCTAATAATTTTTTATTTAACTTTTTTCATGAATGATTTTCTGTGAATGACTAGTGATTTTTTTAATAAAAGGATGAAGATTTTTAAATCAAATTATTTTATCTCAACTACTTAGATTTCAGAAAATTATTATTTCAAATTTTAATACCATATATATTTTAATTTTCAGAATTTGAAACAGAAACCAATATAACGCATGGGAATGAATTAAAACAAAGTCTATGTTTTTTTTTCAATAAAAATTGAATAAACTCATCAGATATATGCTTATTAAACCTTTAGAAATATTTTTGTATTAAAAATTACATAAACTCGTCAGCTTATTCGACCTTTAGAAATATTCTTTGTAGAATATTTTGTTTTGCATATTTGTTATAAAATGAAAAAAAAAAATTGCTTGGAATTAATTTGTATTATGATTTTCCTAACAAATAAATACTTAATCAAATTTATTCATAAAAATAATGATGTGACAAATCGTAAGCTTCGTCATATTGAAGAACTCCATTTCGTCACAAAAAAAGTTAATTTGAAGAATTACTAGCTCGTCACATTGAAGAATCATATTTCTTCATAAAAAAAAACGTGAAGAATCACAAGTTTCGTCATAACTATTATAGAGCCATTTCAATATATGAAGCAGGTTATTTTAGCTAAAGTATAATAAACAGGATCCATCAAAAGTTGAGGTATAAATTTCAAATTGAACATCCCGTAGATGCTAAAAGCTTGCTCACAAATGATGACAAACCGTTTCTGAAATTAGTGACTTCAACGGTTTGATTTTAATCTTTGCCTTCCTGCACTTGAAACAATTAAAAAATAAATAAACAAACATTAGTATTGAGCCCAGGCCATAGTTTACAAAAAATTACAGAATTACTACCAAATAGTTTCTTCACTGAATAAGAATGTGGATGTTCAGCAACATCCTCATTCAATCAACGTTCTCTTTCAATCTGTAATGAACAAATACAGCTAATGAACACTATTTATAGTAGGACTAAGAACTGGTCATGATTTTACTTTTGTTATGGGTTTGATTTCAGAACCACTTAAAATGGTGAATAAACAGGCGTTTTGGCAGCATGTTTCGCTGTCTTTCGGGATGGCTGCTTTATGTTCCACTGTTTTTCCTCACATGTACATCAAATTCGATTCCTCAACCTCTACCTTCTACTTCAAATTTGAGCAGACAGTTACCTTTCTAACATTGAAGAAAGCAGTCATCATCCACTCTAAAGTGTGATGAAAGACCTTCTGCCAAGTCGTTGTGGTATATATTCGATATTCTGGTTCTACCAAACTATTATTGTATTCAAATAGACACTTTCATTTATATCACTCTGTTGTCGTTGTTTCTTGTCCCCCTTGGTAGACATCTAGACCAAGTCCATGAACCCATATGGTCTCATGGAAGGAGGGAAAGAGGGACAGCTTCTGTTGTGATGGAGTACCCGTAGGTAGAAGTCTGACTTGGCTCCGTGAGACTGGTAGGATTGTCAGCCCTGTGCCCAAAGTTCTACAGTCATATTAGACAAAGACCTACTTATTAAAGTGGATTCCTAACCTCTACAAACATCCATAGCACTGCCGGGACTCGAACCCAAAACCAGTAGCACCGAACGCCAAAGTTCTAGATCATTCATTCGGCCAATCAGACCCAGTGCCATCATTCTATACCAGAATGGCAAAGATGTAACAGATTTAGCTTTATCCAGTGTGCCTTATGCAAAGCTATTACGCTGCACTCATGGCCTTCCCACCATAAGCAAAGAGGTTTTTGATTTCGTATCACTTTTAGAGTATCGCACCAATATCCTTTAGTTCGGAAGCCCAAGGTCCTATCCACTTGGTTGCACTATCTCTTGGTTAGACGAGGTCTACTATAAAATCAGACATGACAAAAAAAGTTCAAATGTCCAGCTTTAGAGAAATTTCCTTTTTCTTAAATAAAAGTTCATACATTCAAAAATTGGACCTTAGTAAGACTACTTCTTCTGTTGGAAAAGGAAGGGCCTTCTGTAAAAGGACTACTGCCTTTGTCAAAATTTTAGATAAAAGTTTTGAAGGAATTTTCAATTTTAAGTTTTAAAAAATATTATTTCTTTTCTGAAGAGCATATTTGGGATGGAAGAACTTTTCTATTTTTTCTAATACAAAATCTATTTTTAACTAAATGTAAAACGTTGTCGGTTGTTGGATATGTAATCGATCTGCACAATAAACCTTCTCGCCGAAAGTGCGAATTAAATAATACATATATTAAAGTTCGAAATATATATATATATATATATATATACGAACTTTCAAGAGTCTCTATCACATTACACTTTTTAAGGAATCGAAATGAATCATTAATTGTACCAACATTTAAAATTTCTCTCTAATTTTAATTCTTCTGCTTTTTTTTAAATCTTAATTCATAAATTCTATTTTGTATTTTCTGCACCAATAATTGGTGCCAGAAAACTAGTGCTTTTCTCAAGAAACTAAAATCGGGACGTTCTTTCCTCTCCTTTTAAGAGCACTCCATCCCTTTTCATTCATTCCAGAATTTAAAGTTAGTAAAAATTGTATTAATTCAAGTTAAACTTAAAATTCTGAAATTACCAATCCACTTAATATACATATTCTTTACATTTTCTTAGATGAGGAATGTTGGAATTAATTTTACATAAGCACTCCTTAACTGGTACGTCCATTGCCAATTCCAAATTAAATGCATGAGGTGTTTTGAGAAGGTTTCCCATACTTAACTACATTCTGTAAAATTGCTCTAAAATTGTTTTGATACTAATATCAGGTTATTTTTATAGATAGAAATAAAGTACTTATTAGTTGATTATAGAGCATATTTAATTGATAATAGTTAATTTGCAAGAAAGAAAACAATTTCTTATTTAAAACTTTGATTATTAGTTCAAAAACTTGCATTAGTGAAGTATTATATCATGTTTTTTTTCTTTTTAATTACAGATTTTATCAAATACCATATTTACGAATATAAAAAAAAATGCTATTTTATATTACTACTACAAATATTGAAGAAAATAGAGATACTATTATGTACTATAATTTAATAAAATACTACTACTCTAAATCTCTACTACAATCTATTTTTTTTTATTTTGAAGTTATTTGCTTACTTTTAGTTCAATTTTGAAATTCGTTAGATATTTTCATTTCTTTTTTCCTAAGAATTAATCTTTAACTCTTTCGCAAGCAAATTATTTTCTGTACTTAACAAAAAATATAATACATTAAAGGATATGAAAGTTTTTTGTTAAAGCAAAGAATTATTAGATAAGAAAATCATTTTTATAAAGAGTTGTTGTTTCTATAAGAAAGCATACTAGTATATCATATTTCCGCAACATTTTAAAAAGAGATAGACTATTTATGATGCTATATTTCTTAGAATTATACAATAACTAATGTCATTCTAATGATTATAAAAGATTTTAATTTCTTATGTATGAAAGATGTTGCTAAATTTAAAATAAGGCTTAGTTATTAGATATAATACTGACAAAATTAAAGATTGCATTTAATAAATAGAAATTTTAATAATTAATCAACTTATAAAATCCATTAGTCATTCAAATAATTAAATAATATTAATATTAAGCATTTTATTATCTGTATCGTAAGTGTTTAATACAGTATCGTATCGCATCTAAATCGTATAACTATTTAATATCGTGATCTGTAGCTTAAGAATGTGTATTTAACAACAATTGTATAAAAAAAATTCAGAGTTCTTTTTAAAAGATCCCAACACTTACTTGTGGAATAAATAAAATAAAATAAATGACAAATTTATAAACAAGAACTGAACAAATTAAATAAATAACACTTTGATAATAAAAAAATTATATTTTGGAATATTTGAACCTTAAACTAGATTTTATTGGAACGTAAATTTACATTAATTTTAATAATTTGCAATAATTGTTATTTTTATCATTTAACGAATAATTTTAATTTTAAATATTTAGTAACTATATAACAATTTATATTTTATATTTAGTATCAACAATTTTTCATAATGAGTATAGTACAAAAAAAAAAAACACAATTCACCCTTTTGCCTTATTTATTTTTAAACATTTAAATTTTAAACTAAGAATTTTTAAACTGTATCTATGAATCGTTCGCTAATGTTTTAAATTTT
The DNA here is from genome assembly GCA_021605075.1 of Caerostris darwini. Taxonomy (NCBI): domain Eukaryota; kingdom Metazoa; phylum Arthropoda; class Arachnida; order Araneae; family Araneidae; genus Caerostris; species Caerostris darwini. The sequence goes on from BPLQ01001987.1 coordinate 74,759, forward strand.
ATTTAAAAATAATCTAAATATTAATCCAGAATGTTTTGTTTCTTCTTGAATAATAATCTTCAGTTCTTCAATCCAATTTTATTAAATATAAATCATTTATTTAAATCTTTCCATGTCAATATTCGTCAATTCTCAAAACGATACTGTTTCATTTCAAAATTTCAAACTATTATATTTAAGTCTATTCTGATTTAAATAGATGAAATTAATTAAATGAAGTTTTTTTCTAATAAAAGAGTTAAAAAAGTATATAGTCTTTAAAAAGATGAATATAATACCAAATCTGGAATTATTGAATTCCGCAAAAATTGCTGTTAAAATACTTTAAAAATACTTCATATAAAAATACTAACATTTATTTACAAAATATTTTTAAATTATTACTGTATTTAAATGATTTTAAATCGTATACTGCTAATTATGTTTTTAAACACGTACAAATAATTATAATAATACAATTAAATTATACCTTTTTAGTTATCTAAACAAATAATATAAAGTCTTTGACATATATTTCATCGTTTATTTGACATATATTTAGTATTATTTAGTGACATAAGAGCTTTACACTTCCTTTAAAATTTAAATCACAGTTTGTAAATATTTCGCAAACCTATAGGTATTCTTATTTAAAGTATAAGGTTTAAGCAATCAAATTCCTTATAACTAAAGATTAAAAAAATATTGTGAGAACTTCATTTTAATATTTTTTGTTATTATTTATTCAACGCATAAAAAATTTCAAGAAATTAGCAATTCTCAAATACCGTTAAAAATTAATTACCTAAAAATAATTCCAATTTTGAAATGCTAGTTTATAAGATATTCATTGTACAATTTTTCTCTTTTATTTAAAAATAATTTTCAAATTTTCAGTTTCTGCTGAATATGTGATTTTATGTAATTTACAGCATTTATCCTGATACAAAGCATTTTTTCCAAATAACTAACATTAAAGAACGAATAATAAATAAAGTATCCATTTTAAAATCTCGACAATTTTAATTACATCATATACTACATTTAATCATTGTTTTCAAAAACATTTTAAGGAAGACAAAGTGGGCCACCAACTAACTTTAACCACTATGATACATCAAAATAAGGTTTTTCTCCTTCAGAATAACCTATAGGAAAAGGGATTCTTATTTGAAATTGCATGAAATGTAATAGATTCTTGTAAAAAGTGTTTCAAACATGAAATATTTTTAATTAAATGAGAAAGAAATAGCTTTGGCGAAAATCATTATAAGCAATTTTTTGTGATAGTATCGTTTTATTATTTTCAACAAAACGTTTTTACTAGTATATTGTTACGCGCGTCCATAGCGTATCTTCAAGCTACTCGTGCCCCCTGGGTAGTGCTCAATGAATAAAAGCGGTGCACCCCTTGCTGATGGCATAAAGATTAACAGTCAGCCAGCCAGCCAGCTGCATTGATATTGCCAGCTGCATTAGAACAACAACAATATTTAGGGGACCTGATGGCCGAGTGACTAGCGCTCTGGCTCTCGGTACCACAGGTATCGGGTTCGAATCCCGGCGGTGCCCATGGATGTTTGTAGTGGTTCGAAATCCACTTTAAGCCGTATGTCCCGGTCTCTTATGACTGTAAGACAGTCACGGAGTCAAAGTCAGACTTCTACCTACGGGTGCTCCATCACAACAGAAGCTGCTTCCTTCCCCTTCAACCATGAGTGCATATGGGCTCGTGGGCTTGGCCAACCAAGTGGGATAAGAAACAACAAACAACAAACACAACATTTAGGCTTCATGGGGTGTTTACCAGAGAAAATCTGAGAAAATGCATAAGTTGTGCATTTTATACGAAATACCCAAAACCATCCTTTTCCAAGAATTCCCCCTTACCCTAAAACTCAACGAATGTCATTAGTCAAGAACCGTAATCATTTGATATGCCGTCATGCGACCTTTTTCAGTTTCCAAAGTTAAAATTGCTATTTTGAGGAAGGCTTTTTGATTTGTTTGAGGTCGTAAAAGAAAATTCGCTGAAGAACTGGATGTTTTACCTTAATCAACTTACGAAAAATGTACGGAGCACTAGATCAAGCGCTGCCATGGTTGCATTGCTTCCGATTAGCCTATTTTGAAGGCGACAAATAACGTTTCATGAATGAATTGATTTTTATTTAATAATTCCAGCTATTTTTTGCACATGATGTAAATTAAAAAATAATCTTAGCATAATGTAAAACTTAACGGAAAAATTTCTTAAAGTAAGATCACATTCAGTTTATTTATTTAACACACAAAATCAATAAATAAGAATATTTAATAAATAAAATATATGGATTTCATTAACCACAATGAGTTTTATTAAGGGTAATAAATTTTATTAATAATAAATAAAAATTTCAATAAATATTTTATTAATAATAAATAAAAAATTTAATAAATATTTTATTAATAATAAATAAAATTTTGAAATATATGACTGATTGGAATTGGTTAAAATATTTTAAATAAAAATAAGAACAAACGCATTTATTTGATTTACAATTACAAAAAAAAGGTAATTTTTTGGAAATGTTTGTTATTTTGTTAAATTTCTGAATGAAAATTCAGATATAATCTGATCTAATTATAATATTATTATTGTTTGCATTGTACTAAATATTACGGATAAAAGCATTCACTTCAAAGCTAATAGTTGTTTAACTTTCTTAATATCGAATTAATGATTAATAATATTTATATTAATTTTTTTCCTTACATGTCTTATGTTCCCCAATACAGACTTTTTTTTCATTATAGCATAATTTGCAATCAATTTAATTTTCATATATATGTACTAAGTATATAGGTGAGTAATATATCTAAGAAAAAAATGTACAGATATAGGAAAGTTAATTAAATTCATATATATATATATATATATCACATGAATAGTAGTGTTAAACATCAAAGTTAAGTCATAAATAATTAAGTCATTAATAAGTCAAAGTTAAGTCATCAAAGTCAAACATAGTTAAGCTTTAACGAGAAAATTATCTTTTATATCCAAGTTACATAATACATATGAATCGGGTATCCATTTTGAAATCAAAGAAAGCAATTAAAATATTTATATATAATGTATAAACTTTCTAACCTATTTTTTCAAACTTAAATAGCTTCTGTATTCTAAATCAGCTTATAAAATAAGCTGTTTAAAATGAATATGAAATACAATCCAAACCAGTAGTCGATATTTCAAAGATTAAAATGAATATGAAATACAATCCAAACCAGTAGTCGATATTTCAAAGATTTAAATGAATAGAAGATTTTTATCTTTTCATATCAAATTATATATCTATTTAACACATATTATGGGCATTTAATTGTAGTCTTATTTTTCATAGCATAAACATTCATTTCAGCTTTTAAAGTAATCTTTTAACAGAACAATGACAGAGAATGAAAAAATCAAAATTTTTTTTCGTTATTACTGTTAAAGTACTTTAAGTAAAAGAATAGTAAAACTTATTGCGAAAAATTATAAAGTTTCTTAAATATCAAATAATTTATAATTGTTTCAAGTAATGTGTTGTAGTTTGGAATTCGATTGAAGATTATCACTTTTATTTAAACAAATATTCATTTATTTTTTGCAACTTTAACAATTATCATAATTTTCACCACTGACATGGAATTAAAATTTATTTTAAAAAAAATTGAAAATTCAATAGAATGTATTGGAATAAATCCTACAATTATATCAAGAAATATTTCTGTATTATTTTAATGAAATTTTTAAATTGCATTTTTATAAAATAAATAAAAAAAAGATATTACTCTCAAACAAAAATTGAAATTATAAAAAATAAATAAAATAGAATAAAAATAATAGAATAGAATAAAAATATAATAGAAAAAAATATAAATAGAATAGAATATATAAAATTAAATAGAATAGAATGAAATCTATTGGAATAAATCCATCAATTATATGAAGAAATATTTCGATATTATTTTAATGAAATTTTAAACTGCATTATTATAAAATAAATATAAAAAAATATAAATAGAATAGAATATATGAAATTAAATAGAATAAAATAAAATCTATTGGAATAAAAAATATAAATAGAATAGAATACATAAAATTAAATACAATAGAATAAAATCTATTGAAATAAAAACAAATATATAAATAAAATAGAATATATAAAATTAATTGTAATAGAATGAAATATATTGGAATAAATCCATCAATTATATGAAGAAATATTTCAATATAATTTTAATGAAATTTTAAATTGCATTGTTATAAAATAAATATCAAGAAGATATGGTTCCAATTTTTGTTGAGTAATAAAAAATGAAATTGAAATATATAACAATATTTTAAGTAGTATCCATTTCGGCATCTTTTTCAGCAGAAGTGAGAAGAAATCTTCCCTATTTTTTTTCCAAAAAAGATGCTTGATTTAATCCAAAAACAGAAAATTGGATTCTTCCCAAAGAAAAGAGATTCAAATCAGAAAAAGCTGCTATTTTAGAGTACACTATTATTAATATGAAACAGCTGCAAATGTGAAAAAAAAAAAAAAAGAGATAAAAATTATGATAAGATATGAATAACTCAATTAAATAATTCATCTTACATTTTAACATTAAAAATCCGTGTTTTTAATGTCTTAAATTTTTCTAAAATCAAAATTTTCAGCAACTACTTCAAAAATTACAGACAATACATAGAAAAGAACATGAATGTAAAAATTAGTAAACATAATTACAAGACATTAAAGTTTTTTTAATTTCTTTGTTATATATCTATGTAATTTTCAAGCAATTCAAGCCTGAATTATATTTAAGAAATGTTTTTTAACTTGATTTTCGGATTTTTAAATAAAAAATAACTAGAATCATCTAAAATGTTTCAATTATATAAAAATACAAAACTTACAATCTTATGGTACTAACACAAGCTTACGTGTGTATATTTTAAATTAATTATTAATTTACTGGGATTAATTTTGTAAGAAATTTTTTTAACAATTGTACAAAATTTTTAATATGGAATCAAACTATAAAATGCTTGATAAACTTATTTTTATTTCTTTATTATAAAAAAAATAATAAATATTATTTTAAATTCTTCACATTTATTTAAAAAATAATATCATCACTTCAATATAAAATTAGATTTTTCTTACGTCATAATTTGGGAATTTTGAATTTAGTTTATGAATGTGTCGCATGCATTGTAAAGAGTTATTTTTTTTAAATCAAGTATAATTCTATTTAATAAATTGAAATAATAGAAGTTGCCTTTTTAAATTCGCTAATTATATAGTTATATTTAATTCATCTTTTATTTGTTTCTTCTAAATATTTTTTTATAATTCTACAAAATATTTTTTCTATGATCAAGATTTATGAGTTAAATTTAATACTTAATGCACTAAAATTAGTATTAAACTTTTACTACAATAGTTTGAAAACTTAAGGACAAATGTTAAAAGACTCGTAATTCAAAGCCTTCAAAATCAAAATAAATAGAACATCTAATTAAATATTTCCATACATTTCTATTATCTTATTATATTTTTTTTTGTTCTTAATGTTCTTATTTTGACATCTAGTAGTTCCTACTATGATATTTTATTGATCTTTTATAGTAAATTACCATAACTATTTATGATACTATTACCATAACTATTCTAAAATACCATCACTATTGTTGCATTGAAGTGAAGTCTTATTTTTAAATTTAAGATTAATATATGTATCATAAATTCAGCGATATAGAAACCTTCTAATATAAATGAAATCTTTAAAGGAAAACTATGCAAAAATAAACAAATATTTTTAGTGATTTCTTATGTTTATAATTTTGCTGAGAGGATTTGATCTGAAATATCTTTGATTAGAAGATAGATGTTCAGCTCAGCCTTATTTTCTTAATTGAAATATCATAGTAGGAAATATTTTTACCTAAACTATTTGAAAAAAAAATGCAGATAAGTCATTGTTACTCACAATAACTCTTTTCATTTAGATATGCACAACTTAAAAAAAAGATTATAGCCTGAATTGCAATATTTAATCAGAATAATTTTAATTTTTAAAAAATACAAAAAGGCATCGTATTTGCTTAATAAATAGTATTTGAATGCTTGACGAAATAGATATTCAATAAAAACTGCGAATTTAAACATTCATCGTCAATACATTTGTTAATTGTTAAATTTGAATGGTAAGTGGTACAAGGCTGATTAATTCTCCTAAATTTTTTTAAAAAATTTCACACATCTTGCATCCAAGTTTCTTAAAAAGTAATATTAATGCTTTGTTAAAATTATGCTTAAAATAATAGTTTTAGATTAAACAGTTGAATAAAGTTGAAAGTATAAATTATTTTTATTTTTCAATATGCTATTTCTATTCTTACTTTTTTTGATGAAGAGCAGCAAATTGAACTTCAGATATGATTAAAATCAACTTTCAGACGTCAATATTTCAACGTCTATTTTTAATATCTTTTCCCTTAGACAATTTATTTTACAATTGTGTTACATTATTGAACAATTCACATTAGAAACAAAAATTGGGTTTGCTATTTATTGAATTTCTAAAACTTTTGCTTAGCACTTCTTAAATAATATTCAAATTACTTGAATATTATGAGAATTTATACTGCATGCATGATAATTTATTAATAAGGAGTTAGTTTTGTTATTTGTAGTCACATGAAATAAAATAAAAACCATCAAAATAGCATATTGGCATTAAAGTTTTATGACATTTAAAAAAAAATTATTTAAAAAGATAATTTAAGTGATTAAGAATTATAATGTAAATCCCATTAAATATGTTACATTTGTTTAAGGTATGTCTACTATGAAGCATTAAAAACAATTTAGTTCGCAGATAAAAACAATTTGAAAAAAAAATATCGAATTATAAAATTAAAATATTCATATTAGTATTTCCTTCTCCTAGAAGTAATGATTTTTATTTTGAAATTAGGGATATTTGAAAATTCCTTAAATATTTTACTGAAATTATACCTTTTCTTCACTTTTATCTTAATTAATAAAAGTTTGATAATATTTCAAAAATTTAAAGAATTTATAAGTAAATATATGCAATAAAACTTTTATCTTATGTTTTTTACCTCTTAAATACAATAATATTCGCAATAAAGGAAATTCAAATTAACCAAGTAGAGAATAATACCATAAAAAGAAATTTTTATGCTGTTTATATCAATATTTATAATAATAATGTTATCATAATTAATAAACAAAGATGAAACAGCAAAATAAAATTCCTTTTCATTTTTTTATGCTAAATAATTTATTTTACGTCTTTAAATAAAAATATTGGCGAATAATAAATTTTTTTGAATTTTTGTCTTTGTTTAACTTTAATTTCAAATTATCGTTATCAATATCATTATTAACACAAAATGTTTGAATATGCTTGTAAATAAAATAATTTTGCTTAGTAAATATACCAACTTGTAAATTTCAAACCAAATTTTACAAAACTTATTTTAGTTACTTAGATAGGGATAATTAATAATTTTCATTTCTTAAAATATGCTTGATTCGTCATGTTTTTAAAATTGCAATAAATTATTTTTAAGAATAAATTATTTTTAGAATAAATTAGAATAAATTATAAATATTATAAATAAATAAATTAAATTATAAATAAGAATAAATTATTTTTAGTTGCAATTATCATAAAACACAATCATAAAATTTTCTAAGAAAAATTCTTTTCATTTTTTATATCCAAGTAAAATTATCACTTAAAGAAGAATATTGCCTAAAATATTTTAATTTTCTCCAATATTGTAATTGTAGCATTATTTTTTTAATTATTATTATTTTCAATTATATCATTTTTATAATAATCCTGACCTACAAAATGAAAGTAAAAAACAATTTTATCTTGTATTCATGAATAATAAAATTGAATTTGTAATTATTTATTAAAAAATTTACCATTTTATGGCAAACTGCCAAATTAATAATAGTTTAATATTTTTGAAACAGAAATATAAAGCTTATTACATTTCAAAGCATCATTGTTATATTTCTTACCGTATAAAAAGTAATCAGAAGAATTAAAAAAAAAATAATACTAATATGGATATTTTTAAAGTAGTAATGTATGTAGTGTGTCTGTATATATACAATCTATTAGTCAATTTTGAAAAATATTAATTGGATGTAAAGAAAATTTGGTCATGATAATATGAAAACAATAAGATACAAAGTTTTACATTAAATGAGTCAAAAACAAAATTCTATTTTAAAAAAATTAGTTTGATCATCTAATACATCAATTCAAAATAAATAAATAAATATAATTAAAGAATTATTACATTCATTTTAGATAAATGTAATAAATAATAACATCAAAGCAATCATGAAAATCTTGAATTGTATTTGAAAAAGAACGTTTACGTTTGTCGTATGTAATCGTGAACGTATGGTCGTTTTGTAGAATAAACCAGTCTTATGCAATATAGGGTTTACACATCTTAAATTTAAAACTGCTTAAATATTTGATTAGTATTATACAAAGAGATAATTATCTTCTAATTTATACGATTTAATGGATAATAATAAAATGAATGATTTAAATGTTGAAATTCATTTCAATTTAAAAACATGCTCCTTTTTTCTTTCATACGACTACTTTCTGATTGGAAGCAAATCTTTACGTATATTCGCTAGAGTTTCTGGATTTTAAACATTTTAAGGTTAAAGACTTTTCCTAAAATCTAAGGGCATCTATCCCATTTGGGTGAGCGTAAATGAAGATGCTATTGAAAAATGGGATTCATAAATTGCTAATTCCAATAATAATAATAATAATTCATAAAATACAACATAGTAAATTATGTAAAAATTAACGAATACATATAGAGTTAATATTCACTTGTTAAGAATGAACTATTACTAAAATGTGTTACATTATGTGAAGTTAAAATAAAGGCTTTCAAAGCTTATGTGAGATATTTTCACTTTTTATAAATCGAGATATTTAAGGTTTGAATTTGTATCTGAGTTCAATATAAACACGTTTTGTATAGATTTACATTTGATAGTTTTATAAAGTGCTGAGAGGTTATTAAAGTGCATATAATAACGTAATAAAAGAGTTCCCTATATATTCATAAAGGCATGAATTGTACTATCTTGAAAGTACTAATCATTACTAAATAAATGTAGAAATTATTCAGGATTAATGAATGATATATTTTTTACATAAGGACTTACATGGGACTAATTATTACGTCATAGGACGTTATATTAGTCCTATGTAATAGGACATTAATTACGTCTTACACAGGATTTTCTCTTATTCTGTTGCACAGCATTAATTAATGTGAAATTATTTTAGCTTTATATAGAACTTGATTTTATTCTTTTATGTAGGGTTAATTAATAAGGAATTAATTGATTAAAGATTGTATTGATTAGATTAATTTACTATTATTATATATTATTATTTAATTAATTAATAATAATCTATAAAAATTTATTAATTGATTAATTATTTATTATTATTAGATTAATTAACTGATTTATTAGAAATTAATTAATTTGCGTTTATATAGCAATTTCTCTTATACAGAACTAGATGATGGAAATTTTATTTGTGAAATAAATTCTTTAACATTTCCAAGTTGCATTAATGTCATTTAATCTACTTTTGAGAAATGCCTTTCTATTTGAGGAATATTTTTTAACAATCATCATTCCTTATATGTGCATTGAAGCCATACTTATAAAAGAGATGCCTTCTCTAGTTTTGAAAATGAGATTTTTACAATGAAAATTGCTTAAAACCTTATAAATTAAATAAATTGGAGAAAATGGGAAGAAATTTCTGAGTAGAGTTTACAATTTAATAACAACAACGATAGAAAAACTTCCTTTAATAAGAAAAGGATTCTTTTTTTTTAACGATAGGTTTTATATCTGTAGAATTTCAATTTTAATTTTAAAGAAGAGAAATTATCTAACATATACTGCTTTAACAATTTCGAAAGTTCAATTTTTACACATTAAATTGAATACCAGATATTTCGAAATGAATAAACATAAGTTTCCTTTTATTAGAACTTATAAAAGACTCTATGAATGCGCTGTTAATATCAAATTAATCCATTATAGTTAAATAATTTTCCTTGTTAATTATATTGAAATGAATATATATTTCAAGAATTCAAGAAACTTATTATTTACGTTAATTCGCCTAGGATATATGCGAAAGCGACTTTCCAATAATCATCGGAAATTTTAATGTTGTTTTAAATTTCCTGTTAAAATTCCTATTAATGATTTAGATATAATTTTCTGATTATTAATTATAAACACAAAATTCTTGTGAAAAGTCTGCAGATTTTAACTGTTATTAATTTGAGGATCTTAAAAAGCAAAGTAAAAGTAGAGTAAGGCTAAATCGATCCTAGCGTTGCTTTTTTTTCTGTGCTATTAAACACATTCATTTAAAATTAAAATAAATTGCTGAAACGATTATATTTAATTAAATTTCAGACGAGCAATAAACGATTTGTAAAAATATTTCTAAAGCCACTTCTTATTAATGAACCCTATTTTAAAACTTTTAATTGCATTGTTTAGAAATATTGGATAGCAAAAAGGCTGGTGGTGTTGTTATCCAATGCCTATGGTTTGAAATAGTGATTTAAATTAAAATATTAACGGAATTGAGTAAATTGGTTATAACTTTAAATATATAGCTTGATACAAACTTCTAATTTTATGTTTTCTTCTTTCTATAAACAGTTCATATTTGCTTTGATTTAACTCATTGTCATGATACATGAATTCAACACATTACCATAGAATGCCATACCCAAACTGCATCTTCTGTCAATAAGAAGGCCAATCAATCATTAAAAGAATACAAATTTGTCTCTGTTAGATTTATTTAACGGAAATTAAACATTAATTAATTATCATTAAAAATAATTTTTTACGTAAGAAGATTTTCGCTTAAGACATATGCATTTGTATCATGCTTGAGATGAAATGTCATGTAAATAAAAAATTATCAAGGATATATATCTTAAAACATCGTGGCGATATATCTTAAAATATCATGCATTTGTATTATCATTAACATGAAATATCGTAAATAAAAAAATATCATGGTGATATATCTTAAAATATCATGAAGATATATCTTAGAATATCATGGAGATGCATCTTAAAATATAGTGGAGATATATTTTAAAATATCATGGAAATATATCTTACAATATCATGGAAATTTATCTTTAAATGTCATGGAGATATATCTTAAAATAACACGGCATGTAATGCATTTGTATTGTGTGTGAATAGGATGTTTTTCCAATTTTGCGTGGATATTAATGGCAATAAAATTCACAAAAGAAAACCAAAGCTTTGTTTGTATGAGAGCCTAAATATGTTTCAAATAAAGGAAAAAAACTGTGAGAATTATACATTTTAAAAAGTACTATTTTACTTTTTTTTAAAAATAAATGCTTCATGGTGACATAAGAACTAAAAAGTGTATGAGGAGAAGAACTGTTTTGAATTCATGTAGAGGACTTTCTCTTATTCTTGGTTGATCAGGAACGAAACCATTGACTTAAAAAAGAGCACAATAACGAATCAATCTGAATCATGTAGAGTTTAATTTCAGTAACCAATCATTGTATGTAAATGGACTTAAGCATTACTTTTCCAAAATAGAAATACGTCTGCTTTAATTTGTGCTAGAGGATAATCGTATCTTTTATGTAACTATTAATATCTACTACTCTGTCAAGAAGGTGATCAAGATATCAATCATTTAAATGAAAATTAATTTCATTTTAAGAATAGCAGATCCCAAAGAAAATAAGGAAATAAAAAAAACATTAAAGTTGCCCAATGTTACACACACAGTATAACATTGGAAATTATAAAACAATCAAAACAAAATATTCTCACGGGATAAATAAAAATTTTCCAATGAACATTAATGTATTTAATTTTTTTTTCTTTTTGAAAAAAAAAAAGGTATGTCGGATGTTTCTTTGCATTTAAAATTTTTTCATTGGTTCTCTTTCTGATTTTATAGATGTTACAACATTAGATTTTATAAAACAATCGAAACAATATATTCCAAACAAAATACATTAAGGTTCCTTGGAAGAATTTTATTTTATTATTTTTTTTTAAAAAAAAACGTATGTCTGAGGTTTTTCTGCATTTAAATAAATTTTAATATTTCCCTTTCTGATTTTATAATCTGAAATGTATTTGATTGAATATGATTTGTTTTTATAGATCTTATTATAAGTTAAAAACCTTTTTAAATTAAAACGAAAATCAACACAACATGGTAAAATCTGTCCAAGTTATCCACTATCTTTTCCTAGATAATGCTTAACGCATTCCAATTTTATAAGAATTGTTTTAAGTTCATATAGGACTTTCTTTTATTCTTGGTTGACCGGGAACGAAATAAGTGAAATAAAAAAAAGAGCATATTAATGAATCAATCTGAATCATATAGAGTTTAATTTCAATTTCCAATCATTAACGATACATTAAACACACTATAACATTGGAAATTATAAAACAATCAAAACAAAATATTCTCACGGGATAAATAAAAAATTTTCAATGAACACTTTAATGTATTTAATTTTTTTAAAAAAAAAAAGGGTATGTCTAATGTTTCTCTGCATTTAAATTTTTTTTTTAATGTTTCCCTTTCAGACTTTATAATCAGAAATGTATTAGATTGAATATAAATTGTTTTTGTAAAACTTATTATGAATTAAAAATGTTTTAAAATTAAAACAAAAATCAACATCAGAGTGTAAACTCTTTCCAAATTATCCACTACCCTTTCCCAGACAATGCTCAACGCATTCCATTTTCATAAGAGCCTGAATCCTTGTACCACAAAACCAAACCCGAGCAGTGGTGCCAAAAGAAAACATATGTATTCGATATAAGAGCCATTTTCAGCAAATGTTTACTCTGCGCAGAGGACGCCGGGAGTTCCGCCACGGAAGACTAATCCCTGCCTGTAGAGCCACAAAACAAAGTGGGGGCATGTGGCCGCTTATCAATGGTCCCGATATGAGAGTGTGAACCGAGTCCTTGAGCGAAGCCATCTGCCGCTCTCGTCGGGACAGAATGTTTGGAAAACCGAGACTCGCCCCGATTGGTCGACGAGAGATTCTTCACCCTTTGCATACAGAAAGACTTATTTGCGAGCGCTGAGTGATGGCGACTCGGGCACCCTGCCTACGAAACCAACGCATTAATGATGAATGGACGACTCTTACCTAAAAGTTAGAATCATCTGTTTCACCACTTGCTAACAACTACACTGATACAAACTTATTTTCACTTTGGCAATTCATACACTTAAAACTCAAATCTCAATCATCGTTTTTGCTAAATTCAGGTCATTCAGTTCTTTTGATAGTTATATATATATTTTGAGGAAAAAATTGGAAATTTCTTATGAGGATTAGCATATTGGATTGGTTTGATTCTAATCGATTATTAATTAGTACAGGCAATTTTAGCTTACATAATTTACATTAAAAAGAAATCTGCAATTATATAAATTTAGCTTATGAGGTAAAATTTAGCTTTTGTTGACTGATGGCGACTCGGGAACCGTGCCTACGAAACCAACGCATTAATGATGAATGGACGGCTCTTTTTCAGAAAGTTGGAATCATCTGTTTCACCACATGCTAACAACTACACTGATACAAACTTAATTTTCATTACACTAATTCTCGAATCTATTTCATAACGTTTTTGTTAAATTCAAGTCGTACAGTTCTTTTGGTAGCTATATTTTATGGAGGAAAAAAATTGAAAATATCTTATGAGAATAACCAGATTGGATTGGTTTGATTCTAATCGATTATTAGTTAGTGGAGCCAATTTCAGTTTACACCCTTTACATTAAAAAGAAATCTACAATTATATAAACTTAAGTTCATAAGCTTAAATTTAGCTTTTGCTGAGTGATGGCGACTCGGGCACCGTGCCTACGAAACCAAAAGCATTAATGATGAATGGACTGCTCTTTCAGAAAGTAAAATCATCTGCTTCACCACTTGCTAATAACTACACTGATACAAATTTAATTTTTGTTACACTAACTCTCGAATCTATTTCATAATATTGTTGCTAAATTCAAGAGGGGCAGTTTTTTTGGTAGCTACGTATATAGGAGGGAAAAAAATTGAAAATTTCTTATGAGGATAAGCATATTGGATTTGTTTGATTCTAATCGTGAAGACCAGTTAGTGAAGCTTTTTAGTTTACATCATTTTTAATCGAAACTTTTCATAATAGGAAAAAGAGTAGATGATATGAAGACATTTTTTAACCATAAACATGTTGAACATTGTTCATTAATTGTTGAATCCTACATAACTCTAATTAATAATGCATGATCAGTAAATAATTACCTTCTAATCACACTTAAAATTTTCATCGCATTGCTCAGCTGTTCAATTAATCATTATTTCATTTAATATTCATATTTACAGAAAAATTAGTGAAGCCACTTTTAGTTTGCGTCATTTACATTAAAAAAAATCTACAATTATATAAATTTATCTTTTATTTGGTTATTTATATATAAGCACTAAATATTTCTAATAATCTCATATCTTACTCGATGAACCTATTTTAAAAAAGCAACCCAATTTGAAAATTTGAAAAAAGGCTATATTTATTCAATTCTTACTATTAGCTCACACTCTCCCTATATACATCTTGTTCACATTTTCAATCGTTCATAAATTATTCAATCGTTCATTTTTTTTCTACTGATAAAAATTGGTTAAAAACTATTCGTAACAGAACTTTGAAAACATCTGCCTTCATACATCTGCATCATTTTTTTTATTGCCATGTTGGGTAAGTTGCAACATTTTTTTTTATTAAGAGTCATTAAAATGACGCTTGATTTATAAAGGATGATTTTCGTGTATAGTTATTTATAGATGTATAAAATTTAATTCATTTTAGAAAATAATTTTTTTCCGTTAAGTTCTAAGCCTTCTGTTAAACGATAAGAAGTGAAAGTCTTGAAACCAAATTCAGATGCTTATGATATTTAAGCATAAATATGACGTTATATCTATCTCTTCCTAAAACAATCTACTGAAATAAACATTTAAAATAAATTAATAAATAATTATTATAATAAATTAATAAACAATTATTTTTCAATTTTTTGTAAAATAAATTTGTTTTACATTTAAAAATTTGAAAAATTATTTTTAAATATAAAAAGTAAATGTTTTTGTATTTTATGTTGTGAAACCCAATAGAACTGTGATTGAATGATGATAAAGTTTAAAAGAAATTTGAAAATTAAGTTTACCATTAAGTCATTACGTGTACTTAATTATTTTAACGATATTCATATTTTTGCTTTATCCAATTCTATTTTTTTTTTTTTTTTTTTAAGAAACAGAGAATTTTAAAATTCTTTAGAATTTGGCAAGAAAAAAAATTTAAAACGTATTGAAGTATTCAGTTGTGTAAAGTAATTTGAAGTGTTGTGTCTTCCACGAAATCGTAGTTTAACTAAAAACCAGAACAAAAGAAAGAAAATTAATAACATAAGAAAATTTTATTCTTCTATTTTAAAATTATAATGAAGTATGAATTATTTGTTGAATTGTTTATTTTTCTGAATATGGTATTCCCGAGAATGAATTCTTATATAAAAAGACAATACTTTTGGGGGATATTATTGTAGTTTATTTTAAAGTATATTTGCAATAAATGATTTTAATAACTTCAACAGAATTTAGAACTCAACCTGAAATTTTATTTGGGTTTCAATCCTTTTTTGAATCCTATTTCCTTTTCATTGATTAAAAAAAATATACACAATTCGGCATAAAATGGCAATCTCGTTTATTATTACCTGTGCTAGAATTTCTTAATTTGTCTTGTGATCTACAGGCAGTAAAATTAGTGAGAAAATATTTTTTTTTTATATTTAAAAATCGAAATTTTTAAACAATTTTTAATAATAAAAAATGTTATATTTAATGTTATGAAATCGAATGTGATTAAATGGAGACAAAATATAAAAAAAAAATTTGAAAATTATGTTTACCATTAAGTTAATACGTACAATTAATTATTCTAACGGCTTTCTTATTTTTACTTTATCCAATTAATATTCTTATTTTACTACAGAAATATTGTTCTATTTTATCCTACTGGTATTTTTATTATTTTATTCTGATGATATTCTTAATATTTTTTAATTATAAATTAGATTGGACATAATTTTATAATTTAAAAATATCAAGAATATCATAAGAATAAAATAAAGGAACAGACTTTAACAGAATATCCTCAGAATATATAAAAGAAATATTTTAAAGGACATAAGTTTATAATTTTAATTGTAAATGTATACCCTTTTTCAATTCCTACTATTAGTTCACACTCTCCCTTTATATATCTTGTTCAAATTTTCAGTTCTTAATAAAATACTTTTTATTCCTCCTCTCAAGTTTAAATACATTTTTTGAACTTGTAGTGGATGACACTTGATGTGAATACAGTTTTTTCAAATATTAATTCAGTAATTAAATTTAATTCATTAATTTTAGTTATTTTTTAGATTTAAGTTGCATGTATCCACCAATAGATGGCGCCAGATGTAAGAGGAAAATTTCAACTTAAAAAGTAGGAATTGACTTACATTTTTTTTTTTTTATATATTACTTATTTGTTTAATTAAAACCGTGGTTGCTTAAATCTAACATTTTTGCTGAATTCAAGTCGGGCGGTAGCTATATTTTTATGGAGGAAAAAATTTAAAATTTCTTATGAGGTTAAGCAGATTGGATTTGTTTGATTCTAATCGATTATCAATTAATGGCCAGTTTTAGCTTACATTATTTACATATAAAAAAAATCTACAATTATATAAATTTAGCTCTCATTTGGTTTTTCATATATAAGCACTGAAAATTTTTAATGATGATATATCTTACTCAATAAATCTATTTAAAAAAAACAATCAAATTAGCAAATTTAAGAAACAAGGCAATGTTTATTTGTCTCATTAAAACCATGGTTGCTTAAACTTAATTTTTTTTCTAAATTTAAGTCGTGCAGTTCTTTTGGTAGCTATATATATTGGAAGGAAAAAAATTGAAAATTTTTTATAAGTATATTGGATTTGTTTGATTCTAATCGATTATTAGTTAGTGAAGCCAATTTTAGTTATCATTTACATTTTTAAAAATCTACAATTATATAAATTTAATTTTTATTTGGATGCCTATAAAGAAACACTAAAAATTTCTAATGATGCCATATCCTACTCGAAGATTTTTTTTAAAAAAAGCAAGCACCTAGCGCTAGGTGCTGTTGATAACCACCTTTCTAGAGAAAAATCACCTTTGATAAAAATTCCCAGGATTTGAAAACAATATATTTTAAACAATCACTTTATTATATTTAAATTACCTTTGATATTTGCATAAATGACTCGCATTTTTTTAATACATTATACATTAAAAATGTATTTGTAATGTATTCATGTATGCTGTTTATATTTTCCATTACCAAATTCAAGGATGAATATAAAATATAGAGAGATGAAATAGAGGTATTACCTTAATGGATAGAGGATTACCCTATTAATGTGTAGTCATCTAAAAATTATATGTTAAAGAAATGTAAAAAAATATTACCATGAGAAATATGTGAATTATTTAAAGCGTGATTTAAAGGGAAAAAAAAAATAGATTCCGAATTTTTAATCAAAAGTTTCACAATCGAAAAAAGGGTAGATGATCTGGAGACATTTTTTTAACCATAAACATGTTGAACATCATTCGCTAATTGTTAAATTCTGCATAACCCTCATTAATAATATCAATCAAAAGTGAAAAATGAAAACTCAATGTAATAAAAATATGTGTTCAAAGTTATAAAACAAAAAATAAATATTCTACGTTTTATTAGATTTATTATTAAAATATTTTTATTAGAAATCTACTGCAAAATTGATTTATTAATTAGAATAACATTGTTCAAATATATATGTTTTAATTTTAAATATAACGATTAAAGAAATTTAAAAAACATTTTGAATGAAATATACCAGGGTGTAATCTCGATAAAATTAAAATTAATAAATAATTACCTTCTAAACAAATTTAAAATTTTCATCACATCACTCACTGTTTAATTAATTATTTTTCATTTTAAATTCATAGAAAATTGAAGGTTGCATTTTATTTTGATTCAGCAGTTCTATTTTATATTTTGTAATGCATTCTTCTGCATTTTAATTTAGTTGTGAATGTGTTATAGAACTATATTAAAAGAAAATTAATTTTAGTTTTTAAATAGCCTTTAAAGACCACTAACAGAAAAAATAAAAGAATTCATTGGACGAAAAAATTTTTGTATTGAATTTCTACAGCAATACTAAATTCCACAGAAATTTGAAATGTACTTTATCGAGAATACACCTTGACATAGTTTATTCAAAAAAATTTTTTTAATTTTATCATTATATTTAGAATTAAAGTATATATATTTTAACAATGTTATTCTTAATAATTAAATGAATTTTGAAGTAGGTTTCTAACGAAAATATATTTATAATAAATGTAACAAAATATAGAATTTTTTTTTTTATAACTTTGAACACATTACTCGTATATTTTTATTACATTGGCTTTTTTTATTAGCATTGAGCGATTCTGTAATTGCACAAAACATTTTTAATGAATAAATATAATTTTTTAATTTGTTTTTTAAATTTCTCTACGATTTTATTGCATAATTTAAATTATTTCTAATTTTATAAAATGCATCAAAATTCTAGTAACAAAAATATTTCTCTTTTTGAAGGAAATTGCCTAGTTTCACAAATGATTCTGTAATATTTTGTTTAAACCAAATATACATTTTAAATATTGCAAAATAAATATATACATTTCACTAAAATATAATTCCATTGAACATCAATTATTTTGAACTAAAAATTCGTTATTTTTACACGAAGAGACATCTATAACAGAGTAATTCGAATTCGTTTATTTTTGTGCCAATTGATAACTTCAACAACTAATTTTAAAAAAATTCTAACATAATTAAAACCAATCAATAAAGAATAAATTTATAAGAATATATAAATTATATATATATATATATATATATGAATAAACCTCAGAATATAAGATAATTTATTTAATACAAAAAATATTAAATATATAAAAAAAACAAGAATAAAGTTATAATAAAGAATAAATTTAAATTTTCATATACTCGTAAATATCAATCATGAAATAACAATTGTAATAAATTCTATATAAAAAATGAATAAATTCATTATGAAAAATTACGTTTTACGTTTTTAAATCACGGAATAGCATCCCATTTTTGAAAACAAATTATAATACTTGATATGTTAGCAATAGCATCTCCAGTGTTATTATGAGAAATATTTACTGAAATATATCTACGATAATAACTATATATTAATACAATAATACTATTTGTTGTATTAAATTTTTTCGATGAGATTTTTAAATATGGCTAATGTTTTACCACCTATGTTATTAACCTTAAAGAATTATTGTAAATCAATTATTCTTAATTGATACTAAATCATTCTAAACTGAATTAATATCAAATTATTCTAATCTTAATTTCTAAAAATACAAACTGACGATTTCTCGCCTTCGAAAATAGAAACATTTTATATTTTCACCTTCATATCAATTAAGAATTTCAATAACAAATGAAAATAACTTTCTAATTTAAAAGTTCCTCTTTAAAAGGCTACATTTCTTCCTTTTTAAGGACCTGTATCAATATATTTTACTCTAAAATAAATGTTATAAAACTAAAACAAAGAAACATTTCTATTCGTGATATTTTCATCAAATGTGAATCCATTATATCTAAAAAAATGTAATTTCTATAAATTTAAATAAGTTGATATTATATTCCTCTTATGTTTAACTGCAACCGATGCAGATTTAAAAAATTATAATTTAACGATCCTATTTACAACAGAGCGAATCAATAATATTTTTTCTCAAAATATTGCTTGCAAATATTTATTAATATTTTACACAACGTTCAATACGATAAATTATCACCTGATTTTTAACGCAATAAAATAATTTCTGAAACTAAAAATCAATAAGAAAATTTAAAAAAACAAAAAGGATTCCAAAAACCAAATTATCTTTTCAGAGATATGCCGACAGTGAGCAGTTGTATAGTCAAAATTATTCTAACTGTAAAATTGTAAACTGCAATTGTTTTAGAACTTTTGACAGCAAAATATTTCAACAATAGAATAAACAGCTTATCCTATACCAGCAGTGATTATATTTATTTTAATTAAAAGCTTTACTTTGTAAATATTGTAGAATTAGGCTGTTGAGATTACTATTCCAAAAAAATGGAACTCAAAAAATTTGTACGATTTTACAACAAAAATAAATCATCAAATTTGAGAAAAAGACGAATAATTACTGTACCTTGAAGTTCGTCCTTTTACACAGAGGTTTACACATCCAATTTTTGATATTTTTTAATACTTATGTTTCCCTAATTTTTTACTAAAACTCCAAATTTGATCATAATCAAATTTAAACTTCATTTCATACTTTAAAAGTTGTGTCTCTCAAAAGTTATGAAATACAAGCTAATGCTATCTAATAGAAGAAAAAAACATTTAAAGTTTTTATATACAAAAATCCAACAACTTTAGTGTACCAAAGTGCTATTTGTTGAAAAGGAAATTGATGTTTGTAACAAATTGGATTGAATCACTTGATAACTTCAAACGTTTACATACCAAGTTATAAAGTACAAGCTAATACTATCTGGTAGGGGAAAAAAACATTTAAAGTTTTTATATACAAAAATACAACTTTAGTGCACCAAAGTACTATTTGTTGGAAAAGAAATTGATGTTTGCGACAAATTGGAATGCATCCGCTGATAACTTCAACAACCGCCTCAAAAGAAATCCTAATCTGGAGATCTTCTCCACAAAGCAAATCCGAAAGGCACACTCTTTCTGGCCTTCATCCGCAAAGTATTTATATTCGGGATATAAATCCAGAAGCGTCTCTTTGAAAGGCAATAAAGCTAATGGCCGACTTCTTTTGAGCATTTTTAACAAAAGGACGCCACTCGGGAGGAAAGAGTGGATGGGAAAGGATTTAACACGGATTTAATGGAGCATGATGTTTGAAGCGCTTGCGTCGCACACTTTGAGAAACAGCTTGATAACACGTCTTTTTTTTTTTTTTTTATATTTATTTGCAATCATTTCTGTCACATTCTCTACAGGAATAGAATTGAAAATCATACGAGACACGTTAAATTAGATTAAAAGGTGACAACGTTTTCAAAATGATTTTTCAATAAAAAGATGGTCTATAGATAAAAATTAGAATATCGTTTTCAAAATGATTTTTCAATTAAAAGATTGTCTATTGATAAAAATTAGAATATTGTTTTCAAAATGATTTTTCAATAAATGGAGGGTCTGTAGATAAAAAATAGAATATAATTTTCAAAATGAAATTTTGATAAAAAAAATGTCCCATAAATATAAAATGTTGTTATAGATCTAATGAATATATAGAATGCCGTTTAAAAAATGAAAAGAAATCATGTACAGTTGAGGAATTCAGTTATCTTTATTTTATACTTTTGCGCAAGGGACCGATTAAAAAGGAAATCTAAATTAAATAGACACATAAGCATAAGTCGATATTGTTTGAAAATATGATACAAAATAAAAGAACACCAAAAGTAAATTTACAAATTTGTTAGGACAGTTAAAAAATTTAAAATTTCAATATAAAAGTCATTCTTATAATTTATAGGTGATGACACATTGAGTAGCTCTCGGTGCCGCTGGTTTCGGGTTAGGATGTTTGTAAAGGTTCATGGATGTATGTAGGGGTTCGGAATTCACTTTAAATCGTAGGTCCTAGTCTAATATGACTGTAGAGCATTGGGCGTAGACAGAAAACTCTACCCCGTAAAAAAGAAAAAACATCTCCTGTTTCGGAATCTGCCAGTAGGCAGACGGTCATGGTCCATCATGGACTGTAGTGCCAGGAAGTTAGATAATATATATTTATATATATAAAGAACTAGAAACAAGATCATTTTGAACTACAAGAGCCACTAATTCGATGAAATTTCTTCATTAAAATATCCATAAAATATATTTCTGCAACAAATCCTGATATGTTAATATATTTTTACTTTTCAAAATCCAGTTACTTATTTAAAGACATTTCTTTCTATGTACTACAATTAATATTGTTGATTAGAAATTAAAAATATTTTTATTGGATTTAAATTTGTTTTAATTCAACTGTTGAAAATAAACAGTAAAATGTTCATTCATGAAGTAATGTAATGTTACAAAATATGCAAAAAAAAATATTCCTTTCCCAAACATTTTTATGTAAAATGATATTCCTAATGAATTCAAATAATAGATTTAAAAAATAATTTTTAAATGAAACCGAAACATAGATTGAAAGATAATATTTTAATAAATTGAGGTTTTATAACTAGTAATTTGAATACCTTTAAAAAAGCATTTTTTTATTGATATTCTAACTATAGAAACAATTTTTAAAAGATGGTTTACGTATGGAAATTAAAAAATATCGTTTTCAAAATGATTTTTAAATAAAATGATGGTGTATAAAAATAAATTAAAATATCATTTTCAAAATGATTTTAAATAAAAAAGATGGTGTATAAAAATAAATTAAAATATCATTTTCAAAATGATTTGTAAATAAAAAGATGGTGTATAAAAATAAATTAAAATATCATTTTCAAAATGATTTGTAAATAAAATGATGGAGTATAAAAATAAATTAAAATATCGTTTTCAAAATGATTTGTAAATAAAATGATGGAGTATAAAAATAAATTAAAATATCATTTTCAAAATGATTTGTAAATAAAATGATGGAGTATAAAAATAAATTAAAATATCATTTTCAAAATGATTTGTAAATAAAAAGATGGAGTATAAAAATAAATTAAAATATCATTTTCAAAATGATTTGTAAATAAAAAGATGGTGTATAAAAATAAATTAAAATATCATTTTCAAAATGATTTGTAAATAAAATGATGGAGTATAAAAATAAATTAAAATATCGTTTTCAAGGATTTCAAAATGATTTTTCAATAAAAATATGACTTATAGATATAAAATGTTAATAAACATAATGATTATATGGGATGTGGTTTGAAAAATAAAAAAAATTTAAAATATAACAATGAAAATGGAATATAAATTCTTATAATAAATTAAAAAATTTGTAATGATAGGATAAAAGACATTTTGAAAATATATTGAATAATTATCATCAAAAAATATCTATCTTTTTACTTCGAAATTAAACAATTTACTATATTATCATCATACGATGTTAAAAGCATAGCATGAACTCTTAAATGTAATCTTTAAAATATAAGAAAATTATTGAGTATTATTCTTATACTAGATAAGATCAAATTTACAAGAATTTAGTTCATTAGAAATTTAATTTAATACGAAAGTTATAAACACAATCCTATTAGTTATTCCCTTTTATATGAGATTCCTTTAAAAAGTGTTTTAAAATAGAGATACTAATTGTCAGAAACGGATTACTTTCATAAACTATTCTTTATTTTCTAATAAAAGACAACAATGGTTATATTTAATAAACGTTTTTCTTTTTAGAAAAAAGATGTTTAATCAATGCAAGAGAAACTGAATTTCTTTGTAAAAAATATGTAATATTGCTTTAAAGATAATATATTATATTATCTTTATCATCAAATATAATACTTTACATTTAAAGATAAAGATAATATAATATATTATCCTTAGCATAAGCTTTTCCTTAACATAGCTATTTTCACATTATATTATCTTTATCTTTAAATATAGTACTGTATATTTAAAGAGGAAGATAATATAATATATTAAAGATAACACATACATCGGGGGTTTTTTTTTCTGTTTCTAAAATACAAATATTTGTAAAAGGAAATTCATTGATTAAAAATAAGATCATTAAAGGTTTTTTTTAAATTATTTTTTAAAGTCAAAAGCAATAAAATACCTAGATAATGAAAACCATCAGAACATTTGGCGAAAACTGGTGTCAATGTATTAATTTATTACAAATATTACATTTATTATATTTTTTAAAATATTCTCTTACGAAATAAATGTTGCAATAACCTTAGAATGCTTCATTTTCAGTTATTAAAAAAACTTAGATTAGGAATTTTTAGGAGAATATGAATAATTATTCTTCAACTGATAACCACTTACATTCACAAAAGTTTTAAACAAACAATATATTAAAAAAATATATCAGAAAAACATTCAGCATAATTTTAAAATCTAAATTTCTTAATTTTTATAAAATTTCTCACATAGCTAATCATATTTTGTACAAATGTATTTTTTAAAGGCATGCTGTATATCACATTACAAAATTCTGCAACATTAACTTTCTTTTATAGACGCTATCTGTAAATTTAAATAAACTTTTCAGTTTAAATCAAAAAGAAAATATAAAATGTTTCTTTGATCCAAATTCAATGAATGCAAATAAATGAAACAATTTCCCCAAAATTTAAAATTATTATGTTGCTAATTAATTATGATTCCAAAAACTTACATTATCTATAACTTATTATTTTATTCATAAAATCAATTAATTCTTAGAAGAAAATTTGAAAAGAAATATATTAATACATTTTATAACTTTTAGAAATGAAAATACAATTAGAATTATTTTTAACTACCAAATAATTTTTCGGATAGGAATAAATTTTAATGAATCGTATAGTTCGAATAATTAATTTTCAACAATTAAAAATTCCGAATTCGAATAATTTTTAGTAAAATACTATTTTTCAATAAACTGGAGTATGTTATCTAAAATTTAAAATCCTTTGTGTTCATAAATCTTTAATTTTCTTTTCAAAGAAAACTACTAAAATTTTTCTGCTAAAATGAATAATTTTTTAGCAGAAAAATTGAAAAATATACTAATAATACTATGATAAAATATTATTTTTCGTTAAATATAGGAGTACAGTATCTAAATTTAAAATCTTTAGTGTTCATAATTCTTAAATTTTCATTTCATAGTAAACTGAAACGAAAATAAGTTTTTAACGTTTTTAATTGCGAGTTATTGAAAATGTAAAGGAGGAAAATAAAGTGCTCGACCTTTCTCAAATTCAAAAATGTGTTCCAAAATTTTCATTCGTGTAAGAAATGCATCTTTAGTGTCAAGATTTTGGAACTGGGTATCAAAGTTTTGGTCATTTTTTTTTTCTTTTTATAATTTTCCACGATCTTTTGAAAAAATGATGTCGCAGAGGAGAGAGGATGGAGATGCGTGCGCATCTATGCAGGGGCGCTGCCATCGAAATCTTTATCTGATCTCCCCCCCCTTTCCACCGAAGTCATTCCTACTATTCGAACATTCTTTTTTTCTTTTTTTTTTTACTTGTTTTTGGTACCAGAAAGACATTCCCTTCTTCCGCATAACGCAATCCTCTTTAATTCGCCCCCCGCTGTCCTGTACCGATGCCGCCCCGAGATAAAAGGGGGGGAGGGGGGCGTCCGAATGCCGGGGCTGAGAACTTTCGGGGGGGAAGAAGATGGAAAAGAAGGGGGAGGGAGAGCGGATGGTGCCACCGCGTCCTTCAAACGACCCTAGCTTGGCGAGCGAACAACATGGACCGTTCCGAAAAGCACTTGGCTACTACAATTCGATCATTGGCAAAAAGGGGCCCCCGTTTTCTTTTTTGAGAAACGGGGCCCACTCGTATTTAGAGGTGAAAAAGACAAAGGGATAATCCATTCAGTATGAAAAAAAAGGTTCTTTTTACAAAAACAAATCGCCAAATAAAATATTTGAAATAAATTTTAGTAGACATTGGCATTATATTATCAATAGTTTGGTTTCGAACAGTAAAGCTACTTGAAATTCTAAATAATAATAATCAAAAATCGAAGCATTTGTTAATACAGTAGTAATTATCATTCCAAAAAAAATTCTGTAAAAAAATTCGTCAATAATCATTTAAACATTTAGAATCAAAGATGATTTCAATTATAAAATGGTTTTATAATTGAAGTTATAAAATAGTTTCACATTTTAAATAAATAAATTTTTAAAAGAATAACACTTAAATTTGGAAATTTGAAATTATAGTCATAATACATTTACTGTGCTTATTTCTTATGAATTTCTACGAAAATGTTGTAGGAAAATATTGAGCTATGAATAGCTTTGGAAATTTAACTATATATGTGAAAATATTACAACGACATTTTAAACAATTTTCGTTCTTATCAAACCTATCGACAAAATATATTAACAATACCTAAATTCTGAACAGCATTCTTAACATTTCGGTTTCATTTTAAAAACAGTATATATATTTATTTATTATATACAGAGGGAGATAGTAATTTTAAACACTGATGTAATGGATTAAAATATATATATCATTATCAGAATGATTTATAGCAGATTGCTATTGCCATAAACTAGATTTTTTTTAAAGATTTAGTGATATTAGATAGCTTTATAAACAAGTAAGTGATATAATAAACGAATAGAATTAATAATATAAATTCTATATAATAATTAATATTAATAATATTAATTCTATATAACAAACATAGAATTAATAATATAATATAGTAAAGTTCTAGTAAGACAAAAGAATTAACTATAGAATTATGTTCTATAACTTTTCATTAAGTAGAGAGTTCCTTTTCAAATCCTATTTCTTGTTATTTCAATGTTATTAAAGCGTAATGATAACATTGAAATAACAAGAAATATAGTTTGAAAATGGTTGATGGTTAAATTATACAACTTTCTTATGAATTTATTATAGATTTCACTTTTTTTTATAACTAACAAAAATCTAAATTTTCAAAATTCTTTTTCCTTTTCTTTTAAATAGAAAATGTTAAACTCACTTTTATGTAATCATTGAAAAGATTAGTAAAAGCGAACGTCAGAAAGATTCGTAAATAATTTATTAGATTTTGAAAGATGTAATGTATCATAGATAAATTTATAGTTAAAAAAAATTAATTCTCTGTATCTTTTATCGACAATTATTTCTCCATGAACAAAATTTTTAGATCATTTGGATAAAGATGTGAAATTAAATTACTCTGTAAAAGCTTCTCTAATAAGAGTTAAATTCATTTTTTAACTAATAATAGTTCCTATTAATTAATGAAAAAGTACAACATTTACATAAACTATTAACAATTATTAAAAATAACTGAATTCAAATTTTCTACAAGCACATTCATTTACAAACTAAAATTCTACAGCAATTTGTATGAGAGGTAGGAAATTATAACATTTTAAGTAAGCAAAAAAATCAATTTAAATCGTGAATTATTGACTTAATTGAGGAAAATGTTTTTGAAGTATTATCAACATAAAACTGTTAGAATGTCTCAAACATCTACTTTTATGACATACATATATAGATATATATAGTCTTTTATTGCTGAATTACAGAAATTCACTTTCAATGTTTAGTTGAATCTTTTCTAAAACTAAAAAATGTGTTTAAGAATATGGTGAATTTTAAAAAGACTGCAAAATCGGTGTCATTCGAACAGTTTACTATTAAAATATACGATCTTTAATGACATAAACTTGTTTTCGGGGATCACAGAATATCCGAAGCTAAAGGTTAATTGAATCCTCAATATTTTCAGCATGGTCACCCAGAAGTATGTTGTGTTTTTAGACAAGACATTTAAAATCATGGAGGGCCCTTCCTATGAATGAATTGTGAGGAATGGGCGAATGTACAAAAGAAGTCCAGCACTATCCATCAGTGGGCAAACGTCTTTGCGCATACTCACAGGGCAGGAGGGGGGCCCCGCTCCTTGAGCAGAGAACGATTTCTGAAGTACTGAACCCTACTGTTGGACAACATAACTCGCCCTGTTAGACATGACACACTCCATGGCCACGTTGTACAGAAGACAGAGTTTACAACGTGGTTGGACGACGTTATAAAAACCGAAGAGATGAGAAACGTGCTTGGGTATGAAGAAGCGACTTTGAGAGATCTCTCTTCCTGTGGTACGAGCATGATGTGTATCGGATGGCACTTAGTGAATTTTGTGTACGCTTATGAATATACATGTGGATGCACAGAGAAAGAAGAAAACACAAACAAAAAATGCCTCGACGCGCGATCACCCTAGAGAGGAGTGACCGCGCGAGGGGCTGGGGTGGTACTCACTTCGCAGTCCTTGCAGGTCCAGGAGACCGAGTTGGCGTTCTCGCAGTCGTACCTGTCGAGGAGCCCGCGGAACCGGCAGGCGGCCTCGCGCGCCCTGCCGTCGCTCTCCCGCAGGCGGGCCAGGGAGGCCGCGTCGCAGGCGGGCAGCAGGGCGGCCGGCTCGTAGGCGTCACAGAAGCGGAGGCGCACGCTTGGGCCGCGGGCCCCGCACGCCTCCCAGGGCCCCACGTCCTCGTCCAGGTGAAGGCACTGGCGGAGGGCGGCGAAGGGCGGCGGCGGCGGCTCGCAGGGGCAGCAGCGGAGCAGCAGCAGCAGCAGCACGGTCAGAGCAGCGAGACACTCGGTGCGGAGACGCCCATGCTCAAATCTCATAGTTCATCGGAGTAGGAACTAGGGGCAGGGGAGCGGGGAGCGTAGTCCGGGTCGGGGCACCCGACCACATAGCAGGCGGGGGCCCCGGCTAGCAGCGGCCGCCGGGGGGGCCCCCCGCCCGCGCGACCGCCTCCGCGGGTCTGGTGCAGCAGAGCCGAGAGGCGATCATGCCCCGGTGGTGCGACGGTGGCCCGCCATCTTGCCGGATGGGGGTCGAAGCTGGCGGGGCCCTGGGAGCGGAGGGCGCATGCCCCTCCCGGTCCTCTCTCAGGGGCCCCCTCGTCTCGCTTGGCCTCCTCGCGGATCCATGGGAAGAGATAGCGATCGCGTCGTGTTGGCCCCGACGGGTGAGGTCCTCCTTCTCTTCGGGCTGCCCGACGACTCTGGGCTCCTCCGATCTGCCGGACGCGCATGCGCACTCTCGCGGTGCGGAGGATGCGGATCGACCGCTTCTCTCTCTTCCATCCCTCCCTCCCACCCCCGCACACTCCCCTGCTTTTTAACCCGCCAGTCCACCCCTGCTCCGCGGGACGTGGTCTGCGCGACCTTTTGACCCGCCTCGCGACACCCTTCTCTTTTCGTTCGCCCCTCGAAATTTTTACGAAGCCCTGGCCCCCGGATCCTCGGATGCGCCCGCGGGATGGGGAAGCGCTGGCCCACAGAGTTTTACCAAGTTAGAGGCGACGGCGCATGTGCAGTTAGGCCCGCTCACTTATTCTTTACGATACCACGTGGATAGTTGGAGGTTAATTGGCGTAGTTTGGGCACTAGAGTAGGGGGGTTTCCCCCTCTTCGCAGGGGGGAGAGGAATGGAATTCCTACTCCACAGGACGCGGGAGTATTTTTTTTCCCTGTCCGAATCACTCTTCTAAAGAAAATACTCTTCATATGATTTATAAAACAACTGTAAGTTTACGATATCAGAAAACATAGTATTGTACAACACGAGAAGATACACATCGTAGTTATTTAAAATAACTTTACTTTTTTCACCACCTCACAGAGTGTATGTCCGAGTTAAAAAGACGAGGATGGAAAGATAATGTTAAAAAATTTTAATTGAAAAAAATCATAATGACGGAGTACAACGAATCTCAAGATATAAAAAAAAAAAAAAAATATGCTATGTAAACAGCATAAGCAGGACTGAAACGAAAAGCATACAATACAGGAAGAATAAACAATGGTTATAAAGATGCAGTTTAAAAGGTGTAAGTGAAAAAATGATGCATAAAAAAAAATTTTAATTACAGAATTACAAGAGTACAGTAGCCGTTAAAATAGAAAAAAACAATCTGGTGTGAAACAAATACAAACAGGAATGAAAGAAAAATTATACAATACAAGAAGAATAAACAATGTTTACGTAATACTTGGTATGACAGAAAATCTAATATGCTCTGGTCTACAAAAAGTAATGACAAAGTATAGATTATAACATAACAAAATATTCTTATTTCATACATTTTAATATGGTAAAAACTGTTGTTTAGAATAATGGAATTAACCTAGATAATTCAGTTAATATTAAGGAATAATGATTCATTAAGATGATAAATGTTTATTTTTTTCTAAAAAATTTATTAAATAAAAGATTTTCTATATTTCCATGAGTTTTATATTACTTTTCTAAACTACTGAGGGTAAAAATGCTGAAAAGGAAGTTTATATGCCATCATCCTGTGAGAGGATAAGTGTTTTTTTTTTGTTAAATGACTAAAAAAATAGACCGAAATAAAGTATGTTAAATAATTTAGAAAATGCATCCATACATTAAAAATAACACTACCAAATCATTTATATAATTAGTATATTTTTATTAACATACAAGGATAAGAAACCATATTTGCAAGAAAACATAATTTTAAATGCTGCAAAATAAATAGCATCTAAACCAATTAAATATTGAAAAAAATTTAGTAAAATAAACAAAATTAAAACATTTTGTTTTGCTCTTTTAAATGGAGATTTACAAATGCAATAAAAAAGACAAATTAGTGTCCATAATTTTTTTTATTATTTTCATTGTGTATTACATATTGTAAATCAGTTTTTATAATATAACGTAAATCAATATCCCTTTATTATTTTTAATTTTTTATAATTAATTTTATAAAATAAATTTAGAATTTTATTTATAATAAATAAATAAATAGTAAAAATAAGTAATTTATAAAAATTATAAACTAATTATAAATAAAATAATAATTTATTATTAATTTAAAAGTAATTAAAATAAAAAATAAATAAAAATATTATTTTAAAATCAGGATAATATAACATAAAAAATAAATAATATTTATCATTTATTATTTAAAACAATTAATAATAAGAATATTAAAAAATATATATAAATAAAAATATAAATTAAATAAAATGTATAATATTAAAAAATAAATTAATTAAATATAAATAAATAGCCTATATTTATTATTTTTATTATTTTAAAATCAATTTTAAGAATATACAAAACGTTTTGATTTTTTTAAGTAATGTAAAATTTCGTTTTACATATTTAAATAACTCAGCTATTCTTCTTAAAAAAATTATACTTTATAGATTCAAGGTTACTGAGAAATATTTATAAATATTTTTTTTTTAAGAACAGCTTTATTAAATCTGGATTTAAAAAAAATTAACATTAACATTAATTAGAGAAAATCAATACCATTTTCATACAAGAAAAACGTTTTCTCGTTATATTTGAGAAGGTTCCAAATTCTTTTTAATAACAAAAAGTTAGAAAGTTAGAAGTTTCGCAGAAATCCAATTACGAGTAACAAATTCATGAATGTTTTGAAAAAATATTTTTATCAGTAGATAGGAACATCTGTCTCTTGTGTAATGAATCAAGAAGCCATAACCGATACATTCGCGGTAAAGTGACACAGATAAAAAAAATGATTTTTTTAAAGAACAATAACTATTTCGTGTTTATATCTACTAGCCACTTAGGGAGACCAGTTGGTCATTATTTCAGATAAATATTATTATACCGTTTAAATATTATTTCACTTAAAAGTTACGTTCATAATATAAAATAGATGGTATTACATTTTCAATAAGGGGCCTGATGGGCGAGCGGCTAGCGCTCGGGAGCTCGGTGCCACAGGTTTTGGATTCGAGTCCCGGCGGTGCCATGGATGTTTATAGTGGTTCGGAATCCACTTTAAGCCGTAGGTTACGGTCTAATATGAGCGTTGTGGGGGTATTGTGACTCGCGTCCGTAACATATCTTCAAACTACATGTGTTCCCTAGGTAGTGCTAAATGAGTAACAGCGGTGCAGCCTTTGCCTATGGCATAAAGATGAACTGTCTCTGTATTACCAGCTGCATTAGAACAACACATTTTTCAATAAAACTAAATAATCATTTGATTACAAAGGAAAAATAAGGGAAATTATTTTGTTAAGTAATAAATTTTCAAATCAGATATTTACCATTTCTGAATTTAAACTAAATGTTATGAATAATTTCATTATGTTCATTAGGATCATAATGGGAGAAATTCTATAATAAAACGAAAAGTAAGAAAGAAATATTTTGCTCTAGTTACGATTCTTCAAATTCAAATACGCATGCGCCAGTTATTTCCATATCAAACGATATATATGTAAGTTGGAAGGAAAGGAAATTCCATTCTCTAAATAAAAGACTATAATTCAGATAATATATATTATTTTCACCACTCGAGACCTTTGGTCACTCGATACGTGATTTTTAAAATGGTATTCGCTTTTTCTTAATTTATGAGCTTTCTCTAAAGAAATATGCATTAAAAAAAAAACGGTTTGTGCTGGGAAATTAAAAAATCCTAAAATTTTGCTTAAGCAATGAATAAAATTCAATCGATTTTCAAAAATTCACTTCAAAATATTCTGTAACTCCTTCGGTAGTCTTTAAACGTAGATCTGAATATTTCAGAGGTGTAACTGCAACAAATACCTAACAAACACATTGGCGTTTATTATTATCTTGACTGGAAACTGAAAATAACAGATAAAAAAAATAATTGTACTCATTGATAGTCGAAGGAGTAATTTCAATTAGGTCAAGAAAATTAAATCGAAATAGAAATTGAATAGAATACATTAAATATATATTTACATTAATAATTGAAAGGTGACTAATGGCAGAGTGACTAGTGCTCTGGCGCTCGATGGCACAGGTTTCGGATTCGAGTTCCGGCGGTGCCATAAATGTTTGTATTGATTCGCAATCCACTTTAAACCGTAGGTCCGATCTAATATTACTATTACTACACCACACCACACCACAGTACTGTGCCTACAGCTGAGTTTACCCTGTACATTTTGGGAATGATGTGGGTGAGAAGAAGTCTGATTGTGTTCCGTGATGCTCTACGGTCCTATGAGACCGGGACCTACTGCTTAAAGGGGATTCCGAACCACTACAAACATCAATGGCACCTCCGGGATTCGAACCCGAAACCCGTGGTACCGAGTGCCAGAGCACTAGCCACTCGGCCATCAGGCCCCTTGGTCTAATATGGCTGTAGAGTGTTGGGCATCGAGCTGAAAACCCCACCCCCATAAAAAGTAAAAACATCTGTCCAGAAATCTGCCAGCAGGCAGACGGCCTTAGCCCATCATGGGGCTGGTTGCTCCACAGATGATGATAATTGAAAAGGTATCTTCTATTTAACAAATTTAAAAGCAGCAAAAAACTATTTAAAGGCATTTGAAAAACTATCCAGCAAATTAAAACATTAATTTGCTGGGTAGTTTTTCAACAACTACTTGAAAGACCACTCAATTATAGAATATATTCATGAGCGAATTGAACGTATTAGTTACACTGGAATAATGTCTGTTCTTTGTAAAGTACGTTTGTGGTAGAACAAAATCATTTGCGAACACTGCGATTTGTTTTTGTTATATTTCTGCTTATAAAAGTAAAAATATAACAAAAAACAAAATACAGTACGAAATTAAATGCAATTAAAATGAACTGCAATTTTAAGAATTGTATTAAATCATAAAATTGCAATTTATTTTATTTACTAAATATTACAAAAAAATTGTTTCATTGATAAAACTGTTAACCCAAAAATTCTTTGATGAAACCCTTTAAAGCTTATGTAAACTTTGCTGCAAGCTTGATTATTAAAACACTTTGGTTAATAAAATCTTGTGATTGCAGACAATTTACTATATATTTATTAAATTTTTAAAAAAGCGTTCATTTTCGTAAGCAAACTCCTCCTGCAGGAAGACTCTAAAGCAGGGTTGACCAACAAAAAACGATCTTGCGGACCACTTCGGAAATGCATCCTAACTCCGCGGGCAGCATATAAAATGATATATCCCCCTATTAGATTGAGACCCTCTATAGACATTTTTTGGGAGTGAAAAATTGAAACATAATGAGTTTTATTTTTGTGTTTACCACTATTCTCACGTGTAAACACAAATACTACAATAATAATGATACCAAACGCATATTGTAAAGAAATATAGAACACTCAAAACGAAATATAAAAAATATATAAATATAAACGAAATAGAAAACAATGAAATCCTTAAAATAATTATTTTACGAGTGCAATATGTGTTTCTCACTCTTTCACTTAGCTTTTGCAAATCGATCTCCATTTGGCACATCGTAATGGGTGTTGCAGGTGAGAGTCCGTTATGTTTGAGTGTGTTTTGTGTTGAGTCCATTTAATTTTAGAAAAGATTCGCCGGTGTAAGTTGAACCCAAAGCGCTAACCAGATTTTACGCCAGATTTTTCAAATTGGAAAAGTTTTCCATATATCTGTCATATATATATTATATCTTGTATTATCAATATTTGGCAATATCTCTTATTCGCAAGAACATTATTTTAATTTCAAAATTAATTTTTCTTATAATTTCGACAGTCAATTTTTTACTTTATGGATGCCCACATAATGTATTTTTTAATGCATTGGTTTTCACTATTTTGGCCATTATAAAATAAATAAATGTAAAAGTGTGATAAATCTCACAGGCCGGAAAAACTTTCAAGGCAGACCGCATTAGATATGTTTTAGAAAGGGCGGGCCATCCCTTTTCTAAAACATATCTAATACAAAGAAATTGGTATCAAATAAGAGTTTTATCTTCTCCTTTATGGTATAATGTTTAATATCGAAAAAATTCTAACCAATTTTAAAATGTGACCTAAAAGAGTTCCGAAAGAAACAAATATTTTGCCACGTCAGTTATTCTTAATAACTTGATATAAAATTATGATATTCTTCAGTAAAACTTATACTACGTTTACGATTACAGATATATAGGATTTATTACAAAGTATTTATTTTCGTTAATAGAACTCTTCAAACTAGGGATATCTGTTTTTCTGTGGCATTATTTGTGTTATTTTTAATGAAAACATTTTCCTTCAAAAACCATTATTAGGGATAAAAATTAAAATAATGTAATAAAGTGAATATTAACCTGTTTTTATGCGATATCTATTCACTGTACAAAAACAAGTTTAATTATTAAATTAACAAACAATCCTTCTACGAAAGCTCATGAATGATTGTTTATTACGTAATTGTATAACTTTACAAAAAGTTATACAGTAACAATAAGTTTTTTTAATCTAAGAAAGCTCATGAATGATTGTTTATTACGTTATTGTATAACTTTACGAAAAGTTATACAATAATAATAAGTTTTTGTTTTAATCTACAGAAGTTCATGACTGATTGTATTTATGTTATTGTATAATTTTTAATGTATTCAAAAATTTATATTCCTCCATTATTATTCTCCATTATTTTCGTCCTGTTTTCAAAGTTATTTTAATTTAATTTCAAAAGAAATGTTCTTCAATCCATTAACAGATAACAACATTTTTACAAAAATGATTGCAGCAATTATTTGCACGGATAGATTGTTGCCAGTTGCTAGAAACAAAACAGCATTAAAATTAGACAGAATGTATCGGACAGCAAGAAAGTATTCAAATAGCAAATTCCGAACATTTTCCTTTTTTTTTTTTTTTTTTTCCTGCGTCCATTAAAAAACAACGAGCCGAAAGCGCTTATCTGCAACTGAAAAGGGGATAAACAGAATTTTGAAATTCCACGCTTTGGCGACATTCCAGCCTTCGTGTAATGTAATTCGATCAATTTCCATCGTGTTAGGAATGAGTTCTTTATTTCGAGTGTCAATTCTCTTTGTGTTTTCAATTTTCACGCTCTGATGAAAGAGAGTTTCTTCTGATATATTACATGAAATTTAGACGAAGTGAAACTAAGGCTGATCTTTGTGACACAGGCTATGCGCTGTTCTTTAAAACACACATTTACTGTGCCGTTGAAGTATTCATAAAGGTTTTTTCTTCAATTTGGTTTCTCATTTTATTGTGTTGCATACATT
The DNA here is from genome assembly GCA_021605075.1 of Caerostris darwini. Taxonomy (NCBI): domain Eukaryota; kingdom Metazoa; phylum Arthropoda; class Arachnida; order Araneae; family Araneidae; genus Caerostris; species Caerostris darwini. Next base: position 110,873 of record BPLQ01001987.1, read on the forward strand.
CGTCAGCTTTGGGGCCTGATGACCGAGTGGGCCACAGTCTGGCGCTCGGTACCACAGATTTCGGATTCGAGTCCCGGCGGTGCCATGGATGTTTGTAGGGGTTCGGAATCCACTTTAAACCATAGGTCCCGGTCTGAAAGGGTCGTAGAGAGTTGTTACTCGAGTCCGTGGCCTATTTTCAAGCTACACGTGCCTCCTGCGTAGTGCTAAATGAATAACGTCGATGCAGATCTTGCTTATGACATAAAGATAAACTGTCTCTGTATTGCCGGCGCCAATAAAAAAAGTATTTACGAAATACTGTACATTGTAATTCTTTTTAATATTTCGAGGTTTTTTATGTTTCTATTAATTCGCATACAATATTATTCTATTTCATTGCATCTAATTTAAATTACTATATAATTATTAATGTAGTCAAAAATTTATCATTTCGATTATTTTATGGTAATCCATGATTTGGCGAGAAATTTATAAATTACTTTTATCATATATATATTAAATAATCAATAATCAAAGTAATTTATAAATCTGGATAAAAATTTTGAGTACTTTTTTTTTAATATTTGATGAGATGGTGATCCACTAATATAAAAGTAATTATATTTTTAGGTTTTTTTTTTATTTTTTTATTTTTTTTATTTCTAATGGCATTGCAATAGAAAGAGGGGAAAAGATACAAAATAAAGAAGAAAATGTACACAAAAAAGTTCAACAAAGTTGACCGAAGTCATTGCCTTAAGAGTTCTCTAGGTTGCCAGTATCTCGCTATCTCGAATTCGCCATAAAGTGCTAAACGAACGACGAAGATGAGCTCGAGTCATGATTTCTGCCAAATCACAAAGAGGGCAGTTTGGTGGATCGAAAATCCCAATGCGATGTAGATGTTCACCCAGACAGTCGTGACCTGTTTCAAGGTGGAATTGAGCTACAGCTACACGACGTGGGCATCTTGGAACTGCAAGAAGATCCTAACATTTCATTGTTTTGTCTGTATTCGGTCAAGCAATTGTAATTTATAATTTCTAGTCATAGTCTGTTTGATATACAGCTTTATAGAATGGTGTTATTGAAAATTTTGATTTGACCAATCTTGGTCCATTCTTTCAAGAAATCAGCCTGTTCGTTCTCAAAAACTTCCCAATATCTAGATATTCACTGAATCACAATGTTCCTCCTGCGAATCCAGCTTTCACAAGTTAATTTGACACTCAAAGACTTCATGTGTGAATTAGATCAGTTCTTTTAATTGTGACATTCCATTGCAAGACACGCAATCCAACCGGACGACGGTTAGGACAGCAGCGAGAACTCATGCTGAAAGATGTAGACCACTTAGCCGTATAGAACGTTGCCCAGGATGCACCACTAGGAGGTAGGTCTACATTGTACCTCTTAGTTTTCTAAGTAAAACACAAAAATCATATCTTAAAATGAGCTTTGTTGTAAATTGTAACACTTAGATCCTTATAACAAAATTGAAAACTTTATTTTGCATCTGAATCACAATATCTTGCACTGGATTTAACAGCACTTAAATATTTTCCTTCCAAAATCGGACAAAAATGAATGTTATTAATTAAAATTAAGTTCTTTTAAATACGTATCACATGTTAAAATATTTACATATATAAATATTTTCACACTACATTCATTTTAATGTATGTATTTCAAATTAAATATTTGTTGAACTTTCAACTTTTAAAAAGAGACGAAATATCTAAGTATTAATAAATAAGTCTGGTTTGATTAAAATGACTAAGAAAAAAGTATTCAAATAATCTCGTAGAGATCACTTTGAAAATAATTAAAAGTTTGATTTAATAAACGCATTTAGAACCTTTTTTAATCAGGGCTTTGAAGGTCATTTTGCAAAACATATCACGTAGATTCATTCTAAAGATAAAATGTGTGAAGCATTTCACTCCAAAAATACAGTATACAAAGTTATTTTTGAAAAAATTGAAAGTTTTCGCATGTTTAATACGATTAACGTCAGCAGCATAATGCCCAATATAATGGATTACGTTTTTAGCATAGCAGCGTCATCACCGTGAGCAAATAATTTATTTCTTGTTGAAAACAGACACGTTTTAGGGTGAAATTTGTTGAGCATCATTAAAATACCACTGTATTAGAAGACACAAATAATAATAATAATATATAACATATAATAATAATAAATTATAAATAAAAAAACATATACGAGGCCAAAATATATTTTTTCTCGTTATCAGGAAAGCTTTCTCTATTTCACGCAGTAAAAGAAATCTGAACAATTTATCACAAACATACTAAAGCGTCGCGTTTTCATAATAGAATGTTATATCAGATTAATGAAGAAGTCTGTCAGAAGCAATTCAGTAATTATCAGATGAATAAATGGATTATACGGTTTTATTAAATGCTTTAAAAATGAATACTTCATCGGCGAACTTGTTAAAAAAAAATCTATGCTTTTTCATCCTCAAAATAAATACCCACCAAGCTGCTAACAAAAATCGAATTCAAAATCCGTCGCATTTTATTCCGTCTATCAAGACTTGAATTTGGCTTGAGGGAAGAAATGCGTGCCAATTACGAGTGGAAATAGCATTAAACCCATAAGATCATAAAAGTTTGATTTCTTGGGGCTTTGCGATCCAATATTTATCCACAAAAGAACACCTCGCGGCTGTATTTCCAGCTTAATCCCTATTAAATTAATAAAAGCCCATTAGGATCCGATGTCAAGCTAACATTAAGTAATACAATTAAGGAATCTCCGTTTCCCTGATCTGATCTAAAGCAGATCAAGAAGCTATCGAGGAGGGCGCGTTATTTGAATGCTTGAAGCGTTGAGCCATCGGAGTTTACCCTCATGCTTAAGCAAGAGGTATGCAACCCGCGGCCCGCCTTGAATATTTTTACTGCCCGTGAGATGTATCACACTTTTACAAAATGTATTTATTTTATAACGGCCAAAGGAGTGAAAACCAATGTATTAAAATAAATGCATTGGGCCTGAATAGCCGAGTGGCTAGAGCTCTGGCGCTCGGTACCACAGGTTTCGGGTTCGAGTACCGGCGATACAATGGATGTTTGTAGTGGTTCGGAATCCACTTTAAACCGTAGGTCTCGGTCTAACAGGGTCGTAGAGCGTTGCAGAGGTAGTGTTACTCTGCGTCCGTAGTTTATCTTCAAGCTACACACACCTCCTGGGTAGGGCTAAGTGAGTAACATCGGTCAGCGCTTGCCTTAAGGCATCAAAGACAATTGTCTAAGTGTTTGCCAGCTGCATTAGAACAAAAAAAAATAATAAATAAATGCATTATATGTGCATCCATATGTTAAAAAATGAACTGTCGAAATGATGAGAAAAAATTAGCTTTGATTTTAAAATAATATTCTTGCGAATATGTGACAGATATTGCCTGTTTTATTTTTATGAGTTCGCAGAATGATTAAATTATATTCTGCGAACTAATCATGCGCGCGCATCTTGGAACATCTAATATAACAGGTTCTATGTTTTACTTTAAGTGCCCTCAATGACCATCAATAGATACGCACAAATGATTGTTGATAGCAGAGCAAACCAATCTCCCAGTTCAAGTTGTTAGCTCTTTTGGTTTAACTTGCATCTGCGAATCGTTTTTTCTTTTTTTAATGTATATATTTCTTTACGATGTGTGTTGAGTATCATTATTATTACATTATCTGCGTTTACATATCAGAATATCAGTAAACACAATAATAACTCATTCTGTTTCAATTTTTCACTCCAAAAAAAAAAATGTCTATAGTGTCTCTAAATCACGGATGGGCAAACTTTTTACGGTCGCGGGCCAAAAATCGAAAACAAAAAAGTTTGGCGGACCAAGATAAATTTTTCTAAAATTTTAAAAACAATATACAAGCGTTACAATTTAAATATGTTGATGAGATGAGTGGTTAATGAGATGATGAGGGATGTTAATAAGATGAATGAAATTGCGATTTCACTTTTAAAAGTTCCTTATATTGAGGTTCGAAGTGAGACGTACTGATGTGGAACGCGGCTAAATGCTCATCTGTCAGTCTACTTCTGAAATAATTCTTTCTAAGGTTCATAGTTGAAAACACTTGTTCACATACACTCATGTCCATAAATTAAGGATAATGAAGTTCAGGCAAAGAAAGAGACAGAAGCAAAACAAATTTGACTTATTTGTAAAGTCTATTTATTAAACATAAGGTAAAGCGCAAAAAAGACGCTATATGTTTGACATAATTAATAAAAATTGCGATTTTTACTCCCTGGAGCAAATTTGGGGAATATTACACCACTCATCAAGCAATGCCCTCCGTAGTTCCGGTTGACAGGTGGGAGGGGGTTGACGGGCTGCAATTCGTCGGCCAAGCATATCCCACACATACTCTATTGGAGGCATATTGAAGGCAATTGAAGGCATTCGTCGACAATGTTTGCACGGTGAGGACGGGCGTTGTCATCCATAAACAGAAATTCAGCACCCATGGCGCCCCGAAACAAACGTACATGTTGTTCCAGAATCACATCCCGATAGATGTGGCCTGTCATCGTTACACTCTGAACATGCAGGTCAGTTCTGAAACCAAGAATAATTCCTCCCCAAACGAGCCATCCTGCACCACCGTAACGGTGTCGTTCAATGGTGTTCTCTTGGTGGTAACGGGTACCTGGCGCTCTCCATATGAAAGTCCGGCGAGAATCAGACTGCAACCTAAACCTGGACTCGTCGGAAAACATCACACCAGACCACTGTTGCGGTGTCCACAATGCATGCTCTCTACTCCAAGTTAATCGCAGGCGACAGTGAGTTGCGGTAAGTGGAACATATCTGACAGGCCTATGAGCATATAGACCAATGTGCCCTAAGCGTCTGTACACGGTCTGCCTGGAAACTGTCGTACCGGTAGCTGAAGAGAGCTGACGAGACAGGTCTGATGCTGTGCTCCGTTTGTTTCTTTTGGCAGTAACTGCTAAATACCGGTCCTCATGCGGCGTTGTAACTCGGGGGAGACCTGTGCTGTAACATCTACTCACATTACCATCATCTTGGAATCGTTGCCAAAGCCTGGAGATGACACTCTGGGCGATTCCAAGTTCCTCGGATATTTCCAGCTGGGTACGTCCACATTCCAGTCGTCCGATAATTCTACCACGTAAAAAATCATCCAAATGCTTCCTTTGCGCCATAACTATGCGGTTATTGCACTGAAAGGCTTTTAAAGCGCTTGTGAACAATTTTACTTCTTTGCCACCATTCCTTATATACTCCTCTCTTACACTCTCGTCATTGTGACGTACTATTCACGCCATCTGGTGGTTTCCTGTAATTTGCATATTCTTCTTCAAGATGTGTGTGATAATTCTACAGGTGAAATTTTTATTTTAGAGTTCAATTTCTGTGTGATTCTGAATTATCCTTAATTTATGGACATGAGTGTATATAAGATGAAGCAAACATAGCAGTGATTTTCTGGGCGTGAGGCATTAAATTTGGGAAACTTACTTTCGTTAATGATTTGTAAAACTCTACCTTTGGCATATTTAGAAACAACTGCTTTAGATGATTGTTAGATTGCAACTCAGTTAATTTAACCTGCAAATCTGACTTCACTGCTTCGCAATTTACGTTGAAAGGCATGGTGAAAATATCCAATTCTGTTTGAATGGCACTGAAATCTGCGTTCGAACTCAAAATACAGCTTTTTCAAGCCATCTTCAAGCCTTTACCGATTGTAGAACAAAAATAGAGAAAGTAAAAAGATCATCAGTCCTTTGAAAAAAAAGGAAGAAAAAAATTAAATTTAATCAAAGTAGAAAAGGAGATTTATATATAATATATAAATATATATTTCTTTTAATTTGCCACGGACCGGCAAATTTAAATTCTATCCGCGGGCCGGAATTGGCCCATGCCTGGTCTAAATCTAATAGGGGGATATATAGGCGGCCCACGAGGTCATTTGGGTTGATCACCCCTGGTTTAAATCTCTTTTTTTGTTTGTTTGTTTACGTTAGTATAAATTAGTCATCAATCTTTATCATTAAAACTAGCTGTCTTTAGTTCGTTCTTCCGCAAACCGTTATTTATCTGCTACCTTTCAGTTGGTGAGAATAAAAATTTGGATTAGAGTTTTACGTTTAATTTAACTGTAATTATCATTAACCTCTTCTGTGAAGAAGTTTTCTTAAGTGAAGGAAAAAAGGATTTCATTTTTTGTTTGATTACTTTTTATTTATTTCATGTCGGACACGATTTAGCTAGCAAAGAAAAAAGTTTTAAATATCATTATTAATGAATACCACATTTTCACATAAAACCGATTAAAAAATTGTTTCAGACGAAAAAAAATTAAGACATAGGTCTAAGTGGTCTTTAAAGAATTAAAGTTAGCCTTAACCTGTTTTAAAACTTCTCACCCGGAAAGTAAGGTTTCACGCTGCAGAACGTCAGCCAATCAACAGTCAGATCTCCAACCCATTCAGGCTTATGATTGGCTGCGGCCTGATGGCCAATTGGCTAGCGCTCTGGCCTTCGGCACCACAGGCTTCAAGATCGAATCCTGGCAGTGGCATGGATGTTTGTGAGGGGTTCGGAATCCATGTTAAATTGTAGATCCCGGTCTGTTTAGCTCAAAGCATGCACAAGATGACAGTAGAGCGACAAACGAAACCAATCTCCACAAAAATATTTACGATACACTAGTGACGAAATAAAGCTCAAATCGATCTTTATCTAAATTTTTAAGATTTTTCCACTGAAAAATAACGCATAACTTTCTTATATTCTTTCTATATATATCTTTTTCTCATTAATAAATATATATATATATCGCATAACTTTAGTTTTTATTATTATTTGTCTTGAGACTATAGGATTATCTTCCATGAACTATTAGTTATCTTGTCACTTCTGTTAACACATAGGAATCATTTGAATTTTTGAATAAAATTAGGGTTCCAGTCTATGTCTGCACCGATATTTTAGAAAATGTGCAAAATGTCCCATTTTTAAAAATATAATGTTGTTCTAATGCAGCTGGCTATACAGAGACAGTTCATCTTTGTGCTATAAGCAAGAGGCTGCCCCGCTGTTACTCACTTAAGGCTCGTGCTCACCAAGGCGACAAGATGCAAGCGAAAAAATTTGACCAATCACTAGCCTCACCGCGGTCGCCTGAAACTGGTCTGCAGTTCGCCGCTTGAAGTTGCCCAACTTTCAACTCGAAGCGGTTTTTCACTAGGCGTAATGCTATTTCCGACGTTTCGCTGTGAAGGGGTCGAAAACATTTTGCCGCTTGCCTCTTGAATCTTCACGTCTCTCGCCTCGGTGGGAACGAGCCTTTAGTACTACTCGGGGGCACGTGTAGCTTGAAGATAGGCTACGGACGCGAGTCCCCCCACAACGCTCTACGATCACATTAGACCGGGACCTACGGCTTAAAATGAATTCCGAACCACTACAAACATCCATGGTACCGCCGAGATTCGAATCCGAAATCTGTGGCACCGAGACCCAGAGCACTAGCCACTCGGTCTTCAGGCCCCTTAAAAATATTATATATGAATTGATTTTAAATCTCAAAATGTTAATGTAAATTACGACTCAAATGATACTATGAAGTTGTTGTAAAGGCATTCTCTCCATTTGTTTTCCCCCCTGCTTTGAGTAATTGAATTAAAGTTAATGATTATGTAATTAAAATAGGGTTTTCAACTTTGAAAAACAACTCTGGCGCTCGGCACCACAGGTTTCGGGTTCGAGTCCCGGCGGTGAGATGGATGTGTGTAGTGGTTCGGAATCCCGTTAAACCCTAGGTCCCTGTCTAATAGGATTGTAGAGCTCTGTGGGGGCATTGTTATTCGCGTCCGTAGACTATTTTGAAACTACGCTAACCCCCTGGGTCAGGGATGGGCAAGCTACGGCCCGCCGGAAGGTTCCCGCGGATAGAATTTTAATTTGCCGGTCCGAGGCAAATTAAAAGAAATATATATTTATATATTATATATCCATCTCCTTTTCTACCTTGATTAAAGATTTCTTTTTCTTCCTTTTTTTCAAAGGACTGATGATCTTTTTACTTTCTCTATTTTGTTCTACAATACATAAATCAAAGGAAATAGCAAGCACAATCAGCTTTCAATCGGTAAAGCATTAAAACCGAAAGTTCTTTGTTAGTTATAGTTTTAAATTGGTGCCAGCAATATCTCTTTCTCGGGAAGCAGACATATGGGAATCCACTATAGGTGAATTAAACCTCATATGTGGCAGACTGCACATTTTAAGCCCTAGCCAGCGGCTTTTCCTTTTCGCGCGAATTCTAATATTAATACGCTTTTATTAGTTTCACCTGTATGTTTATTTGTTTGTTTGTAACTGACTCTTTGGGCTCGATTTTGCCCTACTTTAAGCTATCAGATTTAATTTAAACTTTGTAGACTTGTCAAGGACCGACGACACTAAAATATTTTGATAAGTTTATTATCTCATCATGATTAGGATCGCCAGGATGAGTGATTTTATTTTAACTTATGAAGAGCAATTTAACCCACGTAGAATGAAAGTACCCAAGACATTCAAACATACGTAGGACAGCGGCATAACGGATAACGCGCCTGGCTACGGATCAGGAAATTCACTGTTCGAATCCTGGCTGGCTCGACATATTCGCATTTAACCTTTGTTTTACTCACAACTAAATTATTGTGAGAACTATAGTTCCAGTCCTCCGTACCAGGACCTCATTTAAAATTATAGTTTAAAAACACGCTTTTAGAGTTAATCAAACTAAAAAGTAAAAAATAATTATAAGTATAGCGTAGCTTGTGCTTGCTTGGGTCATTTGTAAAATATTTCGACCCCAAAATGGCTACTAAAAAACCTAAAGTTGTTTCAGAGTGCCGTGCTTTTGGACCTGGGAATAATTTTTTACAGTTGTAAAAGATAAACCAGCGTGTCTCTTCTGCAATGAAGCTGTAGCAGTCTTCAAAGTAAATAACATTTCTCATCTAAGCATACGAATTCTAATCACGAAGCATTGTCCGAATATGAAAGAAAACAAAATGCAGAAAGTCTTTGTAAAAAATTATCAGGCCGACAAAAAATTTTCAAGAAGGTAAACAGTATCCAAGAAGCAGCTACACGTGCAAGTTACATTGTAGCATATACTATTGCTAAAAATAATAAAGCTCTGTGATGCGGAGTTTGTTAAACAATGCATGCCCCAAGTTTATGATGTTTTATGTCCAGTCAAGAAAAATAATTGTGAGACTATAAGCTTATCTTGAAAAACGGTGACTTCTAGAATCGAAGCCATAGATAAAAATTTAACATCACAATTAGAGTCAAAGATTGGCCAGTTTAAATTTTGCTCCATAGCTATGGATGAAAGCACTGATATAAATGATACTGCTCAATTAGTATTATTTATAAGAGGTGTTGATGAGAACTTACCGAGGAACTGGCGTGCATGCGTTCTTTAAAGGGAACTACAATGGGATGTGATATTTTTCGTGAATTTCAGGAAGGACTTTTAACTTTGATTATGCCTATAACAAATATATGTAATATTACGACCGATGGAGCACCAAATGTGACAGGAAAAAAATCTGGATTTCTTAGACTCTTTTATCAAAACTATCCCGGTAACAATGTTGTTTTCCTACATTGTGTTATACATCAAGATGCTCTGTGTAAATCTGCAATGAATATGAAACTCGTGTTTGATGCAGTCTTGAAGCTTGCAAATACTATTCGATCTCGTGGGCTTACTCACAAGCAATTTCGAGATTTTCGTCTGTCCGTGCAATCTGAATACTCTGATGTACTGTATTACACAAAAGTAAGGTGGCTTAGTACAGGATGTGTTTTCGAATGAGTTTGGTAGCTGAAAGACGGCATTGTATCGTTCTTCTATGAGAAACAGTGTTCTATGGAGTGAGAAATGTTAAAAGATACAGAATGATTTTCAAACTTTGCATTTTTCACAGATCTTCTTTGTCATATGAGCAACTTGAATGTCAAGATGCAAGGGAAAAATCAATTTATATCTGGGACCTTCTCAAAACTTTTAAACTAAAACTTTATCTATATGCTGGGCAGCTAGCTAAGAACGACTTATCTCATTTCCCGAAGTTAAATTCAATACCCTCAGTTAATGAAGAGTAGCTTAAGAATTATGAAGACAGCTTGAAAAAAATGCATTTTGAGTTCGAACGCAGATTTCGAGATTTCAGTGCCATTCAAATAGAATTTTACTATGTCTTTCAACGTAAATTGTGAAGCAGTGAGGTCAGATTTGCAGGTTGAATTAATTGAGTTGCAATGTAACAATCATCTCAAGCAGTTGTTTGTAAATATGCCAAAGTTAGAGTTTTGCTAATCATTATCGAAAGTAAGTTTCCCAAATTTAATGTCTCACGCCCAGAAAATCAGTGCTGTGTTTGTTTCATCTTACATATGTGAACAAATGTTTTCAACTATGAACCTTAGAAATAATTATTTCAGAAGTAGACTGACAGATGAGCATTTAGCCTCGTTTCACATCAGTACGTCTCACTTCGAACCTCAATATAAGGAGGAACCGAAATTTCATTCATCTCATTAACATATTTGAATTGTAATACTTGTATATTGTTTTTAAAATTTTAGAAAAAATTTTCTTGGCCCGACAAACTTTTTTTTTTTTTTTTTTTTTTTCGATTTTTGGCCCGCGATCGAAAAAGTTTGCCCATCCCTGCCCTGGGTAATGCTAAATGAGTAACAGCGGTGCAGCCTCTTGCTTATAGCACAAAGATGAACTGTCTCTTTATTGCCAGCTGCTTATTCTCACATTTTCTCAGATGAGAAGTTTTTCAAAATTAATTTTACATAGAGACTCCATAACTGGTACGTCCAATGCCATTGTCAGGTAGATAACCAGGTGGGGACCTTAACAGGACATAGGTTTGAAGGTGACAAGTGATGCCGAACTAAAAACTTTCCTATCTTTTCTGGGGTGGGACAAGATAAATTTTAAGGCCGGAAAGGATCTTTTTAGGTGGGGTGGGGGGCAGAGGAAAAATATGAAATCCGAATTATCAAACATGCAATGTTTGTTCAAAGTTGGGTGGCAAAGTGTGTTTATATATCCTACAGGCTGATACCAAAAATGACCATTCCATCATCTCATTTATGTATCCTCAGAATTCGCTGAATTACAGTATATATGATGTTCTAGTGGGGAATGATCAGGTTCGAGCGCCCGAAATTTGGAACAGCAATTTTCGACGTTGTCTGTAACACGGCAAGTAGAAACTAGGATTGTTTTATGTACGATGTAAAAAATAGATAAATTAAGTGCATTTCATAGATAAGCAATTTATCTCGAGTCGTTTCAATGGATGAGTCTTTCTCGCGAAAGGAGAAAAAAAGGTGGGGAGGATTTTTCGAGGAAATCTGCATCCCCTCGGCAGTGTGTGTGTGCGGCGGCGCATTCCTCCCGCGAGTGTTTATTATCGTCTGAGACACGAAGCACCCTTCATTACGGCTCCGTGGACAGCCACAGAACACGCGGACAGCCAGAAATACCCGCCGACACACACGTCATCGTTTACAGTAAGGAGGAGCGGGACACCTCGGAACTGGTGCCTCGGGCATGACTCATTAATCCCTTTCGGATCCTTGGACGCATACCAAATGAACTTTTACCATCAGAAATAAAGGGGAAATAATCCGTTTCAGATCCTTGGACGTATACCGAATGAACTTTTACCATTAGAAATAAAGGCAAAATAATCCGTTTCAGATCCTTGGACGTATACCGAATGAACTTTTACCATTAGAAATAAAGGCAAAATAATCCGTTTCAGATCCTTGGACGTATACCAAATGAACTTTTACCATGAAAAATCAAAAATCTTTTCCCCTGAAAAAAAAAATCCTATTGGTATTGACATAGTATACATTGATGGGGTTGTATAAAATAATTTAACGCCGTTAAATGAAAATTTATCAAATTTAATTTTCCTTTTTGTGCTTCTTTTCCTTACTTCAGCGATTGAACGATCGCCAGATCGGACGTAAATGCCTAAAAACTCTGATCAAAGAACTTTGCTTCTGCAAATATGCTTCTCCTGTGTATGTTTCAAGAATATGACATAGTTTGGTCATTACAGACAATTCCATCATGGTTTATTTTGGTTTTGTTGGAGTGATATTTCTCTGCAAAAAGTTTGACACCCATCAAGCAAAGTTTTTGAAGCATCCCAATACCAAGTCCACGGGCTCTACCCTTCATTTGAATTGTCTGACTTTCAAAACATAAACAGGTTATTGTTTCAATTTCCTCAAAATAGAGTCTAAGGATCAGTTTACGTTTATAAAAGTTAATTTAAGTCTTTCAAAACGTTAAGTCCTAAAGTCTTACAAGTTAATCTTTTTTCTCTACTTGAACTTCATTGGAAAATCACCAGATCGAACGTCTGTCTAAAAAACAGCTGACCATAGAATTTTGCTTCTGCTTATCTTCAGGATGTTTCGATATTGTCTGCTTATTCTAAACAATGCTTTCAAGGCTTCATTGGGTTTTGTTGAGGTGGTATGTCTCTGCAAAGGTCTTGAAACTCATCTACTTGGCAAAGATGTTAAAGAATGCTAAACTTATTACAAGCAATGGTCGTATACCAAACAAAATATTTTGCGTCCATACGGGTCCTATGTCAAGTTGGACTTATCCATAGCGAATGTACTCCTAAATACCATTATACTTTCGGAATTAAGTATCTTCAATACGCTGTGAAACTTCTCAGAGCAACCACCTGTAGGAATGGTATTTTCCCAAAATTAGAATTTTTACTACCCCACCCCCTTTTTTTTTTTTTCTTCCACACCTCACACTCGTACCTATAACCTCTATATAGTACAGCCTCCTACCAGTTAGACGGATGAGGACATAGAGTAGTAATAAAATAGAGCACGACCGCCAATTCTAATGGAACAGAAAGTTAAGGCAAATATTACTCTTCTTTTCCGTATTGCACTGTATCGCCGCTTAGCTTCTTTACCCTGGACGGTTTTATTTAAAAAAAAAAAACATAAAACATGTTACGATCCTATTCTGAAAATTCCGAAAAATGCCTGAAATTCCTCTTCTCAAGTCATACATTTATTGAACTGGGCGCTTACTAAAGATAAATAGATACACGAAATGTTATTTTATTTATATCTCCAGTCATGAAATATGGAACAAATCGCAAAATAGGGGCGTTTAGGATTTGGCGACTTTTTTTTGCCCTCTAAGTGGATGAAACTCACCAAATTTGGTAGCCAAGATTTCTTCTACTTCCAGATTGGCCTAGATTAATTAGGCGGTTTGATTCGACTAATGATTAAAAAAGGGAGCCTCTGTTTTACAGCTAAATAACAAGTTAACCTATCATTTCCGTTAAGATTGCCTCTAGAAACGGTCCCAAACCCTGGTACGATCCTATTCACGATATCCCTGAATGACCTAGAGAAAAATCGGTGGCATTGCTACGGTCACGATTGTCTCCGCAAGCCTCTTCACAGAACTGACCCCTGATCCTCTCTGTCTCCTGTGTGATAACCAGGAATAAATGGATATGTCTTACCTTCCTTCCTGTTTTCTTCATGGAAGCATTAACTAATGTTATTTGTTTCTATCTTGTTCTTTGTGTATTTTTTTTTTTTTTTTTATATCTGTTGTTCTGTAAACCTGCCATATCAAATTTAAAAAAAAAATTCGATTAATTGAATCTTCTAGAACAATTAGAAACAGTTGCTTTCAATAACGACTTATTTCACCAAATTATGCGCGGTTGATTTCGTTCCTTGCGTGCTGAACCAAATCTTTCGATTAGCAAAGTCTGCTATTAAAATATTTTATTTTGGAAACAAAGATTTCCTGGCATTTCTTAAAATTGAACAAAGAGTGCTACAGCAGGGATTTGGAATGTCAAGGTAAATTGAAAATTATTAAATGGTGTATGTTTGAAGGTTTGATTGGATTGATTTTGTGACTTGATTCACGGTATCATTTAGGTGTGTGAGGCTTTCGCGGTATCACTTAGGTATGTCAGGTCCTCATTGTGGAAATGGTACGGTTCTAACTGTTATGAAAGATAGATCTGATGCATACTAGTATATGGGGAGATTTAATGATGCAGCACAAGATGTGAAGAGATCCATTTGTCAAAATTCGTTGTTCTCTCAATCAAAAATGAGTTTGTGCGATATTATGAGAATCACGTATGACTGGATCCGTTCGCCTTCGATTGCGGATGTGGCTGATGAGATTGAATGTGTGCTGAATACCGTGTCTGATTGAAAGAATTTTTGTAGAGAAATTTGCATGGATGTCATTATGAAAAGATAACATTATTCTGGCTGGCATGCAATCCAACGTGACCTAGTAGTTTACTTTAGGTTTAACCTAGCAGTGAGCATCCAAATACCAGCATCTTGGGGTACCTTTTCCCTAAATACCATTTTCCTTAAATTTTCAGCAATTTTTGTTCACGGCATCACTAAGGTGTGCAAGGCTTTTGCGGTATCAGTTTAAAATCTTCACATTTATAAAAACTGTTATTGCAATGCACGCTATCAGTAGAAATCAAACTCTGAATGACTGCAGCAAGTTTTTTAAAACCTTTAATTTTGAGTAAAAAAAAAAAAAATTGTACATGAAATATCAAAAAATAAAATAATGTATCGAAGGATAACGATTTTTTAATTTAATTAAAAACGGAAGTTGAACAAAGATAATACTTATGTTTGTTAACACGACATACTTAGAATTACTATAAGGGTTAAGTCCTTGTATACGGTTTAAATCTTGTATGTTTGTATATATATATACACACATTCAAAATTAAAAATGTTTACATACACTTAAATGAATAAATCATTTTTATAATCTATTAAAGGTAGTGAGATTTTTTTAATTGAAAATAAATTATTTACAGGTTTATTTTTCACCATAGCTATTAGTACTAATGTATAGTAATAGTGTAAATTTCTTTATCCTAATACAATGCCTATCACCATGTTTATTACAATTATTGATAGTTTTATGATCAATATATTTCTTTATTCGTTTTTTTCTTTTTTAAATTCTGCTGAATTAATTTGTAACACAACATTTCATGGAGCATTTATAGGCTTTTCTTTATGGGGAAGTTGCGCTTCATGCAGTTCTTTGACGAACACAATTGAAAGTTTCCTTCTGCATATATTTATTCTGATATTTTTTAAAAGATCCAAAGTGTATTCCAAATAAGGCAAAAATATTCTAAAAAAACATGCACTGGTCAACGCACGGTTGGTGTTATGCTGCCTCTATGCACTAGTCCAGAGGTCTCCAAACTACAATTCGTGGGTCAACACAGACAGCCCGCCACAATTTGTTTTGATTACAATGTAAGTAAATTATACAAAATAATAATCATATGTTTTTATATTGTGTTGCAACATATGGCTTTATTGGAAATCAATCTATAATAATAAGGAACACACACAAAGAAGGAACAAAGCAAACATACAGCAAGTCAGCAATCGACACTAAGTCGGTCTCGCACACCACAAAACATCAAAGGGGGAGAAAGTCAATAAGGTAGGCACATTCATATTTGTGATTCAGAATTACCCTTTAATGTGTTATTTAATTCTCCCTAGGTTTTATTAAAGTGGATTTATTTACTTATTGACTGATTGCAATTTATTTTATTTATTTCTGCTACATATAATTAAATTGCTATCAAATTAAAAATATCTTAATAATTATGACAATATTTTCTGACAATGTTGCCATAATTATTAAGAGATATCTAATTATCAGTTTAAATAAAATATTAATTTTTTCCCCTTTTTTTAAATTATTAACTGAAACAAGTACAGAAATAATTAGCATAATTTGAAATTTTTTTAATCAATTTATGAATTTAAACAAATTTTTCTATTTGTGCATCTCAAATACACAACAGTATTCTTATCTTTTTCCCCTTAAACCAAAAGGTTTATAAAGTTAAGAAGTAACAATTTAATTTAATGTTGATTTTATAAAAAGCGTAATATCTGCAATAACTAAACATTACAATGCATTGTATTAACATAATAATACAAATATATTACATCTACAATTATAAAGAACATCGTTTTATTTACATTTGAGGTGTGTCAGTTTAAATATTTACATTAAAAAATCTCTGAATACAAAAAACATGTTTATGTTAATTACTTTTACCTATCCACCATAACCTTAAAGAGTTGTCTCTCGATATTACTGTTCTATCAAACATGCCATCTTCTTCCTCCGGCAACAGATCAGGATATATTCTTTGTCCAGAAGAAGAGCACAGAAGTGGGTAAGTTGGATGCAAACTGTAAATTAAAAATAAGTTTCCATGAAAATCTACTTACAGTATATTGGTTAATATAGCTGTAATTTTTTTTAAGTGTTATGTATTAGAGAATATTACAATTGTAATATTCTCTGTCAGATGTATTATGAAACATATTATGGAAAGAGTATATAATATTTTACCTGCTTCTATAAACTCTTATTTCATATGCATATTACATATACAAAAACATCCAACCTATTATTTGTTATAAAATGAAAACAAAATTACAGTTTTTAAAGACTAAGCAGGCTATATGATATTAAAAAAATGCTAAATCATGTATTACAATTCACATACATGAAACATAGCTAAAAAAATATGCTACACCCAGGTTCATTTCCATAAATATAAAAATTATATATAAAAAAATTACTAATTTAATGAAATGTCGCAATTAATCTAAAAACTCAACAGATGACTTGAACCTAAATTATTAGTCTTGAAGCATGAATAGATATTAGAATCATATTAATAGCAAAGCAATTATATATATATATATATATATATATATATATATATATATATATATATATATATATTAAATAGTATGCAAACAGTAATGTCTTCTTCTATAGAAACAATATCAGATTCTCAAAAAGAATAAATCTAAACAAATATCAAAACCAATTATATGTCAAAAATCCCAGAAAAAAAAAGAGTTGTTCAAAAAGACAGTTTTGTTGTTTTTGACACTATATATGTTGGAATCAGTCAACAAAATTTTTATTACATTAAAAATTAGTTTAGATAGATTATCAAATATATCTTGTTTATCCATGGAAGTGGAGGTACAATTTACGATATTATAACATATATCTTTATATTATTATTTTAACTGATTTAAAAAAAATTAAGCAATAATTATTAAACACTTTGCCTTAATAAATGAAAAGGCATGACTTTCAGAGGAAAATGTATTTGTTAAAGATTATACTAATAGGGTGATGAAAAATTATTTCGTAATTTTTTATAAATTAAATCGGTGAAAGATATTTATAGGAAGTAGAAGAACTGGAACAGCAAAGATGATATAAAATTTTTGAATTTTCACAATATATTTTCCTTCCATTTTATAAAAAAAATTAATAATAATGAAAGTTATAGATTATATTTTTATGCAGAATGCCTCTGTTGCTTAGTATTAAAAGTATAAAATTTAAGACTAATTTTCAAATTTAACACAAATATCTTTGCAATGAAATTCAAATCATTAACAATACTAATATCACCAGTGACAATAAGACCACAATTTTTCTCATAAAATGAAAAAAAATTTTCATGTTTAGTATGTTACCGAAATAAATGAGAACATATTTCATTTTAGTATGCAAATTACATTATAAATTAATGTAAATGTAGGTAAATCTTATGAATTTAAAAAATTTTATTTTAGATGATTTCATAAAATTTCAGGGTTACTATTATCTAAATTCTAAAAAATTTTCATTTAAAGAAATCCTTTGAAAACATCTTACTAAAACTTTTGGATAATTGGTATGTTATATTTGAAGAAAAAAAAATTACCTGATTCCATTGACACAATCATTATGACCCATAAAAAATAATGTGGGTTCCAATATAGGAATATCAGCAAATCCTACCACTTTGGGCTCTTGTGCAGTATCCCATACAGTGATAACACCATTATTATTTCCAGAGACAATATATTTTCCAGATCTAAAAATACAAATTTAATTATAATTACATAATTTGTATGCTATTTTAGTAAATAAATAAAAAAAAATTGCATTTTCCTGAGTTTAACATGAAGAAAATACAAAGGGGAAAAAAATGTCATTACACAATTCAAAAATAAGTAAATTATTCACAATGCTGCATCAAATGGCCTTAAATGACTGTTCATTTGCATGACTGAAAAAAGCATTTGTAGTTTCTGCAAGTATAAACACTGTAATAAATTTCAAAATAGCTGTTTTAGATATTACTTGACGCCATCATTTTTCTGAAGAATTACAATGATAAGACATTAGAGAAACAGAAGCAGGTCACAATCAATCTATGTAATAAAAGCAGTTTAACATGAAGAAAAATATATAATCATGTGAATACGGTAGTTGTGGAACGATAGTTTCATTTATGGCGAAAAAGTCCCGAAGAACCAATGTAGTGTAAGCTGGCGCATTATCGTCATGCAAAACCAAGAGTTATCTTTCCATAAATGTGACCTCTTTTTGAGAATAGCTTCACGCAAACGACGCATAACACTTAAATAATATTCCTTGTTGACTTGGCCCTATGGAAGAAATTCATAATGAACCACACCACTGTAGTCGAAGGAAACAGTCTACATGACCTTGATTTTTGAACGACTTTGGCGTGCTCTTTTCTGTCTTGCTTCACCTTTATCACGATATTCGCTCGATTGATCGGTTGTTTGCGGGTCGTAGACCTAAATCCAAGTCTCATCTCCAGTTATGATACATTTCAATTTGTCCTGATAGTCAGAAAACATTGTTTCACACACTGCAACGTGACGATGTTTTTCCAAAGAATTCCGTGTTTTCGGTACCAATCGAGATTTGACACGTTTGAGGACCAAAACATCTTTTAAAATGGAATTTTACGATCCTTTTGAAATTCCAAAATAATCAGCAAGGTCTCTAATTGTAAATCGACAATTTGCAAGTACCAAATCTTTAATTTTTTTTTTACGTCAGCTTCGTCGGTTGAGGTGGATGGTCAACCAGAGGGCTCTTCGCTTTCAACGCGTTCTCTGCCTTCTTTGAACTGTTTATAACATTTCTTTCCAATATAGTTTGCTCACCGAATGCTCCTGCAACATTCTATACGTTTCCGTAAACAAAAGTTCTTTGCTCAATTACATTTCAAAAATCGCCGAAATCACTTTTAGCGTTTCACAAAGCCAAGCATAACTCAAACATTAATGAATGTTTTGACGTAAAATTTCCCGTCAACAACTTAAAAAAGAAAAAAAAAATTTTTATTCCATATGCCCAGAAAATTAAATTTTTTTACTTTTTGGGCACAGTAATAAGATGATTGAATGTTAGCTTTTCTGAAATTATTCGTACACTGTGGAATATATTTCTACACACAAAATTAACTTCAGAAAATACAGACAAAGGAAGACTTAAAGCTACAATTTTACATTTTTGGAAATATATTCTATCATGTTTAAGCAGGGTACTTTCCTCAAATATAACACAAATATGGTTCAGCTCCATTTTCCAATACAAAAAGAAAACAATACGGTGCTTGCACTTTTATGAAGTTGTTACAAATTTGGTAGACATCTAATAAAATGTTTATAGTAACAATTCACCAATGAGAAAAATAAATTGTCTGACAAGTTATCAACCTAATATATAACAGTCGGTAAAAAAATTAAATGGAAAGAACTATAATTGACTACTTAAAATAATTTATTAGAAATAAGAAAAAATGATGCAAAAACAGAGAGATCTCTATTGAAGATTTTTCTGAATACCAGCATCCACACTAAAAAAAAATAATAAATAAAATAATCCTTAGTTCATTAAAAAAAATGAATTAAATTACATGTTTCTGTTTTGTAAATTTTTGATATGGTATCTACAAAAATCAAAATGTATTTATATTTCAGACAATTTCCAATAAAAATTCACCTTTTCCTGAGTAGCTAAATAACAAGTGCATCATAGACCATTGCCTTTAGTTTTTTACTTCTCAAACAAGGTTATTTTAAATAGATCTAACTCTTGTATACTTTAAATGATGCTTTATTTCTTATTGATTTAAAAAATTATATTTTTATTATTTATCCTTTATTCAAGGAGACAAATCGTCTTAGTTATTTTTACGAAGTTTGATACTAGATTATCAAGCATATTTATTAATTGATGTTCTTCGTTAAAAAAATTAATGTAGTCAATGTATTACAGTAAATATTTATTTAAACTTAAAAATTACCTGCTAATATCAAAGTGCATGCGTTGATTTGTTGAACAAACTCTCCGCATGGCATATAAAACAGTGCCAAGATTTCTCATATCCCAGCATAATATTTCTGGGTCCTTCAGAAAATAATAATAATAATAATAATAATTTGGGACATAAAAAATAGATGCATACAAATAATAAAATTTCTATAAATAATTTTCTTATGCTGAATCAAAACAAGTCATGATTTCTTTTTGACACATTTGCAATATCATTTTTAAATATAAAATACATTGAAATAAAGAAGAAAATTTATAACTTATTTGATGCAATAAGTAGTTTACTCAAAAAAAGAAGAGATGAGCATAGTGATAAATTTAAAGAAAAGTTATACAGATTGGAAAATGTAGACTAAAAATTCAAAAAAGTGTCAAATGAATAAGGATGCTAATACAAAAGAATATAACTTGAGCTTATGAGTGAAAATTACAAGATTAATACTGCATTTTTTTCGATCAAAAAAGAGCTATAAATGTCGTAACACTAAAAAGAAATGGAAAATTCTGGTGTTGCTGACAATAATTAGGTTAGAACTAGAGCACCTTAATATTTTGAAATAATTATGCGCACACATAAAGCAAGATATATTTTTAAGTTTAAAAATATCATGATACTAAATGAAATTCTATAATTTTTTTATTGTCTATTAATATTTTTTATTACTCAATATAACAAAAAAAATAATGATATTAACTTAGATGTTCAAATATATGCCCATAAACAAATACACATTGCACACAGGATGTTACAAAAATTTGGTACAAAAATAAAACATATAAAAAAGTTTTATGAGTCAGAGATACAAGTTCAAAATTTTGATTATAGAGGATACTCCTGTACATAATTCCATGGAAGTGACATATGTATATCGCTCATCAGTGGGGAATTTAGACACAAACACATTAATATATATCGCATGCATATTTTAAATCACGTTAATATCATATACAAATTTTTTGTCTGACATAAGATGTGAATCAAACGCATACAGATAAAAGTAGAGTAGAGTATATGCTGTTCATGTCTACTAAGTGCAATTATGATAAAATAAAGCTGTCATATGTAAGTTTCAGTTGATGAAGCATGAAAAAACGTCTACTCTCAGCATTTGAATTGCTGTGAATAGAATAGATATGATTTGAAGAAACAATTTCCTTCAAAATATTCCTCTTACCATCAATATAGTGGCCACAATCGTGAATATATCAATAATGAAGATCAATCAATTACAGCCTGGAACACCCTGTGCTAGTACTGTTTTACGTGTAACTACAGTTTGGAGAACCCTCCGACTGACATAACAAAGATATCAATACAAAATATAACAGGCTCAGCAATGACTGAACCAAAACAAAATTCCTTTCCATTATGGGTCTTTTCAATAATGGTGAAAGATGTTATTAATTTAACATCTTATGGAGAGATAAGGCACATTTCTTGCTAAATAAAGGATTATTTCCCAAAATTACTGCATTTGGAAAACTAGTAACCCTTGCATGTATGCCTAAGTATCCAGAAAAAGTCAAGGTGTGTTGCAAATTTACTGCATCATTCATGATAGATAGCATATCCTTTATTCTTTTAGGAGCATTGTACAACAGGTATAAAAATTTGCACCATAAAAAATATAACAATATTATGATTTATTGCATATCTTTCTAACCTACAAAGAACTAGGCACGATTATTTTCATGCATTATGGATCAATCCTTTTTTTAAAAAGTGTGGTGACTATAAATGATTTCTGAGATCACCAGATTTCACACCCTGTGATTTTTTAAAGTTACGCTACTTCTACGGATCTATAGAGGAAATCTCCAGATTTTAGCAGCATTAAAAGATAACATATGTCAGGAGGTAGCAGCCATTCCCATCAATATGCAGCTCCAATTGATATACTGTATCAAGTGTGATACTGAAATTGCAGTCAGTATTGGAATGCAACATTAGAAATAGTGAGCATTCACAACTGCAAATCATGATGAAATAAATGACTCCCTTCATATTTATTATCATTTTCCCTATAGAAGCAGTAGTGTCCTCTATTGTCCAGATTTTGAATTAATTTTTTTCATGTTAAATAAAATCATTTACCAAGGAGAATTTTAATCTGCAAATTACATGTCTATTCGATTTATAGACATTTTCAATGCATTTGGCTCTTACACCAAATCTGTGAAGAACTCTGAAGAGTCATGTGAATTGGTGATATTCTATTTTTATAATACTTTCTTTTACAAAAAATTTAACACCATTTTATTAAAAATATTCAATTATTGTATTTCACTTTAATGAATTTATGTTAATGAATGTAATTGAAATATTTAAAGATAGTGAGCAATAACAGTCTTTCCTGCATCATCTTCACGATAAAATAGGTAGTATTACTTTTAATCTATATATCTATGTATTCACATCATTATTCAGCAGGAGAAATAAATATTTCCATTTATTTATAACTTTTGAGTGATTATCAACATTAAAAAGAAATTGAAGGTAAACAACTAAATGATTCTTTTATATTTATTGAAAGTGTAAAGAATTTTAAAGTTTCTTTATATATAATTTCTGATAGAATAATATTGAAAGTAATTTAAATATTTGCATAAAGAACAATAGGCATAATTTAAAAAAAATAGTTTTCTTATATATATTCATGTAAAATAGATTCAGAGATTATATTCTGAAGTGACACCTTTAATCTGTGCGCTTATAACTCTGTTTGTTATACATGCAATTGTTTCTCATGAAACTGCCATATTCATGATTCACTATGAAAGTGAAATAATTAATCTTCCAATCCTCTTAAACTGAAATATTCTCTTAATAAGATTTACCCCTATTGTCTATCAAATGTCAATAGTTATTGCCTTACCTTGTCATTTATTATTTATTTAAATCTCTCTAAAAGTACTGTCATACAATTCCTCTTCAAGACTAGCATATACATAATTGAAGGTAAAAATAAATTATATGGTATATAAATTTGGAAAAGAAAAAAAAAGGTATTTTATTTTCTGATTTCTTCTTCACAGAACATGGAGTGAGGGAATAATATATATATATATTCATTCTAATTTAACTAATTTTGAAGATAAACAAAACTTATGCATTTAAGTTTAACTTGATATATAAATTAGTTTATGGATCCTGAGTATATAATGTGTGATAAATTAATCAGCCTAGTAGACTTTAATCTAAAGCATAAAACTTAAAACATTTTTCATTTTCAAAAAAACAACAAATATATATTTTTTTTTCACTGAAGTGAGGACGAAAGATTGATATGAAAGAAAAAGATTTATAAATAGATATATCATTTTTTAGCCTTTTTTATAGAAAAATTGACAAGAGTATCACAATCAGTAAATGTATGCTTAATTTTTTTTTTTAATTGAAATGCTCATTTTTTTTTTAATTTTAAAACAAAACAATATTTTCTTATAAACGAACCAACTATAGGCACTTAATCAAATAAAATTTAAAACATTTATATTGTCCCTGCCCAGCCTGTTTTGTATAGCTACAATAATATTATAAAACTATCTTGCTATAACAATATCATCAAACCTGATGATTGAATATAATTTGGCTATGTTGAAAATTGTATGAAACTCAAAGAATAACTGTTCATGACTTACTTTCCGGCCACCACTGTATAAATGATTACCATCTGGAGAAAATTGAAGTTGTGTTACACCTCCTCTTTGACCTTCCAGAAGAAATTCTAATTCTCCATGTGGCTCAGAATAAATACCAACTGTAAGAAGAGATGTAAATATTGCATTCTGATGAATAAAAATATCATTTCAAGAAAATCCTAACACATCAATGAAACTTAAATTCCTTGTATCTTTACACTTTCACTAACATAGGAAATAAAATATTGAAAAGGAGAGAGAAAGCATCTGGGAGTTGAAAAAATTCAATAACGGTTTTAAATTATATTTACAATGCTCTGCAATGATCTTTAATTCCATTGCAGATAAATGTGAAACTAATAAAGAAATAATCTATGCAAGAATACTAAATAATGTGGGTTTATGAATTGAGTTGCAGAAAGTGTCTATATAATTTGTTATGTAACTGTGATAAATCTGTATGCATTAGAAATAAAAAGCGATAACAAATTCAGCTTCATTTTTAAATTAAAGTTAATAAGCCATACCCACACTTGAATGTAAAAGGACTGAGTGATGCAAAAAATATTTCCCTACAATGTGGACTAACTCAAAACACATGTTCTCTTGCATCTCATTAGGCCAAAAACTGCTAAGAGTCATATTATGGCCAAGACACTTTTGTTTTCATTAAAGGATTTATGACTGACCAAATGATAGTTTATGAAATCCACTTTTTCACAGTGCTTATTTTTTTAAGTTAAATTGTAATGCAAATGACAGTCTAAAGCTTGTCCTTATGTTTCAAGTGTGTGTACATGACTTTTCACTCACAAAATACTTATGCTACTATAGTTATAATACAGCTCTAAATAAGCAACAACAAAAAATAAAGATAACTAATAAAAATTTGTGTTATGTAAAATTTAAAAGTTGCTTGACTAACTTGATTTTCCATATGATCCAATAGCAGAAATACTTCTGTTTTGAGGAGTAAATGCAAAACACGATATAATACCTATTTGCCCACTTTTCTTAGCTGTAAAAAATGAAAAATTAATTATGTATCAAAATAAAAATACTTTTAAACGAACAAAAGAAATGAAATATTGTATTTAAACACCAGACATCTAACAATTTATAACTTAAGTAAACATTAATCATAAGTAAAATATTTACATTGTCCAAATAATGAATAATATATATTATTAAATAATATTAATATTTTTAATAATATTTTTTTAAATGATAAAATATGGATTTTAAAATGTATAAAGAAAAAATATTTTATTTTTAGAAGATTCCTAATGTTCAACCTTTCTTATTGGGTCATGCTATTTATCAAGTAATTTTGAAGAGGGAAAACTTAAATCTAAATTTTCTTTTTAATAATTTTAGTATTTATAGACTATAACATAAAAATTCTAATTATTTAACAGTTGTATGCCACATAAATTAAGAAATTATACAAAAAAGGGTAAAAGAATATATATGGTATAAAAAGTATTAGAATTCAAATAGGGAAATGTAATTGCTAACACCCCCAATCAAAATAACCATCAACGTTCACCAAGAGAAATGAACATTCATAATTTATAATATCGGGAAAAAAAAACATTTGTTCTTAAAAAAATTAAGAAAGTTTTCATCAAAACAGAGTTAATTAAAAGCTTAATGCCATTAATACCTACGCTGAAATTATATATTATACATTAGAAGTAGTACAGAAAAAAAATTATGGATTTTGTATATGCATACATAGCATTCTGAAATGAAAATTTTGTAAATAATTGTAAACATTTCATAAACATTAACAGCAATAAGCTTACACATATACCAAGTTTAACACTGTTACACTCTATCATCATTAAAGTAAAGACTTCACATAAGTAGTCCTTTTTAAAAAAAAGGAAAAATGTAATAACAGCAATATATTTATTTGTGCTTATAATAAGATTCCATATTACTTTCTTAATTTAAAAAAAATTCATAACATTATCTTTATGGCAAAAGATGGCACTATTTTTCTGGAAATCAATAAAAGTTTTTTAATTTAACTTCCATTTTGTAATTTTGTGTACATGCCTAATAGTTAATCTAAAATATTTGTTATTTTTAGTAGTAACAACAAAAAAATCTGTAATACTTAATATCTTTGTACTTAATGTACAAATGTTTAATGATAAAATTTACTAATTAAGAAAAATGTTTTTCAATAATTTTTTTAAAAAAATTAAATACATAATTTGTACAAAGAATTATGTTAAAAAAGAACACATTTACATTAATGCAAAATATATTTATTCTTGAACACAATAACGTGAAGCAAATAGCTTACCAAACGTTGGTCGAACTTCACAATGTCGTCCAGGTAAATTAACATCAAATATCCTAACAGTTTTTTCAAACCCACAGAAGATACGCTGTCCATCAGTATCAAAGCTCAGGCTGCGAGCAGCAGTAATTTCATCCTTTATTGAAACCAAAATTTTAATTATGAGAGATAAAATTCAACAACTAATTAATCCATAATTTTTTTAAACTTAAGTTAGTCAATTTTGAAATACTAAACTTTTATTTTCAATGTAGAGATATCAGTTTTTATTAGCAATTAACCAAAGATATATATATATATATATATTGTAGTATTTTTTTTTTTCTGATGAGAAGAGTTTTGGCATTTCATACCCAAGAGAGAGGAATGTGTTATTTGAAAAATATATAATAAACCCATCACTCAAATTTGACAGCAGACGATCTTTATTGTGTGTAGTTATATTACATGCAATTAGTGTTTGTATTAATGAGAACAACCTGCCATTCAAATCTGATAGAATATATTCAGTATCATGTATGATGAGGAAATTAGCGAATGTCTGTGCGACCTTCACAGGTCGAAGCATCTATAGATTGAATGTGATATACTACGAGTTGTTCGATCATGATTGGTAATAGACCTCATGTTGAGAAATGTCTACTCTAATAAGAAGTGAGAGAAGCTGACCTTCCCCCCCTTGACGAATTGTCTTAAAAAGAGTTTTTCTGCGAAGAATCGACCAGAAGTGTTTTTCTTTTCTCTGAAGTGACTGAATAGACCACAGTTTTCAAAACTGAACTCCTTGTGGTTTCACAAGAGCTTCAGTTTGAAAACTGATTTTCGATGGACCTTAATTATTACAATGCGTTTAGATTTGTTGTAGACTTGAGAACTCTGAAACTCTCTGAACTTGGTGTGAACTGTAATTGTGTATGTAAATTATATCCTTAATTTTCATTTTTTGTAAATAAGAGTTCTGTATATATATACAATGTTTGTAAATAAAATTTATAGTGTTCCCATGAACCTGAAAATGGCCCTATAGGCTGAGACGTTACAATATATATATCTTAATGCCAGTTAGCAAAAGATTTGTCAATAGGTGTATAATTCGCAAAGCTACAAAAGTATAATATTTGTAGGATCTATCATAAGATTGAGAAATGGCATTACAGTTCACTTATATGTTCCTTTTTGCATTTATGATTCATAATGTATGTTTATATTTCTTACTAGTTGATTTTTTAAATAGTAAATGTTATTTGTAAACACTCTAGTGTAGGAGATTTGTTTTGAAATTAAAATAAATTTTTGTGATTATATGTTCTTTTTAATTATAACTTTTTGTTTCATTTCAAATATTCTATTAAAACATCATAAAATTTATTCTTTTCATTCTAAACTTCTTAAATAAAAAGAAGTTCACTAACAGTTTACTTTCTATTTTACTGTAGTCAAATAGTACTTTGTACATTGTTATTTTTTGCGTAAATCTCAATGTGGCTTTGTTCCATTGGATATGGACGCAAGGAATGCTTATTTTTTTAAATTAAAAAATTTTTTTAACCAGCTTACATGGATATTTTACTTGAACATAAAATACATTTATCATTTAGAAATAAAATTAATTTTTTTTATATATTTTGGTTAATGCATTGAAGTTTACATGAAAATCCAAATGGTTACAAGTTTCACATGTTATATTTTTTAGATTTTTGTCTATATTTTATGTTATTTTATTGCATTTTTAAAGACAATTCTATACATATTCTTTTGCTGTATTTAAATATCAATTGGCCAAATTCAATTAATAAAAGATTATATTAGGCTTTCTATAGTTGGGAATGATGAAATTTTATAAAATTATGTTAAGTATATTTTCTATGGATTCCTTTACTCTTTTTTGCTGATATTTTTTAATTAAATTTAGTGAAGTAAATAGAAGCATCAAATTATAATAATGATAATACAGTACATTATTACATGACACTGCATACAGAAGCTAGGGAATGATAAGTCATATAATCTAATTTATGGTATAAAAAGCTTTCAATGCATAATATTAGCTATGACAAATATATATAATAACTGGAATATACTAATTTTTCAATTTCAATAATTTGATTTATAACAAGCTAAATAAATTATAAATAAAGATTCTTACCATTTGATCATAAGATCTATAACTACATCTTAGCTCCCCAGTGAAAGCATCCCAAAGATGAGCAGGAGCATTTTTGGAACAACTTAGTAAGCTAATTTAAAAAAAAAAAAATCGAAAACAAAGTAAATTGTATCTTTCACTTTTCATAAAATTAAAAATACTTAGAAGAAAAAGACTAGAACCTTAATAAATTAGAATAAGATGCTACAAAAAAAAATATTTTTAACTTTTTAAAAAATTTCCATTACTTTATGAATATATTATTAAGAATATAATTTATCTAAGTTGATAGTTTAAATAAACTGTTTAAATTTTTTACATGATTTTTAGAAAAATATTTAATGTATTTTGATGTTAATTTGATCAACAAAATTGAAATAGAATAAAAATTTAATTTCTTTGAAAATTTAATTTCTTTAACTTGAAAAAAAGTTGCAATTATATTCTGATGAAATTACTTTTGGAAAAATTATATATCATTTATTTAAACTTTTCACCAAAGTAATAACTTAAAATATTAATTTTTGAATATTGAAGTTAAATTCAAAGTTTTAGAACCATGCTTCTGAATCTTATATAAACATTAATAAAAATAATATAGTTTGAAGTTAATTTACAAATGACAAAATTGATAATGAATCAAAGAACTTTTTATGGAGAATAGGAATAAATAAAAATAATCAAAAAAATTTCTTTTATATAGACTGCAAATATGCTAGAAAATTAAGACATTTGATGCTTAAAGTAATATTGAAAATTTCATTTTTCTTCTTTTCAGTAAATTTGAATTCATACAATATATAAAAAATAAACAAAGCAATAATGTTGAAATAATTATCCAATATATTATTATTTAATATAGATTACACAAATTTTTGCTAATTAAAATTGCTGCTTCAAACCTTCATTAGTCATTATTGAGTCCATCAGTTGTGATTGTGCTATGGTATGAAAATCTCAATAGCTTACCAATTTTGAAAACTGTATAGCATTGTACATTAGGCAGATGTAGAATGCAGATAATGTTCTTTGAAAACAAACATTACAACATATGAAAGGAAAAACATGTTGAACACATTTCATAAATTAAATTATGAAGGTAAAGAAACAAAGGTGTAAATATATATATCCATTTAATATTACTAAACCATGCACCTTTTTTTAAAAAACGTTTTTATGCCTATTTTGCTGCCAAAAATCAACATACTATATCATTTTTGTCTTGTGTTAAAACATGCATTTTTTCCTTGATAAATTGATTCCCCCTGGCTTAAAAAAATATGTGTACAAAATGGTGCTGTATTTGCTGCAATAAATTCTTTATAATTGACCTCTAAATACCTAAACTTTAATTATGACCACTCAGTATATTACTGTTATTACAAACTATGTTTCATTATAACATTACTTTGTTAAAAAAAAAATAATACAACCATTTTTTAAAAATTATTTTGAGTCTTTTGAATACTAAATTAACTAAATTTGGCTATAATTATTGTTTGTATAAATGATTTTCATATTTATAAAATTGAAAAATATGCCTACATTAAAATTTGTTCTTTACCTGCTATTTCACATACGTATATATATATATATATAAGAAAATCCTAAATACTTAGAATTTAATAGTTCTTATTTATAGACACATGGAAATATACATAAGAAATTCTTTATAAAGGTATAATATTCTTACAATGAATAAAAATGATGCTTAAAAAATGAGGTGGCAGTTAAGCATTGAACCATCACTTAACTTTATTTTAAAAAAGAAAAATTGGAATGAATATATCTTATATTTGAACTTAATGATAACTGGAAATACTACTCTTGATAAAATCATTCACAGTATTGTAAATTCTATTCTAATTGACAAATTCTTTTATGGTTTGGTTTGTCATTCTATGGTCATCTTGTGACATGAGAGCTAAACAGACTGGGACCTACAGTTTAAAGTCGATTTCGAACCACTAAAACATCCACACCACCACTAAAGCCTGGGATACTAAAGGCCAGAGTACTAGCCACTTGGACACTAGGCCGCAATTCTTTGATGAGAACTTATTAGACATAATTAGTACAAAATGTATTATGGCAAAGTTTCATCAAATAAAAATTTATAAAACAGAACATTATTATATTCAATAAAATTTACCAGCAAGTGTTAGGTTCAGATGAATTCATTAGTGGATACCAACAATAATCATAAATCAACTCTCCTTCCGATATTTTGAGTGCAACTTCCTTGAAAAGAAAAAGAAAAGTAAGAAATTAAGTTTATGGCATATTTTAAACCATATAAAATTTAAGTTTTATTTTCAAATATTGAGTTTTTAACTAATAGAAGAAATGCTTTAAAATAATAACAATAAAAATAAGAACAAAACAAATGTATTTTGGAGTTTTAAGTAAAAAAAGAATATGACAAAATTAAAAAAGATAAAAATTAGCATGTACTTACCAATTCTGACATTTCTGACCATTTCGAAGAATCCCATAATTCTAGGGGCAAATTAAAAAGCCTCAGGTAATTATCATCACTACAAGTCATTATGCATGAGCCATCAGGAGCCCTGTTTACAATAATAATAAAATGTATCGGTAATTGAGAACTTATTATGCATGAATAATTGCATTACATAATAAAATAATTTTTTGTGAATTATGATTTCTCTATTCCTTTATTAATTTGAAAAATTATAATGTCACAAATTAATCATCAGTTATATTTAATAACAGAAACATACACACCTTTTCTGAAACAAAACTGGACATAGTAAAAAAAAAAAAATCTGAAAATTGACCAATAATTCATGACGATATATCATAAACCTAAATTCTATGCAATATAAAAGCTATTCTATTTAAAAGTGATCTGAATTAATTTAGTCATATATTGAGGTATATAAGATTTAAAGTCTTGGTCATTTACGTTGGAATCAAATTTTGGTTGAACAAACTTTGGCAAAATAAAAGATTCATGAAGATAATGTACACTATTGATTATATGAATATTAATATAAAGAGATTTTGCCTAATAAAAACTATCATCAAGTCGCTCTTTTCCAAAACTGAGTTTATGCCATTTAAAAAAAAAAAAAAAAAAAAAAACACAAAAGTTGATATGACATTTTAACAAAGATTTAAAGCTTAAAATATATTAGTAATTCAAGAATCAAAATCAATATTTATTTTTGCAAAAGAAATATCAATATACCATCAGTGTTTAGTACTTTAATACTTAAACTACCAGCAAATGTAATGTAGCTACCAGTATAGCAAATGTCCTGTAATGCATTAAAAACAAAACAATTTCATGGATTTTCTAATATAATTTATTTTGTAATCCCATAAACTAATATGAAGTTGTGTAGTATACATTTGCAATGAAGTAAGAAATATTTGCGAGATAAAGAAAGGGCATCAACAGAAGTGATTAAAAAGTTATAATTACTTTTAATTTATAATGAAATTATATGCATGAACCCAGATAAGATTAGAAATCAATTATATTGACATAAGCATGATGTTAAAATTAATTAATAAGACAACAGGCTGGTTAGGCTCTTTATGTTCTTATCAACGGTTTAATAATGATAGCCTTAACATTACAAGATTCAGTTAGTGAGAATGATTTTTAAAAAGTAAAAAGGAAATAAATGTTAGTTACATAAAAAAAAGAATGTTTGTCACCAGTAATATTTTTAAAAAACCTATGGTGAAATATTTCTATCCCTGTAAAAGCAGAATATCTGTTTAAGAATGTGGAATGGATCCTTTTATTTATTTATTTTTTCCATGGTTCCATATATATGCTATTTACATGGAATCAGTTTCTAATGCTAATTTCATGAAGAAATTACAATATTCTTCTGTTTGAATAATTATTTCACTCATAATGGAATAACAAAAAGTCTTACTCAAAATTTATATGAATATATACTGACAGAATTATTCTTGAATAGAACAATAATTTGAACTATTTAAAAAAAAAAGAAAGCTAATGTACTTATTTAAGTTTAAAATAATCCTTCAGGCTAGTCTATGACAACCTTTTGATAAAAAGCTATTTATATATTTTAATCATTTATTTCACTTTCTCTAATATTAATGTTTAAATCAAATATAATTCATATTAATTCAATTACTAAATTTTTTTCAGATTTTAAGCACACAAACAGATACAAAGAATCCATAACAGTTTCTTTTATTTAGAAAAAGAAAAGTTAAAGATTTGGATCAATCAAAAAAACAATTAGAATAACTATTGATTTTTAAAACTTTATAAATGTTCGTTTATAAATATAGTTACATGAAAGTAAGGTGACAAAGAAATATATCAAAAGACTACTTTAAAATATTTTGTAGTTACGTATTTAAAAAGAATGAGAGGATTTCATTTCAAAAATTTTACAATTACTTTTCAAAAAAATTTGTAAACAAAGATATTTTTCTATTAATAGGGAATTTTTTCAAGACAAAAGTAAACACTGCTAAATTATTATAAATTATAATGTAATAAGGCATGTTTAGAGGAATGGAAATTTTCTAATGAATAAAATAAATTTATTCCATGATAATAAATTTATTAATTTATTCCATTATATTTTATTCCATGAATAAAATTTTTTAATTACATTTTTGTAAAATACTAAAATGTATAACTAAACTTTAGTGAATTTAAAAAAAGATCGACAAATTCAAAAAAGAACTAGAAGCATAAATATTAAAAAAATAATAACTGTAGTTCAAGCACATAAAATTTAAATAAACTTTAAAATGTCAAATATTTTAACATCAAACAGAGGTATATTTTGCATAAAAAGTAACTACGATTTATGATTTAAAAAGTGTGTGTAAAAGATATTGCTACAATTTTATTTTTTTTCTTTGCAGCAGTAGCATTGTACTGAATTATTAAACTGAATTTATGGGTGATCTGTCACTCATCATGTAGACAGTAGCTATTTTTACTATCAACGTTTTGAGTGCATTGGGTGTTTTACAAGGGAAAAATTAATTGAACATTGTATTTGCCTTAAATAAAATTTCCTATACTGAATCATTAAAAATGCTGCATGAGGCCTATGGTGAATTGCCATGTCAAAAAATACAAGCATATGATCTAATGCATTCAAAAACCATTATATGAATCTTGGAGAGTCAAACTCAAGAAGTGAAAGTGTTTTTTAAGTCTGTTCACAATATTACAACTGATATTATGGTCTTGCACTGTATGATTGATTCTAAAATGGCTTAATTTTGTCCAAAAAAGATTATCAAAAGAAGGTCACTGAATTCTTGACCTTCTATGGACTCCACCTTCATAAAATGTATTGAATGCCATCAACTAAACACTGTGTTCACTTGATATGGCAGTATGAATTTTTTCTTGTTCCCAAAGTTAAAATTACCACTTCGAGGAAGGCTTTTTGATTTAACTAAGTTCATAAAAGAAAATATGCTAGAGACGATATACTGAAGCAACAGCTCAATTAGCCTATGAAAAATATATGAAGGAATGGATCAAGGTCTGTCATAGTTATAGTGTCAATGGTGACTACTTTAAAAGCGACAAAATAAATATGATTTGTGTATTTTACTTAACAACTCTAGATACTTTTTACATACAATGTATATTGATACATCTTTAAACAGGAAATGAAAAGCACTTCAGGTCATACTATATGGGCAAAACTAAAAATGTTAAAATTTCTCTTTTTAATCGAATTATCCAAATTAAGTTGAAGTGAATGATAAATACAACTAAAATAAATAAAGATCCAATATATGTGCATGATTATATAGACTGTATTTTACTAAGAATTTATATATCTGCTATTTTAATATAGTAGCAAATATGATGCATTCTCAATATATGACAAAATTTATCTAAGAAATTTATGCATCTTTTATCAAATGAACTTGTATTAATTGATTTTTAAATAATATTGCTTAATTGAGTTTCCTTTGTTTATTTACATTACATATACTTTCAGCATTTTAATCAACTATCCTATATTGTGAAAGAGTAAATATGACATGCTTTGATGTATATTTATAGAGACACGAATAACATGAGGATTTTTACTGATCCTATTTAAAGATGAAACTTTGTCAGTTTTAATTCAATTTTTCATAATCTATATTATTTTTAATAATCTTTCCAGATAAATATGTTTCTAAGATTTTACTAAATAAATTTTATCAGTTTAATAAATAAGGAAAAAACAAACAAATGTTTGGAATTTCCTTTATTTAACATCAACAGAATTACACTTATTGGTTAATTATTAAAATTACATTTAAGACATTACAAGGCAATCACAAATTAACAGTCTATTTCTTGGTCAAGAACACATATAAAAATGAACAACATACACAGATCATGATTATAAATACACATCTATATGGATTGTTCCCTAGGAACTGGCACTATATAAATGGAAAACACCAAGTTCACAAAAATCTTAATGAAATCTGCACAGAAATTGAAAGCTAATTCAATGAAACTGATAAAAAGTTACCATTTACATCCTTTGGTGAAATTATTGGTTTTCTTACTATCAAACTCTTGCCATGAGCCAGTTATTTGTGCCGGAATGTCTGCAAAATCATAGATTTCATCCAATTCTTTATTCATTTGAGTCTGATCGTCAATATCTACAGCAACATCAATGTCTTCAAGTCCTTTGTGGTTATTTGTGGTTTGTTCAGTAACTGAAGTTTCAATTTCAGTGTCATCATGATTCGAAGATGAAACAATGTTTGTTTCACACTCTACAGGTATGTCTTC
This sequence comes from Caerostris darwini, assembly GCA_021605075.1. Taxonomy (NCBI): domain Eukaryota; kingdom Metazoa; phylum Arthropoda; class Arachnida; order Araneae; family Araneidae; genus Caerostris; species Caerostris darwini. The sequence goes on from BPLQ01001987.1 coordinate 146,138, forward strand.
TGAATTTGGAGAATCATCTTTAAAAGGACACAAGGATGAAAAAATGGATTCTAATAAATCCACAGCTTCCGGGAGAATTTCATCATCCTTTGGCTTATCTTCCACCAAAGCTGGAAATGGATATTTCCTTTTAACTGGTTTTCTTTCCTCGGGATGTTCCTTATTTTCACTGGACTCGACATCTGATCTTAACTGAGAAAGAATATGAGAACACGAAAATGCCATGTTTAGATTTTTAATTAAAAGATAAATAACACTTGTCTAAGGCCGTTTTTTAAAAGTAATTTTCTGCGTAAAAAATAATATTACGCAGTATGTATTTAACTACGAAGATAATGCAAATATTTTATTAGTTTTTTAAACATCGAAGCCTAATGTTTTTTGCCGGTAATTGCAAGTTTCAGAAAATAAAAGTATTAAATTTAAAAATAACTGTCGACAGTTCAAAAGACCATAGAAAACAGTAGTGAATATGGAAAAAAAAATACTACGATGCAATTATTAACTAAATAAACTTCTTTTTAACTTAAATTTTTCTTAGCTCTATGTCCAGACTCACTAAGTAAAGTAAAAACAAATGCACAACTTCGATTAAAATCACTTCATTTCATTTTTGATTTTATTGATTGCTTGATTTCTGCAGAGCATTATAATGAAACTAAAAAAATAAGTTTAAGTTAATTTTAATTTATAGATGTTTAAGTTTTAAATTAAAATTCAAGGTTTAATTTAATTTAGTGTTTTAAGAGAAGTCACAGAGTTAGTGGGGAATATGTATCGGAGGGGAGGAGGAAGGGAAAGTAGTAACTTCTAAATACTTTTGCAAACCATTAAATTTCCTAATTGAGAGCTTGGTTCAAAACCCGGTAAGCGGAAGCAAAACGAAAGTTCACTTGTATATACTGGAGATTGAGATGATAAATTTGTTATTTACATTTTTGTTGCTGCAAAAAAAAAATATCAATGTGAAATGGTTTTTAAATTGAAAATAAAAAATTCCCTTTTCTGCAATTTCATCTTAAAATATTAATTTTTTACAATATTTTTGATATTCAATGGGGAAACTTCTTAAAGATTTAATTAAAAATAAATTTTAGACATACATAAAAGTGCAGACCACCAAACATGTACATATCCTTGTTTAAAATGAAAATCAAACACTCAAACATCAGAAAAATTTTACAAAATTAGCATTTAGAAAAGTCAACAGTAAAATTGTGCAGCATAAAGAAAATTCTCATTGCAATCAATCGTTTTATATCCTGACACGAATAATCATATCTGAAATAGTTTCAATGCACTATTAATCTGAAATAGAATTATTGTTAAAAACCTTTGCTTAAATGAGCTGGATTCTCTTGGCGGACATAAAATTTTATAATCGAAAGATAGAAGATCGTTTAGATAACAGAATTAAACATGTATATTTTAAAATATCCATTATGTCAAATAAGCAAAAATATTGTATTGAATAGAATTAGAAATAGAAATCGAATAGAAATAGAAATAGAAATGAATATAATCGTTGACTTCTATTCGAACATTTTTTTTAATCAAGAAAAAATCCAAGAAATTTAAGAAGTATCTTAGAAAATAAAATAGAAGATGCACATTGATATTTAAATAAAATAAAATTTCATAATTTTTTTTTTTTGTGTGTGTGTGTGTGTGTGTGTATATTTTAGTATAATTATTGCTTTAAAGATACGTATATAAAAATCTCAACATTTTAAAGAACTTTATGATTGTATATTGTGTCGCATTCATAATAATATTGAACCACAAGTAGAATAGCCTCATCTAAAGTCACATCAAATAAAAACTAAATTGAATTTTTAGACATAAACACAGAAATATATTTTTAAAAAACCAAGCACTCTTCTCAAACAGCACAACCATGCCTCTCTCCCCTGCTGACCAATCAACCAATATGCTTCATTTGATTGACGTTAATACTAACCCAACAGCGTTTAACTTTATTCAAGAAATTGATCAACTTAATATTAGCATCAACAATTTTTCATCATTCATTGAGTGCGAAAACCTCAATGATCATTTGAACAATATTGAAAATTGCTTAAAAATTGAACCTCAAATACCTAATTTAGATCTTTTTTTACAACTTACGCTTTCTAATATTACCAATAAAAACTTAAGGAAGCAAATGAGTCTCATCTTGGTGAAACACAATGATGCAAACAACTCGATTACTACTCCTTCTAAAAAGAAAAAACTTAAGGTCACACAAAAGCAAAGAAAAAATTTAGCTAAACGGCCTAATACCAGTGATCCCACTGTTATCAAGTTATCTTCCAAATTTGCTTGCCTTAACTCAAATGAAAATCTTGGTCCTAGTGATGCAGACAACATACCTCCTGCTAAAATTGAAGACATTCCAAAAAATGTTGATAAATTACATCTGGACGAAAACAGTATGGACACAGATCTCACTAATGACCACAATATTGCTTCTTCTTGTCCTGCACCGCATACTACTAAATATGTTCCTCCAATTATAATTGACAACATACAAAATTCTACTGAAATTCTTAAGAATTTCAACCAGATTACAAATTCAAAGATTGAAGGACGCCTTTCTGGAGGCAAATTAAAAGTTTTTCCAACCACACCTGATGACTACAGATCCATACGGAAGCAAATTGATCACCTGAAACTTAAAAGTCATACATTTGAACTGCCCCAAGAAAAGCAACTTAAAGTTGTAATTCGCGGACTGCCTTCAGATCTCCCAATCGATGTTATCATGCAGGAACTCCAAATTCTCAACTTTCATCCTGAATTCATCATTCCACTTCGTAATCATGCTGGTACCGGCAATCTACCACTGTACCTAATAGTTCTACCAAAAAATGAACAAAACAAAAGAATTTTTGACCTATCCACCTTATATTACTTTAGGGTCAAAGTTGAACCACTCAGAAGAAAATCAGGACCCAGCTAATGCTATAAATGTCAAGAATTCTATCATCATAGCAAATTCTGTACAAGAGACCCTTGATGACTCAAATTTGCTGGACCTCATGCCACCAAAGAATGCACCAAAAGGCCAGATGAAGCTCCCAAATGCGCCCTTTGCTCTGGCGAGCATACTGCAAATTTCTCAGGTTGTCCTAAAAACCCAACTAATTTCACTCCTGCTCCTCCCCCGAAAGTCAACGCTTTGACGGAGAGACTTAAAAAACAAGCACAACAAATGAAGCCTCAGAACTCCAACCAATTGCCTCTTCCCGCTCATCAGAAGGCATCTCCAACTCTTCCTCCTTCTTCAGATGACTTTCCAACTCTTCCTACCCAGACCTCTCGCCATACTACTTCTTCCAATACTCTGCAGGCTTCCACGGAAACGCCTCCAATTCCACTCATTCTGCAACAATTAGTCGGGGTACTTTCAAATCTTTCTGTTTTAATAACTGCTCTTCAAAATCAACCAGTCAATAACATTCAATAGATCAACCAATAATTCTATCTTATGCGTGACTTGGAACTCCAATAGTCTTAAAGGAAAAATTAATGAATTGCAAAATTTTATATCTGAAAATAAACCTCATGTAATTGCTCTCCAAGAAACACATCTTCGGCCAGGCGATTCCTTCAAAATTCCAAATTATATCATATATCGCTCCGATCGTCTTACCCACAGAGGAGGAGGCACGGCTATCTGCATTCATAAAAATATTAATCATCATCAAATTCATTTTACTACAACCAGCTTTGAAAACTCTGCTATCGTTATTGATCTCAAGAATAATCTAAAAATTACTGTTGCTGGCATTTACCGCCCTCCAATTGGTAGCTTCCTCACACAAGAACTTGATACAATAGCGAACTCCAATCAACAAGCACTTCTACTTGGTGACTTCAATTTCAAGCATCCTGCTTGGAATAATGGACGCACCAACATAAATGGTTCTATTCTCTTCGACTGGACAAATCTTAATGCATTCAATGTTATTGCTCCTAATGATCCCACATATTTCTGCCTTCACAATCCTTGCAACAGTACTCTTGACATCGCACTTCTTAAAAATTTAAACGCCGGGCCTACTTCTTCTATCAACGATCTTTCCAGTGATCATAACCCTGTGATAATTGCAGTCTCTCATAATTCATTTACGCTCTTCCTCAATAGCATAATCACAACTACCAATTGGAATATTTTTACTAAAATTCTCTCTCAAAGCCTTCCTGGTAATCCAGTCATCTCAAATATTCAAGATATTGACAAAATAATTGTTAAATTCAACTATGCTGTTACTTCTGCTATCAACCTTGCTAGCAAATATAAAGAACTCAGTACACCACACCAAAAACTTCCTACTGAAATCACCTCTAAAATTGCGGAAAAAAACAGAATTCGAAAATTCTGGCAAGATACCAGGTTTCCTCCGTTCAAGCGATCCGTCAACAAGCTTCAAAAAGAAATAAAGCAAATGATTCACAAATTAAAAAATGACAGATGGAATGAATTTTTATTAGGCCTAAATTCAGAAGATAATTCTCTCTTCAAAATTAACAAACATTTTACCAAAAAATATCCCAAAATTCCTCCACTGGTTGGATCCTCAGGTCTTATATTCTCATCTTCTGATAAAGCGAACTCTTTTGCTGAAAACCTTGAACTCTCCTTTCAAGAAAACACTGAACATTGCGATTACTCACAAATTGAGCATATTGAAGATACAGTAACTTCCTTTCTAGCTGATCATCAAAATTATCATAACAATATTTTTTTTTCTCCATCTGACATAATTAATTTAATCAAGAATCTCAACATTCGGAAATCTTCTGGACCTGACAACATTCCAAATAAAGCCTTAATGTGTCTCTCCCTTAATGCCATTACACACCTTGCAAAAATCTACAACAGCTGTACTAAATATCACTACTTCCCTCCTATCTGGAAAAAAGCAAATATCATCATGTTCCCTAAACATGGCCAAGATAGGAAATTTCCTCAAAATTATCGGCCCATCAGTCTCCTTAGCTGTGTAGGAAAACTTTACGAAAAACTCTTAGTGAAACATATTACTTCTTTATGCGATAAAAATTCCATAATTCCAGCAGAACAATTTGGATTCCGTCAACATCACTCATCTTGTCATCAACTTCTACGTGTCACCAATATCATCACTGAAGGATATAACTATAAATTTTTTACAGGAGGTGTCTTTCTACATGTCAAAAAAGCTTTCGATCGACTGTGGCACAATGGACTGATCTACAAAATGATCAAACTTCAATTTCCAACTTGGATCACACTTATCATTACAAATTATCTTAAAAATAGAACCTTTCAAGTTCAACTTCATAATGAATTCTCCAAAATCGGTCGTATTTGTGCTGGTACACTTCAAGGAAGCGTGCTAAGTCCTATTCTCTACAATATCTTTACCTGCGACTTTCCTCAATGCACTAACATTTCCACTTGCCTATTTGCTGACGATTCTGCTGCTCTTGCCCAAGGTGCTTCTATTCTTTATGTCATCAATAGTCTTCAAAATTTTCTGAATATCCTAGAGGATTGGCTAACTAAATGGCGCATCGCAATTAATGTCTCTAAATCTCAAGCTATCATTTTTTGAAAAGGGCACGCCAGACAACCAGATATTAATCTCTCCCTTTTTGATCAACAAATTGAATGGGCAACTAATATTAAATATCTCGGCTTAATTTTAGACAATAAACTTACGTTTCGAGCTCATATTCAAAAAATCAAAGAAAAATGTTGGAAAAAATTTTATCTCACTCTACCACTCATTAATAAATTTTCTAAATTAACTTTGCCAAACAAACTTCTTCTCTACAAACAAGTTCTTAGGCCTATCCTTACCTATGCTGCCCCAATCTGGGGTCTAGCTGCACAATCTAACAAGAAATCTGTACAAATTATTCAAAACAAACTTCTTCGTATTATCACTGGTGCACCCTGGTTTGTCCGCAACTCTACAATTCCTCAGGATTTAAAAATTGATTCTATTGACAACTATATTACTAAACTTTCTAGAAATTTCTTCAATACCATTGCTACTCACGAAAACCCTCTCATCAAGGCACAAACTATATTTACGCAATTGAATGGAAAATACAAGTATCCTTTCTCTACTTCTAAATGGAATCGAAGCCTCAAACCACCATAATTCCTGCTCACTTATCGCTTTTTAGATATTTTACTTCAACGCATATTTACTGATCATAAATTTCTTGTTACGTTTCCATCACCGATGATTTACATTTTTCTTACGTTCTTCTTTTTTTTTTTTTTTTCTCTCAAATCATACGATTACTATTATCTATTTTTCATGACTTTTCTTTCCTACTGCCTTCACATACCACTGAGTAGATGAACGCTTCGCGTTCAGGCACTCGACATCTTTATTCAACAATGATGAAAAAGCCAAGCAAAATAAGTGAAAATTCAACATTAAAGAAAAAATCATTATACCAATATATAATAGCTATTATGTCACTTTTAGAACATTTTGTTTTGTTGTCAGTTTTGCTTGACAATATGTAATGGCTATTATGTCATCTTCATAGGATTTTGTTTTGCATTTCAAAGAATTGGTCTCAAAAATATATTTTATGCTAAAACACTCTATGAACTGAAAAGAAAAAAAACCTAAGTTAAAAAAAAAATTAACTTCTTATCTTAAAATTGTGACACCAAGAAAGAAAACAATTAATAAAACTATATTCTTTTTTTAAAAAATAATATGTAACAGGAGGATGAAATGATTAAAATTTCAGATAGTTCGGACATGTAGAATGTTCAGAAATCATTATTAATCCCACCTTGGGCAGTTAAAAGCTGGTATACGACTAAGAATATAATACTTTAAAATGGCGGCATTAGATATTGCAGTCTATACGATTTCATTTCTTTGGCAGAGCTCTTTTGCTGTAGTCATTGGAAAAAGGGGAAAAGGTGAAATTCTCATGACAGTCTCTGAACTAATTGAACAGATGTGGTCAATTTGTGAAAGACAACCTTAACATACTGGTCAAAGGCCAGAATTAAATGAAGAAACTTGAAAATCGATGATGATATGCAACCTGAAATTGCTGATTTGATGGTGGCAACCTCAAAGGTATGATACTGTCATAGCCTATAAAATGTTTGTAGTGTAATAGTGTTTATTCAGCATACATATTATGTATACTAGAAGGAACAACGAAGGTAATTAACATGTGCCCCATGTGCAACATTTGAGGGTTCGCATTGAATAGAGATATTCTTGTGATATAAATTTATCACATTCATTCTGGGATTAAACATGGAACTTTCACTTCAGTGTTGTTGCACACTTTAACAACTGTTCTCCTCGATGTCTTTATCATTGACAGTATTCATCAGATAAAACAACTTCATACGGTTCCTCACCAATTAATATCATTGAACACTATAATATAAATCAAGATTAGAGCTCTACTGCCAAGTTTTGATTTTTTTTAAAATAAATGCAAGATATTAAACGCCTTGTCTTTCTTTGTCGAAGTGATAGATTCACTCTTATCCATGTGCATTATAATGAATTTTCGTATACACGAAAGGGAAATCAAGAAATGTCTACCTGAAAGGCTTTTAAATGCCGATATTATATATTTATGTTAAATGTGTAAAAAAAAAATATTCTTTTAAACTCGAATAATAAGCTTGAGGAAGACTCCAATGTATAAAACACGAACTAAACAATGGCTAAATCACAAAAGTAATTTTCACTCTGAACTCAGTTGAACGAACAGTTCTTATACGGATATGATCAGAATCTAAAGGGAATGGAAATGCAAAGATGTTGCAAGACCATTTAATGCTCTGCGGCAGAGGGTTGTCGGATCGAACCCAGACATTGCATATTTATATATTTTTATCCCCCTCATTCTGGTTTTGCCACTTTTATACTCTTTATGCCCATTAGATGGCGCCACTATTTCCCCTTTACTAACTAAATTCATATCTCCTGTGCAACTTCAATAACTCGATGAAACAAAAAGCATTTTTCAAGAACATCAAACCAACAACTAATGCTTCATCAAGGATTATTTCCCTTCTTCATACAAAGAAAAAAAGCAATTAAATTTTTCATCTACGATTGGGCTCATATTCACAGATTTTTTAAATTTTTACTAAATTATTGTGATGCGGGATATATTAATTTTCCACATGAGTGAATTTTTTTTCTTTTTTTGTAATCCGCTATTTATGTATTATTCTAAGCTTAAATGTTCTAGTTCGTACCTCTGCCGCCACTTCTGTCTCACCTGACAGAACAAAACTCGTTCTGATATCACGTCCTCTTCTTAATGTACCTTTATCTGACGTCTTAATGTACCATAGTCTTATCAGGGAAACGGAAACAGACGCTCCCTTACGAAGTGTGCGACTTACGGACGAACACTTACAAAGTTCCTGTCGAGCAAGAACAACCCCGATTTAATATTGAAAAAACCTGAAAATTGAATCCATTATTAAAATTAGAATCAGAATTGAATTGAATTTAGAATTAAAACTTAATTAAGAAAAAAAAAAATAGAATTAAAATTGAAGTAACGAAAATAATGAAAAGATAAAATAAGAGAAATATATTCAATTAATCTGGTACAATTAGGAATCCTTTTCATGTTTCCATGAAAATAAAAATCTAAAAACAAAGTTTCAAGAAAGAACAAGACGACAAAAAGTCAGCGTAAGTTCCCTTGGAATTCTTTGGTTTATACAATTTGTGATGAAACTTTCGACGAGATGGCGCTGCTATATCGTTCTAAACCTTCTTTGGCACTCATTCTATGTTTTCTTACTTGTTCTTGCCAGCTTAAAATATGTCTGGATTAAAGGGAGTGCTGTTTCATCTTCGTTCTTAATCTCAAATGCTACTCCAGGTCCAAGATCATTTTGCGATGAATCGTTATTGTTCACATCGGCATCATCTTCTTTTTTTACCATTAATTCAGACGCGGTACTACAAATGATGCCGACAAGAGATTGATTCATTCAATGCTGATTCATTGAAATATAAATACTTAACACACACACACACAAAATTGGACCAAACAGCAAGCCGCCATAAATTTAAACATTTATTTACACGTGTATTAAACATTTATTTACAAATTTAAACATTTATTTTACACATGTTACTACACGTTTCACTTAAGGTAGGGGGGCGGAGTTCAAGCCCACCAACACCCCTACATATGTGAGTGTATATATATATATATATATACACACTCAAGAGCCAAAACATTATGACCACCTGTCAATAACGAGTTGGCCCACTTTTGGCGCGCAACACAGCTTCAATCCGCCTTGGCATGGATGACACAAGTCCTTGGTAGATGGCCGGAGACAGATTGTACCAGATGTTTAAGCAACGGTCACGCAAATCCGAGATATTGCGAATTGGTCGTCTTCGAACTCTGAGCTGCCGTCCCAGGACATCCCAAATGTGTTCTATCGGATTGTGATCCGGTGAGTTAGGCGGCCAGGACATTAACTGGAATTCAGCATCATGTTCCTGGAGCCACTCCAACACAATTTTAGCCTTGTGACAAGGGGCGTTGTCCTGTTGGAACATTCCATTTCCAGCTGGAAAAACAGAGGCCCTGTAAGGGTGCAACTGGTCCGCAATGATGTTCAGATACCCTGTAGCATTCATGGTCTGCTCTACCACAACCACGGGTCCCAGAGACGCCCAAGAGAACGCCCCCCAAAGCATAATACCGTCACCACCGGCCTGTGTATGACCTACTGTACATTGAGGGAGCAACTGTTCGCCTGGAAGACGGCGTATCCTGACACGGCCATCGGCGTGATGAATGACAAATCGTGATTCATCTGGCCAGGCAACTCTCTCCCAATGATCCATGGACCAGTCACGATGTTCCCGGGCCCAGCGCAGGGGCAGTTGGCGATGACGCTTGGTCAGCAAAGGCACACGAGTGGGACGTTTGCTGTGTAGCCCCATATCCAACAGTGTCCGCTGAACAGTGTGCTCCAATACTATTCTACTTGGCCCTGCATTGTATTGGGCTGTCAGCTGAGCCACTGTCTAGCTCCGGTTTTGCTTCACCATGCGAGACAGTCTCCGACGACCTTTTTCTTTGATAGCGTGTGAACGTGCAACACCATGTCGTCTATTGCTGGTTTCACCGTCATTCATCCACTTTGCATAAGTACTAACAACTGTAGATCGCGAACAACCCACGAGTCATGCAGTTTCGGAAATACTTGTTCCGAACCATTACAATCTGCCCTCTATCAAAGTCGCTTAGATCCGCAGTCTTTCCCATCACACACAGAAGTAAGTGAAAGAATGATTCTTCAGACTCTCCAGCAGCAGTTAAATACCACTTCCACCTGATCACGTGCCTTCCCCGTCATCCAGGCGAGTTCATTGCAAAATGTAGGGGTGGTCATAATGTTTTGGCTCTTGAGTGTATATATAATATGCTTATCATATATTATTTGTATATTTTTATTATACCACTAGGTTTTTATTTGTTTTTAGGGGATGGACACATTGCATTGCTTTAGCCATCATTATAGCATCCGTTTCATTTTTCTAACAACAAATTGTAAAATTATTTGTAAATTTCCTTAATTTACTTAAACAATTATTACTTATTAATTTGCTCATGTAACGTGAATGTGAAAGTTTGTTCACCGAAGCATAATGGCGTACTGAAGCTTGTGTATTTTCACATTTTCAAGCATGAAATGGATTTTTTTTTTCAAAGTGAAATCATTTGAGGATCTGTTCTCTTGAAACTAGGATCGTAAATAACCCCAATATTGCGAATGTCCTCTTTCCACGTGGTGAAAGAGAAACAGTTTATTTTTATTTGAAATGATTTTAATTTATAAAAAGTAAAAGTTGACATATGTGCCAAGGTCCATGAAGAAATTAAAACTGTTCTCAATAAAAATTTATAACTATTATCTTTTATAGAGTTATAACTTTACAATTTTTATTATTATATTATATAGAGATTGTAAAGATTTATACGATCATAACTGATTATATAACGATTTATAAATCTTATAAGTTATAATTATTATAGATTTATAATTTATAAGATTTACAGTGATAATCAAATAAATTATCTGCATTAAATTAAAACTTTTTTTTTTTGGCTGGATAGATTTTTATGCAATATGCTAAAATAGTTTGTAAGTAAATCTGGCAACTATTTATTTTTATGAACTACAAAAACGGAAATATTAATAATAAGCAATGAATATATTTAAAATTTTTATTTAGCTTGGGACGTTGAATATCATATAGATTGTTAGTTGTTTGTTAGCATAGGTTAGCTGTCCGACATCAATCCTGGGATTCATACAAGAAAGCTTCCAATTAAGGGCCTGATGGCCGAGTGTCTAGCGCTCGGTACCGCAGGTTTCGGGTTCGTATCCCGGCGGTGCCATGGATGTTTGTAGTGATTCGGAATCCACTTTAAACCGTAGGATCGTAGAGCGTTGCGGGGTAATGTTACCCCGCTTCCTTAGCTTATCTTCAAGTTACACACGCCACCTGAGTAGTGCTAAGTGAGTAACGCCGATGCAGGTGCAGCCCTTATGGCATAAAAGATCACGGTCTAAGTATTTGCCAGTTGCATTAGGAAAAAAGAAAGCTTCCAAAGATGTAAAGAAAGCAGGATGTAAAAGCACACAAATTGAGAACAAACTTCATGCTCTAAGCAAGTCCCATAAAATTTTGATTAAAAATTCAGATTCATTCATCGAATCGCAAAGGAATGTCCAGATACGCAATGAGCGAAGCATCGTTCTCCATTCATCCAACAATGTGTTCATTTAAGACGGAGCCTCGTACGACATCCGCTCGACGCACGTGTTTCCCCGAACCCTATCTTCAACCCTTTCTTCTTCTTCGACGCGGAAACTTGTGTTCCGCACAGATAAACACCGGCGCATCTGTCAGAAAAGTCGAGTCTCCGCTAATGAAGATTAACCAGGACTGCTCGATTTCGTTCCAAAAGGCAGCCAACGGAAGTCTCTCAAGGTCTCTCTGCCATAAATTTCACACTTGGTAATAATTGGAACAGGACTCGAACAATAACCTGGCTGTTTTTCCTCACTGATTGTGCAAAAGGATGCCACACATTACATCGTTAAGGAATTCGTTTCCTCAAATCAGGGTGAGTACAGGTACAGATCTGCCAGTTATATTCAGTGGGAAGGTAAGTATCAGCCTTAAAAGAGAAAACGGTCGAATCGATTGCATATTAAGGGTGTTGCACAGACATACGCGACACGACGTTATTTTGAAAGAAAAAAAAAGTTTAACAGCTATTATAGAATTTTTTCAACTAATTTTTCTTTTGATAATAGGAATTTAAAAAAATGTTCATAGAAACATAATCAAATCGCATAACAAAATCATTATAATATCCGCTATACAAAATCCCCCCTTTTTTTTTAAATTACGCCGCGGATTGGGTCGTATTGACGATGAGTAACAACGTTCGTCCATGTAGCCCAAGGGGGCTGCACGGACGAACGCTGTTACTCATTGAGCACTACCCAAGGGGGCATGTGTAACTTGAAGATATGTTACGGACGCGAGGAACACTACATCCACAAAGCTGTACGATCCTGTTCGACCGGTACCTACGGTTTAAAGTGGATTCTGAACCACTACAAGCATACATGGCACCACCAGGACCTGTGGTACCAAGCGCCAGAGCGCTAGCCACTCGGCCATCAAGCCCCTTATACAAAATCCCTGAAGTGCTTCACATTCAGCCTCCCTTCCCTCCCCCTCCCCCCCAAAAAAAAAGAAACGGAAAAAAATGTTCAAGATCCGAATTGCGCGTAAGCTTCAGCAATGAAATAACATATATATACGTGTATAAACGATTAAAATTATAAAGGAACTGAACGTTTTAATATTTTTATTTAGGAGTCACAATTACATATAGCGAATTAGTTATAACTATATAAGGATTTGGCCCACATCTGTTCCAGAACCCTTGTTATCCGGCTTGTCACTGCTTCTTAGTGTTGGCGTATATCCCTCTCCAAGAGGTCTTGTCAGATTCGAAATTCTCACCAAGTATCGAGTAAATCGTCAAGATCCTGAGACAGTGGGAGACACTTCATTAGATCTCAAATGCACTGTATTGGAATGGAATTAGCTGATCATTTGATTAAGCATACAAACAATTAAAAATGATCAGTAATTATTTTTCAATAAAAAAGGCAGTCTTTATTTAAAGTGCAAAGATGGCCTTGTTGTTTAAAAATGAAGGTATCAATTACAATTCTTATGCTGATAATTAATTAAGCAGTTGACATCTAATCAGTATTTTTCTAATTTTAATCATTAGTAACGAATGTCTGATTTCGATCAAGGGTATTGGAAGCACGAATTTTATATCTTGGTATTTATTATTAAAATGATAAATATATTTATTTGATGAATGTTTGTCTGTCTCCTCTTTAAGTTTTTTTTTTTTTTTTTTCAATGTGCCTCGCAACATAAAACAATAATTTTAAAGTACCATTTCCTCAAACACAAAAGCAATAGTTTCTGTCATTCAAGGCAAAAATAAACTGTATATGAAAAATATATTCCTATTTTATACGCAAACAGTGAAATGTTAGTGTAGCAGAGGGACAGTATGATTAGTAGAGCAAAAGTTTCCAATTATACTATTAAAGGGGATTAACCATCATAGTTGTTCAAATATTACATGAAGCTTTACCAAATTCTAACAGAGAAGTCTATTAGGTGATGGTTAAATCAAATTTTATAAGCATGAACTCATCCTCAGAAACTATTTTGAGGGAAATGAAACAATAAATTAAACATTTAATTCTGCATCAAGGTTATTTGCAATGCTAAAGCAAGACACAAAAAAAAAAAAAAAAAAAAAAAAAAAAATTTTTAGTTGTAAAGTGTTTTGTTATATTTTTAATGATAAAACGTGTTTTTGGCCCTTTTGATGAAAGAAATGTAACTGGCTTTCAAAGAAAATGAAACAATTCTTTAAATTTAAAGCAGGCTTATTTCCGAAGAAATCAGTAAACTATTATACTGACACTAAACACAGTAATTGATGAACGGAAATTTCAGAAGTATTTGAATTTGAATAAAACGAGAGAAAATCATATTGGAGATCTGTTAAAAAAGATATTTTAAAAATTATTTATTAGATTTTTTTTTTTTCAAATATTTATCTTAGTAAAAAAAGACGAAAATTGTTGAAAATCATGAAACACAATTGCATTTTTTTTTAATGAAAATAGAAATAAAATAATAAATGAAAGAGACGAAACAGGAAACAAGTAAAATAAAATTAAAAGATTGAAATCTGTTCATGAATTTTAATTTATTATATACTAGCGGGACCCAGTATACGTTGCCCTGCCAATAAAAAAAATCCATTGTAGAAAATTACATATCGGGAATCTATTCTCCATATTCCAATATAGGTGCATACTGATTTTCATGGATATCGTTTGAACGGTCTATAAGGTGAAATGCTGCAGCACCCTCTTTTGGCAAATCACACTAAAGTGGATAGAGCGAACCTATTTTCGAATGCATATTATTTCCCATTTTTATAACGATGGGTTGAATGGTATTGAAGTTGATATACTGAGCGCCATCTGGTGGCTACTTACAACAAAGGGGATGGACAACATGGAGAATGTTTTTAAACATTCTCAATGTTTTGTCAAACAGACATACAAAATGTCATCAAAATCGGTCAAGTCGTTTAAGAGGAGCTCAATGACAAACACTCGTACAGAAGAATTATATATATATAAAGATATATCGACTGCAGCGACATCTTCCGAGTCTAATTGTGAATTAACCATCGAGGGACCCACTCAAACACACAAACAAAATTTCATCAAAATCGGTCTAGCCGTTTAGGAGGAGTTCAGTGACAGAAGAAATATATATATAAAGATGAACATACTTTGATGGACGAATGCATGTGAGAATACACCAATATTCAATAACACAAGAAATTTATAAAGAAATTAGTCAGAATACTACAAGAAGTACTTCAAATTCTATCGTCAAGGGAATATACCAATGCTCGTCAACTCTAAAGATTTATGAAGAAGCAATTATTGAAATATAACGAAGTACAACCACCAAATTCTGGCTGTGAAGTCTGTAATGTGATGGTTAAATCAGCTTTTATAAGATTAATCTGTCTCTCCTCTCAATTACAGGTTGTGTAAGCACAGTCGGGGTTCTTCTACTACCCACTCGAATACGGAAACCACACAAAAAGCTACAAAAATAAGATTCTTAGAGTACTAACCGACTTTTCATGGTACTCCAGAAACGCTGATATCAGACACGCACTCTCTCTCCCTAGTTTTAGACAATTTGTTTGCAAAATCCTTAATAACTTTTATAATTTTCTTAACAACTCTGTTTTAACGAGCCTCTAAATTTTTTTATGACTATGACATTTCATTTCATGGGGGAAAACAGGCCTTTCACATTTCTTAACATCTTAAAATAATCCCTAATAGGCTGTTATCTGAGGTACCATCTCTATTTTTTCCCCTGAGATACGGATCTGACAGTGCTCAACGTATACTTCTTTTTTCTCAGTTGCCCAATTTTTTCTGCTTTATGTTTTTATTTTTATAATTAAAAAAAGGGTTTTAGTTATTTCTTTTAATTATTTTAAAAACTCAAAGGACATTAGACCAATGCAACTTAACTAAACCGCAAAGATGGAGCTATATGGATAGATTAAAGCAGTGAATACAATCCTAGCTTTGGTTTAGTAAAAAATTTAACTATTAGAACAGGGGTAGCCAACCCAAATGATCTTGCGGGCCATTTTGAAAATGCATCCTAACTCCGCGGGCCGCATATAAGATTATATATCCACATATCAGATTTAACACATATAATAGTATGAATTAGCACATATAATAGCATTTAACACATATATAGTTATGAGTTCGCAGAATAATATAATTTAATTATTCTGCGAACCTATAACTGTAAACTCATAAAAAAAACTGGCACTATTTGTCCTATATTCGCAAGAATATTATTTTAAAATCAAAGTTCATTTTATCTCACAATTTCTACAGTTCTATCTTTGAATAGATGGATGCACACAGAATGTATTTGTTTTAATACATTGGTTTTCACTCCTTTGGCCATTATAAAATAAATAAATTTTGTAAAAGTGGGATAACTCTTACGGTCGGAAAAATATTTAAGGTGGGCAGCGGGTTGGCCACCCCTATGCTAGAACAATATCTTATTCGATCTTTTATTTTATTGCAAACTTTATCTCCATCTAATCTATAATAATATTTTTTTTTAATTTCCTGAAATTTGATTACAGTCTTAATCAAATCGCATAGTTGATTTTTACATTAGGAATACATAAATCTAAGACACGAGAAGACACAATTAGAAGATGAAAAAAAAAATCTCTAATTTCTTCAAATAAGTAAAAAATGAATATGAATTGAATTTTTTTATCTAGCTTTTGATGATATTTATCGATTAAAAATTGAGTTCAGATGTCGAATATTTCCATATTCAAATTTATTGTCTTAACTGGCACACCATTTTGAAATAAAAAAAACTTTATAATTAAATTTTACAAAAATGTCGTGAAAAAATACAAACGAACAAAAATTGAATGTGGAAGAAATTGACATAAATAAAAATTACGATAACGTAGAAATCTCTAGTTTTTTAAGCAGCAAAAAGTTTTGGAAAGGATATTTTTTAATTTTTTCCCCTTATTCTTTTAATTAAGCCTGATAAAGAAACATTTTTAATTAATTCCAAGCTAAAGAAAAACACAAATACACATTTAAGAGGAATCGATTCTTCCACAAAACATCTATTTTATAATGAATAATTTCTGATTATCATTGGATTTTTTTATCTTGCTTTTGATGATATTTAACGATTAAAAATTGAGTTCAAATGTCGAATATTTCCTTATTCAAATTGATTGACTTAACTGGCATACCATTTTAAACTAAAAAAACTTTATAATTAAATTTTACAAAACTTTTTTGAAGAAAACAAACATATTAAAATTGAATGTGGAAGAATTTTTCTTAATTTATTTCTATTTTTATTGAATTTCTTAATTTATTCTAAAATCCCTTAGATTTCATTTTAATTATTTTTATTGCGCCAATCATTTTTAATATGTTTTTCGAGATTTATCCAATCATAAATGGAATTTTCTTTTGATTTATTCCGAGTCAATTTCTTAATTCACGCACCTGTAGGAAATAATGCTTGAATTACAACTCTTTTAGGCAAGCGAAAAAAAAATTCTCCCTGAAAATAAATGCTTCCACTTTTTAATGACTATTATTTATATCTTTGATTTGCATGTAAATGGAAATAACATAATCATGTTATTCCATTTAACGACTACGAAATGTGGAACAAGTTATTCGTCGGAAAGCACTTTTGGCGCGCCTAATTAGCATTTCCTTAAAGAGGTGATTTCAACGACATTTTGAGGAAATGAAAATCATAAACAAATCTCGTCTAACTGCGTATTCGTGACTCAGTCATTTTTTGCACCCTTTCGGAACGTTCAAGACAGAATACCAAAGAGTTCTAAAAAGAGAGTAAAAAAAAAGAGACCTTGATCTTTTGCAAATCAAAAATGCAAATGAACATCTATGAATTAAAATCAGATTACTCATACGTGGTCGCTTTGGAACGGAATAAAATAAAATAAAATAAATAAGGTCTTCTTTAGCTTGGTGACCCGACTTGGAGCCTTAAGGCTTTCAAAACACCAGGAGCCACGAGGCCTTGAATATATTTTCCACTTGTCACTTTCATTCCTCATTGGCATTCGTGTAACTCAATCTTCGGCAGAGCGTTTACTCTCCGCATTCACATATGTTAAGGAGTTTCACAACATATCGCGTTGCGTTACTGGAAGTAAGGAGGGTAATCTTAAACGGTTACTTGGAGTAGTAACTGTAGCAGCTCTGATAGGATAACACATGTTAAGGAGGATTTATAGCACATTACCTGTGTAAAATGTCATCTCTGTTTACATCATGGGTTGAATTAATTCTCGAGGGATTTTTTTTAATTGTTTATCGAATTCTCCTTTTTTTAAACCGCTGCATTATCTTTAATCTTTTACATTTAAAAGCAGAGATATACACGATGTTGCGAATGATTCCTATTACTCACCTTAAACTGACCGCGAACCACATAAAAAAATCAAGCATAGAATATTATCTAATGTAATATTAATTAATATTTTATGTATAACAAATGTAAGTGTTATAATACGGTTAAAAAAGAATTTGATACGTTAAATTGTACTAGTTTGATAAACGTTTTAGTATTAGATTCGATTTTTGTAATAATCATGTACAACAATGGTTTACTAAAAGGTTTTCAATAATTGATATTGTTTAATATGAATAAGAAGGTATAATTGTCAAATTGGTATTTGTTTTCATCCTCATTGTATTTAAAATATAAATATTATTCATGCAAATTATTTACTATTTCTGTATTTTCTTCATTCATTCAAATGTCTCACTTCCTCTGTATTTTCTTCATTCATTCAAATGTCTCACTTCCTCTGTATTTTCTTCATTCATTCAAATGTCTCACTTCCTCTGTATTTTCTTCATTCATTCAAATGTCTCACTTCCTCTGCATTTTCTTCATTCATTCAAATGTCTCACTTCCTCTGCATTTTCTTCATTCATTCAAATGTCTCACTTCCTCTGCATTTTCTTCATTCATTCAAATGTCTCACTTCCACTGTATTTTCTTCATTCATTCAAATGTCTCACTTCCTGTATATTTTCTTCATTCATTCAAATGTCTCACTTCCTCTGTATTTTTTTCATTCATGCAAATTTTTTACTATCCCGTTTTCGTTCAGTTTGCGAAGCACACATTTGTCAATTTATTTTATTATACTGTATTATATATATATATATATATATACATATATAGATTCCCATTTGGTGCAAATGTCGAACAACTGTTGAATGATCAACATTTTGTTCTTCTGCAACCTCTGGAGTTGTTTTGCTTATATCCTCTTCAATAATGATCCTCAATTGGTTATTTGCAATCCCCAAAAGATGTCTGCGACCCCCCGCATCTTCAAGGCTTTCATCTCCACTGAGAAATTTTTGGAACAATGTTCAGCTGTATGTTCGCTGACGATCCCCTGGCTAAATGTTTGGTGGATACTTCTACTGCTTTTCGTCCCCTTTTGAACTCACACAATAAAATGTCTCGAATTTGTTTGCTTTCTATCATCACGTTGACAACTTAAAATACAAAATAAGGAAAAGCACTGACAACCAAACTGTCCATGAGCACAGTCCATGAGTTCCCGAAGGTTACAAAGCCTGTAGAGAGGATCTTCAAGTACATTTATGCGGTGTAAATGCCTAGCAAGGCAATCATGGCCAGTTACGAGACGAAACTCCGCAACTGCCTTCGTCCTAGGCCAGTCAGAAAGATTCGAAATACTGTTCCACCAAGACTTTTGGGAACTTCTCCCCAAAAGCTCTCTATCTCGGTTGTTCTCGAGGGTTGATATAATGAATAATCTTACATTGTTGAAAGGGACTTCATCATCAAAAGTTTGAATGATCGCTGAACCTTTTAGCTTAAATTAATGGAGTGAAATTCGATCTTCGAAACTACGCACTAATACGTCAACATAAATGAATAAGACTTTACTCCAACATAAGCTTCAAAGCTTAAAAACCGCAATTATTTTTACACCAGCTAGATAATAAATAAATGCATTTTGCACTGCATTTTGCAATGCATTTGGTTCAAATTAAAGTAATATGATTTCATCCTCTATTATTATTTCAAGAGGGAAATGAGGTATGGGGAGGTTCTTTTTTTTTTTAAATCGATTTTACGCATTTTTTTTTTTTTTTTTTTTTTTTTTTTTTTTTTTTTTTTAGTAAATCAATTAAACCAACCGTTGGGCAATTCTAATGCTGAAGAACAGAGCATGACAAGTTACCATTAGCGAACTCAAAGGGAAAATCGAAGGATGGATTAAAGGCGGTAAACTGCAAGAGAACAGAACTGGTTTCGGTGTTAGAAAGGGTTCAAAGATTAAGTGAAGAAGGGGGCATGGCGAAAAATCTGGTTCAGGGCTACAATCCCTTAAAAGGACTCGGATCAATTTAGAGTCTCATTTAGTTTCCAGTTTTACATGCTTAAAACACTTAGCGAAAAATTTGCATTTAAGTATCCATTAGGTGTTTGTTTTTGTGGCAATATTTTTTCAAGGCTACTTTAGAATGATGAGAATATGGGAAAGTGACGTAACTTTCCAAATTTTTTGTCACACATTATTGCTTGATGTAGCACTGGTTTTTATGGAATTCAACTAATGAACGACGACGACGATTTGCCAGGTTGACGGAGAGCCTTGGTTGCCTAGCAACCTCTATCACCTGCTTTGTGGATGAGAGAAGTGTCTTCAGCTTAAAGCCCACTGATTTGATAGAAAAAGAGTAAGATATATATGCATATATATGATGTATATATGTATATATATATATACACTGAAGAGACAAAAGTCATGGGATACCTCTTAATATCGTGTCGGCCCTCCTTTCGCCCGGCGAAGTGCAGCAACTCGACGTGGCATGGACTCAACAAGTCGTTGGAAGTCTTCTGCAGGAATTGAGCCATGCTGTCTCGATAGACGTCCATAATTGTGAAAGCGTTGATGGTGCAGGATTTTGGGCACGAACAGATCTCTCGATGATGTTCCATAAATGCTCGATGGGATTCATGTCGGGCGATCTAGGTGGCCAGATCATTCGTTGGAATTGTCCAGAATGTTCTTCAAACCAATCGCGAACAGTTGTGGCCCGGTGTCATGGCGCATTGTCATCCATAAAAATCCCATCGTTGTTTGGGTACATGAAGTCCATGAATGGCTGCAAGTGATCTTCAAGTAGCTGAACATACGCATTTCCAGTCAATGTTCGGACCAGTCGCACCAGAGGACCAAGTCCATGCCATGAAAAAACAGCCCACACCATTACGGAGCCACCACAAGCTTGAACAGTGCCTTGCTGACAGTTTATGTCCATGGCTTCGTGGGGTCTGCGCCACACTCGAACCTTACCATCAGCTCTTACCAACTGAAATCGTGACTCATCGGACTAGGCCATGGTTTTCCATTCATCTAGGGACCAACCGATATGCTCACGTGCCCACGAGAGTCGCTGCAAGCGATGTCGTTCTGTCAGTAAAGGCACTCGAGTCGGTCTTCTGCTGGAATAGCCCAAGAAAGCCAAATTTCTCCGCACAGTTCTAACAGACAAGTCCCTTGTACGTCCCACATTGATTTCTGCTGTTATTTGACGCAGTGTTGCTTGTCTGTTAGAATTTACGACTCTTTGCAGACGTCGCCGGCCTCGGTCGTTAAGTGCAGGCGGTCGACCACTGCGCTGTCCATGGTGGGATGTTATGCCTGAAATTTCATACTCTCGGCACACTCTTGACACAGTGGATCTGGGAATGTTGAATTCCCTAACGATTTCCGAAATGGCATGACCCATGCGTCTAGCTCCAACTATCATTCCGCGTTCAAAGTCTGTTAATTCCCGTCGTGCGGTCATCATCACGTCAAAACCTCTTCACATGAATAACTTGAACAGAAATGAAAGCTCTGCGAAAGCACTGCGCATTTATACCTGTTCTACGCGATGCTACTGCCATCTGAAAATTTGCATATTGCTATCCCATGACTTTTGTCACTTCAGTGTATATATATATATATATACATGCATACATACATACACACACATATATATATATACATACACATATATATATATATATACATACATGCATATATACATACATACATACATACATATATATATATATATTTTTTTTTTTTTAAATAATTTATTAATTTTTCCTTGTTTATTTTTTTCATTAATAAAAGAAAATTATGTATAAATATAATTTTTTATATAATTAATAATATAATTTTTAAGTAAGAAAAAAAATAAAAGGTAATAAAAAAAAATAAACAATAAAAATAAAAACAATTGAAGAGGGGAAATTGTAACTCAGCGGAGAAACTGCGTGTCCATTCGGAAAGGAGGATATCGAAACGTTAATGAATAATATTCAGAACAGCGCGAGATCTTTTGCGATTTTTGAAATCAGAAATGTCGTCATCATAGTTGCCAAGATCATTCAAAACAGAATTATTAATTTTAGGAATGGAGTTATAATTCTGATGATGAACAAAATGATAGGGAATACTTATCAATACTACATAAATAAAGAAAAGTAACACTTTTATATTTTATCTATGCGGTAAAATTTAAAACAAATTTTGGTATTTTAAGAGACAAAATAATGAATGTATTTATCTTCTTGAAAAAATAATTTTTTCAAAATAAAATAGAAATAAATATCTATTTATGAAAATATTATTTATTTCAAAAGTATGTTATAGCACATTAAAAACAGAATATATTCGGTTTAAAACATTATTATAGTAGAGAACTTAAGTATTAAATCTGAATATATAAGGTTTTCCCAAAAACTGATGTTAATTATTTTCATATTTGTATTTGATGAGTAATAATTATATCAATTTGCAAAAAAAAAAAAAAAAAAAAAAAAAAAAAAAAAAATCAGGTGCATTAAATTTTTGAAACATTTAAAAATATTATAAAATTACGTAAAAAAGTGGAAGCCCAACTAGTTATTTATTTCATCTATGATGAAAAACTGAAGAACACAATTTTGTTTATAGGCATATAAACAAATATATTTGTTTAAAATTCATTATCCTTACATGACACAACTTTAATGCAATCTTATTATTAACAGTGATTTTATATTTAGACCAGAGGTGGCCAACCCACGACCCGCGGGCCACATGTGGCCCATCTTGAATATTTTTGCGGGCCGTGAGATGTATCACATTTTTACAAAATATATTTATTTTAGAATGGCCAAAGTAGTGAAAACCAGTGTATTAAAAAAAATACATTATTTGTGTATCCCTATATTCCAGAATTAACTGTCAAAATTATAAGAAAAACTAGGAAGGGAGACTGCGTATCTGATATCAGCGTTTCTGAAGTACCATGTAGAATCAGTGAGTAATGTAAGAATTTTATTTTTGTAGCTTTTTGTGTGGTTTCTGTATTTGAGTGGGCAGCAGAACCCCAGACTGTGCTTACACAAGCTGTAATTGATAGGAGAGACAGATTAATTTAATAAAAGCTGATTTAACCATCACATAGCAGACTTCCCAGTCAGAATTTGGTAGTTGTGCTTCGCTGTATCTCAATAATTGCCTCTTCATTTAGAGCAGGGGTGGCCAACCCGCAGACCACGTTGAATATTTTTACGGCCCGTGAAATGTATCACACTTTTAAAAAATATATTTATTTTAGAATGGCCAAAGTAGTGAAAACCAATGCAGTGAAAAACACATTATGTGTGCATCCATCTATTCAAAAATGAACTGCCGAAATGATGAGAAAAAACCAACTTTGATTTTAAAATAATATTCTTTCGAATCTATGACAGATGTTGCCTGTTTTATGGATGAGTTTACAGTTATGAGTTCGCAGAATAATTAAATTATATTCTGCTAACACATGAGGCGCGCGCATCTTGGAACATCTAATATAGCAGGTTCTATGTTTCATTTTGATGATTTCATTTTTTTATTTCATTTATATTTATATATTTTTTATATTTCATTTTTAGTGTTCTATATTTCTTTACAATATACGTTTAGTATCATTACTATTATATTATATGTGTTTACATGTAATAATAACAGTGAACACAATTGTAATAACACGTTATGTTTCAGTTTTTCACTTCCAAAATAATGTCTACAGTGGGCCTAAATCTAGTAGCGGGATATATAATTTTATGTGCGGTCCGCGGAATTAGGATGCATTTCCAAAGTGGCCAGCAAGATCATTTGGGTTGGCCACCCCTGGTTTAGACGAATACCTTTACATTAACTCTTTTAAAAATGAGAAAAAAAAAGTATAACGTATCACACTATTTAAGCTTTAAACAAACAAGAAATATATATTAAAAAGATTTTTTAAGTCAATTCCTACTTTTTTTTCACTCTGTAGCAGAAAGTCCTTTATAAATAATTTTCATTTATTTATTTTAAGTTTACCTGGCGCCCTCTATTGGTAGATATATGCAACTTAAATCTAAAAAAAACTAAAATTAGTGAATTAAATTTAATTACTGAATTAATATTTGGAAAAACTGTATTCACATCCAGTGTCATCCACTACAAGTTCAAAAAATATATATATTTGAACTAGAGTGGAGGAATTAAAAAGCGTTTTATGAACGATTGAAAATTTGAACAAGATATATATAGGGAGAGTGTGAGCTAATAGAGGGAATTGAAAAAAACGCTTGACACTTTGACTTGCAGATCACGTGAGCATGTGTTGACAGTGATTGCTCCGCTGTAGGAATGGTTTTTCCCAGAAGGCGACTTACTTTTCGTAACGAATAGGTTTGAAAAGTGGTCACGAAACAAGATTATGCGTATCATACTGATTGCTAAGTAACATTTAGGTCTTTCCTGATAGAATACTTTGACTAAGGGCTAGGAGCGGGGGTGGCCAACCCGCTTTGAATACTTATCACATTTTTACAAAATATATTTATTCTGCAATGGCCAAAGTAGCAAAAACCGAAGTATTAAAAAAGTGCACTACGCGTGCATCCCTACATTCAAAACATGTAATATAAAAAAAAATGCAAGTCGATTCCTACTTAGGTCAACAAAGAAAATTTTAATTTTAGTTATTTTCGCAATAATTAAACTCGCGTGCATTTGGAAATCAAATTTAAAAAAATTTTCTCCCATATAAAACTAAAATTAATTAATTTAATTCAATTAATGAATTAATATTTGAAAAAACTGTATTGACATCCAGTGTCATACACTACAAGTTTTAAAAAAATGTATTTCAATTTGAGTGGATGAATAAAAAGTATTTTATTAACAACTGAAAATTTGAACAAGATATATATAGGGAGAGTGTGAACTAATAGTAGGAATTGAAAAACATCAAATATACAAAGGGAATAAGAAAACTTACAGCTGCTTTTGAAAGCCGATTCAGTAATTTAGAAATATTTTCATCTCTCTTTCATGCTGAAATCAAGTCGGTCCCAGAATATCTCCAAATGGAGCTGGTTGATTTACAAAGCAATATCGAATTAAAACAAATTTTTGAAACATCAGAATCAAAAAAAAAATTTTTTTATAACACTTACGTCACAAAAGAGAAATTTTCCAATTTGAGAAATCGGGCACAAAAAGTTGTTAGCGCTTTGGGTTCAATTTACACCTGCGAAAAGTTTTTTTCTAAATTGAATTGGACCCAACAATGAACATGAACATTGAACATTGAATGACACAATTGAACATGCTCAAACATAACGGACGCTAACCTGCAACATCCATTACGATGTGTAATACCCAATTACCCAAGTGGAAGAGTAGAGAAACAAATATCACACTAGTAACATAACTACTTTTTTAAGGATTTAATTTTTTTTACTCCGTTTATATTTATATATATTTTTATATTTCCTTTTTAGAGTTCTATATTTCTTCACAATGTGCGTTTAGTATCATTATTATTATAGTATCTATGTGTACATGTAAGAAACACAAAAATAATAACTCATTCTGTTTCCACTTTTCACTCCACAAAAATGTCTACAGTGGGTCTAAATCTAATAGGGGGATATATAATTTTACATGCTGATCATTTGGGTTTGCCACCCCTGGGGTAAATAGACCGGGACCTACAATTTAAAATGGATTCTGAACCACTTACAAACATCCATGTTGCTGCCAGGATATGAACCTGAAGCCTGACGTACCAAAGGCCAGAAAGCTAGCAATTGGCCCTCAGGCCGTCTATACTTTCTTTTAAATAAATAATCAAGATTAGTCTTTTTTCTTTGTAAATATTTATTCTTATCAACTGTATAAGATTTTGGAAAGAAACATTGGTCGATGTCCTCTATCTTTTTATAAAAAATCACCCTGAAGATGTCTTACTACAAAATAACAGAAGCAAGTAAAACTTTAAAATAATTCATGTGTCGTTTCAAGGTTTTTCTTCTGATAAAACTGTTTTATATGAACGTAAAAAAAAAGACGAAGGCCTATCTTTTGAAAGGCGTTTCTTTTTAAACGCGATAAACATACAAAAAATATAATTAAAATAAATTCTTCACGTAATGGAAGAATCGTTAACATTAAGTTAGAAAAACTCTTACACAAGTTTTTTCTGTGGCAGAAGTCGTGACAACCAAATGATTTTATCAACTTATAGAAGCGAAATAAGGCAGGTTTTTTTTCTCTCTCTCGTGTTCTTATTTTTTTTTTTTACTCAGTTTTTCTCAAAATGATCAAATAATGTTTAACGCTGTGGAAAAAAAAGTAAAATTGCGTTTAGGCGGTGTGTGTTTTGTAAAAGAAGGAAAAAAACTCCTTTTTTTCGACAGTTTTCACTTTGCTTCTGTTATGTTTCGGTAGTTTGGAAGGTTTAACGACTTTCACTCAGATAATTTTGCCTTTTTTTTTCAACAAAGAAGTTGAGGGCGTTGAAGAGGAATACGCCTTTTTGGCCTTAACGGAACATGATAATTATCAAGTTTCTTCTCTTTGACATTGTGAATCGCTTTTTTGTGTAACTTAATCACTAAGCGTCGAAGAACTCTCAATTTTGTTACACAAACTGGAAGACAGCAGGATAATTTTCAGAGATAAAAGTTTTAAATAATAGAGAGTTTTTGCATGCCGTATTTTTATCGTCCGATATTTTTTTCTCCCTAGCGCGCATGATCATAGGAAACATTATTAGATACTCATGCGCAATTTCCTATGAGCATGTGCGCTAGGGAGAAAAAAATGTCGGACGATAAAAGTACGGAATGCAAAAACTCTCTAATGTTTTATGGCAATTTTTTAATACTAATACTCAATAAGGTTATAAAACATTGACATACAAGAATCTTTTGTTGTTATTTTTCTAATGCCGCTAGCAGTACAGAGGTAGTTCATCTTTATACCTTAAGCAAGGGTTGCATTGCTGCTACTCATTCAGCACTACCCAGGGGGACATGTGTAGCTTGAAGATAAGCTACTGACACGAGTCACACTAACCCCACAACGCTCTACGATCCTATTAGATCGGGACTTACGGTTTAAAGTGGATTCCGAACCACTCACAAACATCCATGGCACCGCCGATATTCGAACCCGAAACCTGCGGTACAGAGTGCTAGCCACTCTGCTATCAGGCCCACAAACAAGAACATTAAAATAGGTACATCAATAATTTTAGTTAAAATTTGACAAAAAATTTTTTTTTTCGATTTTACGTAAACACTCTTAACTAAAAGAATATACAAAACATATTGCACTAACTTGCATACTTGCTGACCTATGTTAATTATACATGCATTGAACTAAAAGATTGATTCTGTTGATACCTGAATTACGACTCATTGAGTCAATCAGAGATATTAAACACGAAAAAAAGAAGCTAGTTGTAAAATAGTTCTCTAGCTAGTTGTTTCGAATTTATAGCTTTATTTGTCATTGAAAAAGAAATCTGGTTATATGAGTTGTAGATATGATAGTTCTGCAGAGTCTTTATTATCTCTCCAAAAAAAGAAAATTTTTAAATTATATTAAATATTTGTTAATAATAAAGTATCGTACAAAAATAATGCACTACCCAGGACCCGTGTCGCTTGAAGATGTGCTACGGACGCGAGTCACACTACCCACACGACGGTCTACGATCCTATTAGACCGGGACCTATGGTTTAATGTGGATTCCGAACCACTACAAACATGCATAGCACCGCCGGGACTCGTACCCGAAATCTGTGGTACCGAGCTCCAGAACGTCAGTCACTTGGCGATCAGGCCCCGGGCCGTCTCTTCTAAAGCGTCATCATCTATTTGCCTTTGTTATATATTGCTTTATCATATTTTTTCCCTTTCGGGAGAAAGGGAAAGTTTTGCCAATAATAAAAAATGAATAAAACGTGAAAAGAAATAAATGAGTGATTGTCAGAAATATTTTGAACAGGTTAACTATTCGAGCAGGCTTCTTAATGCATTTTGTGACAGTTTTCACTATGCGAATTCGTGAAATGCCCTTTTTAAACACTTGCAACGCATAATCTCATTTAACAAAGAGTGACATATGAACTTTGGATTCACCACAGTGTTCTGTAACATAAACCTTTTTTTTCTTTTTAATCTAGAAAAGTATTATTGTTATGTAATATCTGCTACTATTATATCGCTCTTTATGGGCGAGTATGAGTATGAAAAAAAGAAAAAAAAGAAAGAATCCCAATCTTTCTGCGTCATCTGGCCGATGAAAGTTATGGTTGCAGAGTGAACCGTCAGCTCGAGTTCCAACACACGATCTTTCACACGCGCTTTTTATAACCGCAAAGAGCAAAAGACGTGCCGAAATTATTCTTTCACTCCTCATAAAAGCAAACGATTGTGAGAAAAGATAAAACTCCAGTTATTCTCTAAAAACTGTAACCGCGTTCACCCTCGAGGTGTTTCCCATCTCGATCGCAAAGAAGAATCCTGATGTTCTAGTGAGTCAGAGGGGTTAAGTCCTTCTCATTTAGGAACTTGACATTAATCCGACAGCTGTTCCACAAAAACCATTTCGAGTCGTTCTGAAATCCCTTAATGTTTCTCTCCACCCTCCTCCCCCACCCCGGCAGAAGAGAAGGGAGAGGGGGGAGAGAAACACCAAAGGACCTTTTTGATTCTTATCCACAGCTTGATGAAGACAAAGTGAGTGAAGTTTCCTTTCAATTGCGTCGCCACAAAATAATATAGAAATGTTTTTTTTTTTTTTTTTTTTAAATCGTATCACGGCAGAACTGTAACTGTCACTTTTCGTTCGCTGCGGATCGTTTGGCAGCAGACGATTGTTGGTGGAAACGCGTGACTAATATCTTAATTACGGTGTTAGAAGAGGGTACAGCAAGGGGTGTTTGATGTAAGTAGTAGAAAAAAAAAGAGAGAAAGTTTTCAAGAAATGTTTCAATCAAATGAGAAGAAAAGCTTGTTGCATAAATTGTTTTAACGATGGTTTAAAGCAGGGGTGGCCAACCCGCGGGCCTCATGCGGCCGGCCTTGAATATTTTTCCAGCCAGAGAGATGTATCGCACTTTTACAAAATGCATTTATTTTATAGTGGCCGAAGTAGTGAAAACCAATGTAATAAAAAAAATACATTATGTGTGCATCCCTCTATTCAAAAATGAACTGGCGAAAGGATGAGAAGAAAATGAACTTTGGTTTTGAAATAATAGTCTTGCAAATATAGGACATTTGTTGCCTGTTTTATTGATGAGTTTACAGTGGTGAGTTCGCAGAATAATTCAATTATATTCTGCAAACTCATGAGGCGCACACATCTTGGAACACATAACCGGTTCTATATTTCACTTTAAGTGATCTCAGACGCAGTGACCATCCCTAGATATTTGATAAATCTGGGGACTCCAATTCGCTTTTGGTTCAACTTACACTCGCGAACTTCTTTTTTTTTTTCTAAAATGAAATGGACCCAACACAAAACACTCTCAAACATAACGGACGCTCACCTGCAACACCCATTATGATGTGCAAATACCCAGACTGAGATCGATTTGCAAAAGATGAGTGAATGAGTGGAGAAACAACTATCGCACTCATCAAATAAATATTTTTTAACGATTTCATTTTTTTTTTATTTCGTTCATATTTATATATTTTTTTTATTTAGTTTTGAATGTTACATATTTCTTTACAGTGTGGGCTTAGTATCATTACTATTATATTATCTATGTTTACATGTAAGAATAATAGAAAAAACAATAATAATAACGCATTATGCTTCAATTTTTCACTCCAAAAAATGTTTTTAGTGGACCTAAATGTTATATGGGGATTTATAATTTTATATGCGGCCCGCAGAATTAGGATGCATTTCCAAAGTGGCTCGCAAGATCATTTGGGTTGGCCACCCCTGGTTTAAAGAATTCTGAAATCTTTAAAGTGGATTGCGCTATGACTGAATTTCTTGGTGCTATTTTTATATTGCACAAATATCAGAAGAAAAGAAATTGAGAAAAATTAAAAATTTGTAATTCTATAAAAATACCAACAAATAAATAAAAACAAAATTTGATAAAATCAATTTTAAGGATATTATTCGATTATTTATAAGCTTTTCAAAGGAAAAAAAAATATTGTGTGCTGAAGATTGAAGAAAGGGTGATTCTGAGAAATGTAAATCTAAACCTCAAAATTTTTGAAACACAAAATTGAGCTACTTGGTATTAAACGAATATTTCAAACTTATTAAATTCAACATTGGTGACTATTTGAAAGCCATTCTTAGATTCGTGTATTGGCCAAGTTGCAAGAAAATAGCTATCATTAATATTGACTGTATTGCAATGAATGTCTGTTTTGGTATTACTATATCATGACATTTAGTTGAAGAAAAATGCAAAATGATTTGTAAAAAGACATGGCAGAAGAATGACGGCGAATTATACCATTGTGATAGCATAGTATTTTGAAAAACAATAATAACATAATAATCATAATTAGAATTAATATAATTATATTATTATAATAATTAATATTAATTATGTTATAGCTATTCGTTCACAATAGTTGCGATTCAAATACAATAGTTCTAATAGTGTTTTCCCTTATTAAGATAAATTAGAGTATATGTTTGTTTGTAGATTTATTTATCATTATTTATGACTAAAAGTTAAT
This sequence comes from Caerostris darwini, assembly GCA_021605075.1. NCBI lineage: Eukaryota > Metazoa > Arthropoda > Arachnida > Araneae > Araneidae > Caerostris > Caerostris darwini. The sequence continues at coordinate 177,044 of BPLQ01001987.1, forward strand.
TATCTAGTGCCAGCTTTTCAGATATTGGACAAAGTGTTCCATAAAAAAAAACTGTCGCCAAAACAAGCCACAAATTTAAAGTAGTTATAAAAGCATAGTAGTTTGAATAATAATAATAGCATAGTAATTATTTATAAAAATAATTATCATTGTAATTAATATAATTATATTATTATAATAATTAATATTAATTATATAATAATAGCTATTAATTCACAATAGTTGTGAATCAAATGCAATAGTTCGAATATTTTTTTTCTTTTTTTTTTTAATAAGATAAATTAGCGTTTGTTAGATCTGTTAGATCTTAATTAGATCTGTTTGTTTCGTAAATTTATTTAACATTATTTATGACTAAAAGTTAATTATGTAGTGTCAGCTTTTCTGACATTGGGTGAAGTGTTCCATCAAAAAAGATGTCACCAAAAAGAGTCACAAGATTAAAAAAAATCGGTTAAGGCTTGACCGTGTGTACTCATATCATCTGCGATGTAATCGAGTCCCCCTCCCCCCAATAAAAAAAGTATCACAACACAGCTGTCTTTGAACATCTCTTCAGTCAATGATCATGTGGAGCAGACGTGTTCAGAAGTAAGGAGTGGTCCTGTGTGAATGAGTAAGACGGTTTGATGCCGCCTTGACCTTTGGATGGAAGCTGACAATATTTGCATTGGCATGTTTGAGAAATAAAATAGGTGAAACTTTACACTGAGCAGCTTTGTAGAAAAGAAAACAGTCCTTACTTCGACAAGAATGTCTTTGTATTGTGATATTCATTTTCTAAGCTGAATTTCTCATAGTTGACCTTAGTTTTAATACAATTTTTTTTTATTTAAAAGTCACGATCTAATCCAATTTATTTATATAATACAGGGTGGTTATAATTAAAGTCCTTTCAAAATGCTGTGAACAAGTAATATAAAAAAAAAAAAAAAAAAAATTTAAGTCAATTCCTATTTTTTTTTTTTTCCATTATATTGCAAAAAGTCCTTTATAAATAATGTTCATTCATTTTTTAAGTTTATCTGGCGCCATCTGTTGGTAGATATATGCAACTTAAATCTAAAAAAAAACTAAAATTAATGAATTACATTTAATTACTAAATTAATATTTGAAAAAACTGTTTTAACATCCAGTGTCATCCACTGCATGTTCAAAAAAAATGCATTTGAACTTGAGTGGATGAATAAAAAGTATTTTATGAACGATTGAAAATTTGAACAAGATATATATAGGGAGAGTGTGAGCTAATAGAAGGAATTGAAAAAGAACCACTCGTCACAATGAATTCACATTTGAACTGAACATCCTTGAAGAACGGGGAAAAGGTACTTTGGCGTTTTGTATTTTTGCAATTAAAAATAAAAGTGACATTTTTTGATGAAGGAGTGCATTTTCTTATTTTTTATGATTCGTGCTCGCAATGCCATTGAACATTTTCAGAATAAGAATCAAGAATCTTAAAACGAGAATATAAACTCTTATTAAAATCTTACTAATAAATAAATTTTTTTTATATTTTCACATAAAATTTGAAATAATTCATTAATTATATAATAATAATAAATAATATAGCATTATAAAAGTGTGAAGGGACACAAATCGATTTGTTGTTAGAGTAGGGGAAAAATTATGAGTGTTTTAAGTTTATAAGAAGTTAACAAAATCTAAAATAGCAATACATGCTTTTGTTAAAAAAAATTGTGAATTTTTTAATCACTAGGTTTAATATATAATAATAATAAATAATATAGTATAATAAATAGTATGATAAATATATAACTATAAATATTTGTCTCGTATAATTGGGTTTTTCTAAAAAAAGAAAAGTAAATATTATGTCAATCGTTATCCAGTGAAACAAGCCCTAAAGTTTGGAAATAATTTTTCTATCCTCATGTTTTGAAACGATTCATTATATCGAATTTCTGTCTATTGAACAAAAACAATTTATTTAATAATCTTTCTCAATTTTTTTAACAATAAGATATTATTTACTTACCTATACATTTTTACTATTATTTTATTTCTGAAATCTTTCATTATCTTAAAACTATTAATACATCATGATGATTCTAAATAGCACAGATTATTTTTTGACAGCCATATTTATTATAATATATATATAAAAGCTGAAAATAATTTTTGTTAAAAAAAACTATACTGTATCTCATAAAATTGAAAGAGTTATTTTAGACTGACCGCAGAGAAAATATACAATCATCTTAATTTAAAAAAAAAAAAAAAAAAAAAATTGTGAAAGTACTTAGGAGAAGGCAGTAAGGTAGGATTAGACAGTGAATCAGAAGATCTTTTGAACCACAAACTGCATCTTTCTTAATCTACTTCCTCTTTAACAATAATTATGATACTGTTTGTACGAATCATCGTATGTTTCGGATCAGAAAGGGAACTCGTTCCTTCTCGTGAAGGAACTCGTAACTTTTCTGATGATTCACAGACCCGTCTGCCCGTAAGTCCTTTTTTATGGATCGTTTACAGATAAGCGCGAATTCCCCGCATAGCCGAGCTCTAATCTTACAAGGACCGTAAATTGCAGTCTTTTTAACTCGCTGATCTGTAGTACTCATGGGGTGGACTTAGTTAGTGGGGGTGGAGTTGACATCTTTTTTTAAGGATTAACCAGTAGTTTATGGCACAGGTTTTTTTATCTTCCTGTTTTTCGAAAGGATTAAAAGTATATTTCATTTGTTATTGGTTGCAGCTTGTGAATAAAATAATTTATTTATCTTTTTTTCCCTTTATTTATTTATTTATTTTTTTTAAAATTAAGACTGAATTGATTTTAAAGTGAATTTTAGTAATATTTTTTTTCTGCTACGTTTCTTGCTATGAAATTTTTTTCATAGAATTTTTATTCTAGACGTGGTTCCAGTTTAAGAAGTAACAAAATGTGACTATGGATGCGTTTTACAAGACGGTAACAATACTTCATTTTTTATGAAAAGTTTTGTAATCTCGTTAGTAAAAGTTAATCAATTCATCACATTGTTATTTTTTTTTATCGTGTGAACATGATGTTATCCTGGTTAGGAGTCCGTGCCGTTATCCGAAAATGAGAGCCAAGCAAATTAAACTCTATTCCAAATTTTGGCTGAAAATGGTACTTTGGGCATTTTGACTCTTGAAATGATTCATGAATAACCTTAGTCTTATGGAATAGTCTTTGTATTTCCCATGGCTATAAGCACTCGTAGCGCGTTGATCAATTCCTTCTTTTTGAAGTTTCATATTTATCCCTTTTGGCATTTTCCAGTGCTTATGGAGCTGTATAGTGCTTCTTATTGTATTTGGAATACTTCATTCTTCCTTCGGGCCTAGAATTTTCAAACTTTGACATATTCTCTTAGCTATTGAATTTGATAATGATTGTTTTAAAATTTGGAATATATCATTCTTCATTTATGCCTAGAATTATCAAACTTTAATATATTCTCTTAGCTATTGAATTTGATAATGATTGTTTTAAAATTTGGAATATATCATTCTTCATTTATGCCTAGAATTATCAAACTTTAATATATTCTTTTGGCTGTTGAATGTGATAACGTTTCTTGTAGAATTTGAAATACTTCATTCTTCATTTATGTCTAGAATTTTCAAACTTTGAATCATTCTTTTGGCTATTGAATGTGATAACGTTTCTTGTAGAATTTGGAATACTTCATTCTTCATTTAAGACTTCATTTATCTTACTTCTGAATATTCTTTTAGAGATTCTTGAGCAATTCATTTTTCATGAAGTTCATGAGCTATTCAACATTAGCCAAATTCAATAGCCACATGAATAGATATATCATTCTTGTAGTATTCCAACCAATTGCTTCATAATCTCTTGCATTATTAAACATCGGCATATTCCTGAGTTTATTTATCCGTTCTCGAATGTTCCACATGATAAGTTGAAATTAGCCGAGCAGATTTCATTTCATATTTATAATAATTTATTATTTTTTTCTGTTTATTTCTTTTTATTTGGTTGCCAGAAATACCTTGCACTATTTCATTTCATCCAAAATCATGTTCAAAGCTCAACACGAGATATATGATAGACTATTCATGGATTTCACGAATTTTGAGTTTTTTGTTGTTTAATTATAATTTATCGTCCACCATAACAGTCTCTCTTTTATTTGCATAACAGTTGTCTAAATTGCGATAAAGTAGCTTGCGCGAACATAAATCTCAAAACATCTGGTCCAGTCAAGTCAAAGATACTTGACTCTACATACTCTTACATGATACATGATAAATACTCTACAAACTCTATTCTATAAATACTCTATTCTATTTAACATAATGAAGAATTCAAGAAATTCACTGAATGAGAAGCTGCGTTAAAAATTTCTCAAACATAAATCTAAATAAACAGAAATCAAACCACAGCAGGATTCTACGCATAAATCTGTCCCATTGAGCTCACGTGAAAGATTGATTAGAAAACGAATAGGATCATAAAATTTTCATCGAACCAAAAGAAAACAAAACTTAGAAGATCTTTCCATGTTGTGAATGATTCATAGTTGGTGGAAACTTAACAGTGATATTTTCGTTTTTCTTGCTTCAGCCCTATGAATATGCAGAATCAAGAAATGCAGGACATATATTATTCATGAGGAATGCCTCCAGTCCAGTCACGAACCCAGTTGCAGTTGAGGATGACCATGATGCACGGCCGCGTCCATCTTCGTGGTGGAAACAGATACGTGAGACGCAGGAGAGAGTTTCGACCCATCTCAGAGGAGCTTACGCCCACCGAGGATTCTCCTTTCAACACGCCCAGATCTCGGATGGCAGGGCGTGTTCACACTGTATTTTATAAATCAATCTTGCAGGAAAAAAAATTGTGATTTAAAAATTAAATCACTAAAGATGATTTAATTAATTTTATTGTTGTTGTCTTTGAAAATCCTTTACAGCAGGGATACATGGACTGAGAACAGACTCGTTACATGTTTACACTGTGTTTTATAAACTAATCTTACAGCATAGAAAAAAATCGTATACGGGAGTTGTGATTTAAAAATTAAATTTAATTAATTAATTTATGTATTTTGTTGTTGTCTTTGAAAATCCCCTACAACAGGGATACATAGACTAAGAACCAACTCATTATATAGTTACTTTACTTTAAAATTTTAAAAAAAAATTATTTTTTTTAAAGATTTTCAGATTTTAATATGAAAACAAGGAACATAATTCCCCTTTAGCTTAATAAAAGGAATAAATAAATAAATTAGAAAAATATTGATTCACTGTTTTCTATGATATTTATAGCCAAATACATGTTCCCTTTTAAAGTGGCTCAGAAATGCATGTTGTTAAGTTACATATTAAAAAGAGCAAGCCCGCATGGATGAAACCCCATTTGTGAGCAAACAGTTTTGAGCATGACCGGTAAAAACCATTTCACATGCACTGTTACTGCAAAAATTACAACGTAGTAGTAAAATGCGCGCTCTATATTACTTCTCTATGGTACAGACTGATTTCATAAATGCTTTCACATCTAAAATCAGAGACTGGGTAAACAAACAAAAAACATTATTCTTTTAATCTTTGGCAAGAAATACTAATCTTATAAGACTATTCTTCTTTTAATTTATAATTTTAATTGTATACTTTTTTTATCTAATTAATGTTTTAAATAAATTTCTTCCTTCTCATCATGCGTTATATAGTACCTCATCAGTAAATTTTTAGAGTCAAAAACCTTGACAAATGACTCGAAAGTATTGACGTTAATTACTTTTGCATTAAAGAATTTCAAAAATGAATGAATGTGTGAATCAAGATCACGTGGTGATCTCATTTAACGCATCGTATCTTGAGCTCACCTTGAAACCCATAAACAAATCTCCTCCAGATGAAGCGACTCATCACAACAATTAAGACCAAGGCGGCCCATTGAATCACTGTGAATCCTTTGCAATCGAATCGTGTCATCGGCGCTCGCACATGAACGAGGTGGGGGGATCGTTACGCAGTCGGCGCTTCCCTTTGAGCGCCTTCCAACTTTTATTTTTGAGTCCTCGTCTCAACCTTCGAGGGCGGCTTCATCCCGTAAGTAGGTCCTCCGTGAGTCACCTCTCTATTTCGGCGGATCTAGCCACTGCTTTCTGCTATTGCACAGATTTGGGTCTTTGTGTAGGGTTATTCGAAATGTAGGAACAGATTTCAAAATTTTTATTTACAATAAACGGAGTAGTGATGGTACCACATATTTCACATCGATGGAATAGAGTAAAGTTCAGAGTTATTATATGTATTCACCCTTTGTTATGCGACAATAGTGGAATAGGTATATTTTTCGTGGTCTGCTCCTACATTTTGAATAGCCCTGTCTAATAATGTCTACCTAGAATAGGTACATCTGCTCCTTCATTTTGAATAGTCCTGTCTAATAACGTCTACCTAGAATAGGTACATCTGCTCCTTCATTTGGAATAGTCCTGTCTAATAATGTCTACCTAGAATAGGTACATCTGCTCCTTCATTTTGAATAGTCCTGTTCTGTCTAATAATAAGTAAGGAAGAGGCTCTGTTTATGCTACGTAAGACCGTTGAAATGATAAATGTAAGTTGGTTAGGACCGGAGATATATCCAAATTTAGAAAAGTTTGAAAATGAACTACAAGATTATTCAAAATGAAGGAGCAGATGTACCTCATTCATACTCCCCCTTTTGAATATCATTATTTTACTGGTTTTTATGCATAAACATTAACATAAAAAAAATCAAAATTCAAATGCAAGCATTTTTTTTTTTTTCAATTGTTAAAGTCATTTGAAGCATTTCGAATTCCCAGCGAACCAGTTTTACAAGAGGGATTCTCCAAAAATCAATTCTTCCCAACAACATCCATTAACAGCACGAAGAAGTGTAACAAGCATTCACCCACCCTCGCATTTTCTTTTTCTTCCCGCTTTGAAAAAACGATTTCTTTTGAACTGTGATGTAGGACATCCCCTGACACTTGGCTCTGGTCCAGATATCTAGTACATCGATACGCGATTGGAAGAGAAGCAGCACCCGCGAGAAAGACAGGGGGAAAAAATGAAAAGAGTTCCGCGTGCCATCCAGAGAAAGGCCGCCAGTATCATTCGAAGAAGACCTTCCATTCTTCCAGCGACGTTCTCAAGGTCCAACGGGCTCGACTCGACCCCCTGAAGGTCAAGGTGCCCGGGCACACTCACTGGGTGGACCGTTAACCGTGGACTGAAAAATGCAGAAAACAAAATATAAACAGTTGATGGAATAAGGAATAAAATAAATGAGTTGCGGAATTCTTGTTTTATGCAGGTTTAGAAAACATAGTCAAAACGTGTACAGCTGACATATTTTACCACAAAATGATAGTAATTTGTTTATTCTCGTAGGATTTATTTTTATTTACTGGTAACTGGCGTACAGATTGCGGAGTACCCATGGGGATAGATACCTTAACCACCTCATCTTAATTCATATATAAAATTTACGATTATTAACAGGCTGCTTAAAATGATAAAAAATAATGTTTCTAAAAATTTAAAAATAGTACTCTAAAAATTAATGAAATACTAAAAATAAATAAAAGTAAGATAAAAAATAAAAAGTTAAAATTAAAAGAATTTAAATTAAACATTCGGTACCGTTAGGGACCCGTTGTCGATGCCATAAAAATATTGCATATGATTAAAGATTAAGATTGCTGAACGTGTGAGCCGTAATGATGAATCTGCAAGGTAAAATCATTTCAAACCAAACCATTGAATTTTGAAATCTACTCTTACCTGAGTTCGCTTGCTCAGAAGAACAGTCATTGTGTCTCTTTACTATTTTTATTTACATGGTTATAATTCACAACAAAACTTTTTTATGCGATCACATTTTCGCATCTAAAAACAGCCATTATGTAAATGAAACTCAGGCAAGTCAACTTCTGTCTTATTTAACTTAAAAACTTTTAATTAAATTTAAGGAACAGATTTTCATGGATAAGCGAGCGCACGAGCACGACACACTACAATGATTAATATACAACAGACATTTAACGGCATGTACTTAGATTTAAGAGGAAGGATTCCACTTCTAAGCAGTAAATAAAGTGACTCAGGTACACGCTGGATAGCGCAATATACTTCCTATCTAGATGAAAGTCTGTAGGCCAATTTATACATAGCATGGTGCTAACTCTATCTTCTCTCGGGGTCAGAGACTGTAAATTAAACGTCTCTGAGGCAGCAGCTAATTATACATTTGTGGAAGGATTCCAGTTCTAGCTCTCGGGATGAGAACTGATATCTAACGGAAGCGTCTGTTTTGCCGTACGTCGACTCTGGCGAGAGTCTCGAAGCCTTACTGATGAGTTCTTCTGTATGCCGCAAGGGGCACACTTGCAGTGCGTAGAAGGAAGCACGGTTGCGTAGGTGGAACCACGGTTACATTAACACTTTTGTACAATTTTAGTAACGTGAAAAGTAAAGGTTGAGCAACTTGGCTCTCTTATTTCTTCATGTAATAACTTAACTTTAATTACTAAGATTTTGTTTTACCTTCTGCTAATCGAATTTTTTCAGCGTCAAAGAAGATTTACCCTACCATTACAGTGATGATATGCAAACTGTGGGATTTCCGAACTAAAGAAGCTCGGTTTGAAATTAGAGGAAAGAAGACTTTCGCGCCATTGCCAGAGATAGGAGGATAAGATAAAATCCATCCATAGGATTAAAAAGAAGGACGTGAATGTCCTATGTACTGCGGTTTGAGGGTGTTCGTTCAACATTTTGACGGCATAATGGAGATGTAATGTAGCAGGCCCCTCTGTGGTACACCCTGGGTAATGCTGAATCTGTTACATCTCTACTGCTTTAATGGTGAATGAAACTCAGCTTTCGAAGACACCAACAGTGCATGTGTTTATCAAAAAATGCAAAAGTTTTTTTTTATCTTTCAAAGACCATCCATATAGTAAAATGAAACATTATATGCAATGCATCCTTTATCATGATATTATTTTTAAAAGTGTAAAATAAATAAAAACTTAATATGCATAAAATGAAACAATTTCAGTGCAATAATCTATGTTATTTACTTTTTATGTGATCCACGGTTATAGTATAAATATAGCTCTTTAAATAAAGTTAGTGTTCCTGCATACGCCCAGTCTGTGAATTCCTAGTCTAATGATTTTTTGAAATGAAAAAAAAACCTTGACGTAATTTGTTACGTTATGCTTTATGTATTACATCCCAATTTCCTTTGAAAAATGAAAAAGTGCTCATTTACTAGTCAATGACACCGTGAACACAACTTTACAACGAATTACAAATATTAAATTTCTCTTTGGTCTGAAATTATAAATACATTTCTCAGAAATACACGGAGGAGTTGATCTTTCTTATCTTTAATGACTTATCATAATCTTATTTTAAAGATATTAATACTCCAGTACATGGCGAAGATAATTTTAAAAAGTCACGAAGATTCACTTCTTATTACATTACTAATGAGTCGACACCGATTCGTTTTCTATTTTTCTCCTCAAAGTTTTCTCTGCACTTTTTTTGTCGTATATTTATGTAATTAAATCTTTAAATGAAGTTCAAAGAACTTCTTGGAAAGATACATTTGGCTCTTTATACAAAATAAGTGTTATTAGTCTCTTGTTACAATGATTGACCAAGGGAAAAATTTGTTTGCTAGTATATTAAAATATATTGCTAAATATTCAGTTCTTATAATTAATAGATTTATATGCTTTTAAACATAAAAATACTTTTTTTAAAAATGATTATATGAAATAAAAAAAATAAAAATTAGGAGATATATAGAGCAAAATAGGAAATATATATTGATCACATACATTACATAATTCAACTAAAAGTTTTAATTGAAGAAAATTCAAATATATTAAAGCTGAATACTTGTATTAGTATAAATAGTTTTCAAATAGTTTCAATATTTTAATAAATTCTTAATCATAGTTTATTATTGTTTATTTGTTTATTTCATTATTGTTTTAACAAATTAAATATAAAGTTATTCAGACTCATTCTTGCAAATTGCCAACAAATGCTTTGTAAGATACTAATAGAACCCGGCATACGTTGACCTGCAAAAAAAAAAAAAAAAAAAGCATTGTAAAAAATTACATATAGCAAATGTATTCTCCATGTTCCAATAGGGCCTGAATGGCCGAGTGGCTAGCGCTCTGGCGCTCGGTACCACAGGTTTCGGGTTCGAGTCCCGGCGGTGCCATGGATGTCTGTAGTGGTTCGAAATCCACTTCAAACTGCAGGTCCCGGTCTGCTTAGCCTTCGTGCGCATAAGATGACCGCAGAGCGACAAACCAAACCAAACCCTGTTCCAATATATGTGCATACTCATTTTCCTATTTCCCATACTGGAATACATATTATTACCTATTTTCATAACGATTGATTGAATGGTATAAAAATTGATAGACTTCTGCACCATCTGGTGACGACTTACAACAAAGGGAGATTGCATAAAAACATTCTCCATGTTTTCTCAAACACACAAAAAAATTTCCATCAAAATCGGTCAAGCCATTTAGGGGGAGTTCAGGGACAGACAGACGTACAGAAGAAACTGATTGCAGCGCTACCTACAGGATCCAGTTGTGAATCTAAACCATCCAGGGACTCACTCAAACACACCCAAAAAATTTCATCAAAATCTGTTCAGCCGTTTAGGAAGAATTCAGTGACAAACACATGTACAGAATAATTATATATAAAGATAGGACAAAGGAACTGCTTGACCATTCCGTCATAATAATTAGGGTTACACGCTATGAATTTTTTAGAGACCTAGCATAGCCTAAAATGAAGGCTTCTAGAGCTCAGATGGAGCCATATTATCACTATACCAAATGTCGCCATTCCGGTGTGAAGATCGCCTATAAGAATTTAACGTACTCGTATCCAGTGAAAATCACTAGCATCGACAATTGCAGGCTTATTGAGGTTCATTAGAAAACCATTGAAAGCAAACTTTGTCATTCCAGTGAATATCTGAATATTTCTTATCCGTAGAAAGCAAATCAAAGCACCGTCGAGCATTTACCGTACGTCAGCTGCATCGAACGATCCAAGCAAACTTTGTTCTTTTAGCGTCTCAATACTTCAAATTGTTGCTAATAATTACTACTTCTACTTAAGCCAACGGTCGTCCTGTCGTCTATTCGACGCCGTGCCGTCCAGTAAAGATTTGCCATCTCCTCGTAGCATCTGTGGTGGTCGACATCGTCCAGTGCACTGCAAGACGGGAGGTGGTCTGCAGGGCCGTTGGAGTCGGAGCAGAGCGGGCAGGTTGGTGAGTCAGCCACTCCGATGCCGCTAAGATGCTCTTGTAGACAGTCGTGCCCCGTAGCCATTCGGAAGGTGGCAACAGCGACTCTCCCAGGGAGGTCCTTCTGCATGTTGAGGTTCTCCGAACTTTTACCCTCGGCGGCCTGCTTTCCTGCATCGTTGACGTAATTGGTCACAGTTCTGTTGATGGTGCTGTAGGTGAGAGAGCGATCTGGCTGGTTCATATTGTGGGCGCCTGATGGCCGAGTGGCTAGCGCTCTGGCACTCTGTACCACAGGTATCGCTTCGAATCCCTGCTGTGCCATGGATGTTGTAGTGGTTCGGAATCCACTTTAAGATGTAGGTCCCGGTCTCATGGGACCGTAGAGCGCCACAGAGCCCAATCAGACTTCTTCTCACCCACATCATTCCCAAACTGTAAAGGGGCAATTCGTCTCTAGACACAGTGATGTGGTGTGGTGTTATAGTAGAAATAATTATAACGAGGCGCTATATATCGATGGGTTGCTGTATTTACAGATATTTAAGTTTAAAAATATTATTTTCTCTATTTATTAAAAAATGATGGAACTATTCTTGATGAAATAGCGTTCTATCAGAAAAACGTATTTCTTATGTGCATATCTTTAACATGGTTCGTGAAAATCTTTCTCAGAAAATTACATTGCAAATTAATGGTTTGTGCGTGTGGAATTACTTATTGCATTCTTTAAGCCGGAAAATGAAAGTAGGTCAATAAATGCTGACATAATTCCTTCCAAAATTTGTTACGTATGGCGCATTCATAATCTGTTTTGTTTTTTGTGACCTCCGAATGATAATTGTAAACGCGTGAAGGTGAATGTTCAATTAGAAAAATCATAATAATTATCAGAAAGAAACAAACCCGTTCACGAATTGTAAGAAGTTCACTCTAATTATAAGCATACTTCTCCTATTGTTGTTCTAATGCAGCTGGCAATACAGAGACAGTTAATTTTTATGCCATAAGTAAGGCCTGCAACTGCTGTCATTCATTGATCGGGGGCAGTATTATCACTACCCAGGGGGCACGTGTAGCTTGATGATAGGCTACGGATGCCATTAAAAATACTAGATTTATTAAAAATACTAGATTTCATAAAAATAACTTTTATAAAAATATTAGATTTATAAAAATATTTATATAAAGAAATATTTTAGATTGATGTAATACCGATATGTTATAAAAATATTTTTATATAAAATTCTAGATTGATAAAAGTATTTTTTTATAAAAATTCTTCTATTTTTTTATTAATTCTGATTTAAATAACATTCCTTTCAACGTAATTGGTATCTATTATTAGCAACACATACGAATACATTATGTATACAAATAGAAATCCTTTTACATTAAACACATATCATAAATTTTTTTACTGGGTCCAGTTCAGTCATTTACTCCCAAACATTCTTTTATTCATCATTTTTTAGAAAAAGCAATTGAAATATTCCTGGGAAAAAAAACTCCTGAAAGCAATTGAAATTCGAAATATTTTTCAAACACACTTCGAGAAATCGGAACCATTCTCTCTTTTCCTGGTTCTGAGGGAAAACGAACGCAGTGATGTACACATCCACCAGAAATCCCCTACAAAAGCAGAGAGCACCATTTTTGCTGCCAGCGTTCTGCTCTGCAACAAAGAATGACAAATTCTCTCGCAACTACGAAACAAATTGCCTCTCAGACAAGCGCCATTATTCACACAAAATCTCTCTCTCTCTCTCTCTCTCTCTCTCCAATTCCCATTTTGAGAGCCCTTTTTGTCATCGGCCGAAGCCTCTTTGCTTAAGAGATTGTGCTGAGCCCGGGATGATTGAAATGCCCTGCACCCCCTTGGCTGATAATTAATTTACCTTCTCTTGGGACTTGTCACTTCTGCAAGCAACTTGAGGAGGGGGGTCGGGTTGTGATACCATCTCCTAACATTGAATTTGGAGATACCCATCTCTGTGCCCTTCTGAAAGAGAAATGTTTTTCCGATTTCTATTTAGAGTTTTCGATGGCTTTTGTCCACTCGGGAAAGGAAAGAAGAAAAAAGATTAATTGTCTTCAGTATAAATAGGTCACGTATGGATGGAAGAACACCGTGAATTGTGGGGGGGGCCACTGAGTTCTGATATTAATTGGTAGGAGGGTGCATTGGGGTGTCATATTATCCGCCGCTAATTGGTTGGCAGTGAATGGCACCATGTTGCAAGGATTTTGTTTCGTTTCTTTTGTGCCATTTTGGAATTCGTATCGTGTCATCCTGTATGATGGACGAGTTTTCTCTTCGCTTTTGTAAGTTTTTTAAAAAGACTGTCCGAAGAGTGACAACTTTATTACAGTAACTGTGGATTTGTCACGTTTTACAATAGTAAATGGGGGCAAAAAACTGCCAAAAAGGTTTTTAACGTCAAAAAATGGCGATGACTCTTTTTACTTTTTTATCTTTAACAACACATTCATTAATATATAACATAAAAGACATTTCTTGATAAATACAGTAGAAACTCTCGGTTTGAATGTTTTTTAATTATTGTAATTTTATCTTGAAATTACATTTAATGATGATTAATGTGATGAAACTTTAAAAAATACATATGAAATCTAGTAGATAGGATTTAAAAAAAAATCATTTCAGTAAAAAAAAAAAAAATAATAATAAGTAAAAACATTCGGAAACTTAATGCTTTTGCAAAATACAATAACTCACAAAATATAAATTTATTTATTTAACTTGGATATACTTGTCATGTCTCTTTCTAAGAAGGAGACAGCTTTTATGGCAATGCCTCAGTTATTTAAAAAGTGTCAGCACTGAAAGTATTTAGATATTTGAATATTTCCAACATTGAAATAAATTTCTAAAAGAGCAAATTAAAAAAATGTGTTTAAAAATATTTAAAAAATACTACTGAATAATAAGAAGAACATTCTCTTTTACTTTAGTGCTTTCCAATTTACCTTAATCAGTCCTTTTAGCCTTTTTTCTTTAAAACTACTTTAGGATTTATGTTATACCATAGATAAAAGCCACATAACACTAAATCTGAAGCACTCTATTACGATAGCCGATTTTGCGGCAGCATTGTAAAATTTCCGTAAAAAATCGTCTCTTCCCCCCCACACACACATAATAATGATAATAAAAGAAAAACCGACCAAATTTCTATTAGACGGGCAGCATTCTGTGGGTCGTTCCCTCTTGCTTTCCCTGGTGATTATACCTACCCTGAAAATCAATTTAGATCTGGAGATATCTTTAACGATCTTCCTCCCCACGAAGGCCCAGCAAAACCGCCCAAAAATATCCTTTACTGGGCCCTGGGCCCCCTATCTCTTGGGATACTCAAAAGCCAGTTAAGTCCCTAAGATATCGTCTGCCCTTTCTGTCCCTTTCGGGGGACTGAAGAGAAAGCGTCTCATCGTTAGGAGATAGAACACAAGCAGTGATTGTTCCCAGAGACAGAAATTCCTGCAAAATCTAGGTTTTCATCTTTTTTTTTTTTTTTTTTTTCCATTTATGCATGTTCTTTGTTCTACCTAATTCAGATTATAAGCAAGGGGTGGCCAACCCGCGACCTATCTTGAATATTTTTTCGCCCCTTGAGATGTATCACACTTATACAAAATGTATTTATTTTATAATGGCCAAAGTAGTGAAAACCATATGTATTAAAAAAAATACATTACGTGTGCATCCCTCTATTCAAAAATGAACTGCCGAAATGATGAGAAAAAATTCACTTTGATTTTAAAATAATAGTCTTCCGAATATAGGACAGATGTTGCCTGTTTTATATTGCTGAGTTTACAATGATGAGTTCGCAGAATAACTCATGATGCACGCACATCTTGGAACATCTCATATAACAGGATCTATGTTTCACTTTAAGTGACCATCCCTAGATACGCATAGTTTGTTGATAGCAGAGCAAACCGGACTCTTAGTTGAAGTTGCTAGCGCTTTTGGTTCAACTGACACCTGCGAATCGTTGCTTTCTAAAATGAAATTGTTCCAACACAAAACATACTCAAACATAACGGACACTCTCTTGCAACCCCAATTACGATGTGCAAATACCCAAATGGAGATCGATTTGCAAAAGCTCAGTGAAGGAGTGGAGAAACCCATATCGCATTCGTAAAATAAATATTGTTTAATGATTTCATTTTTTTTTATTTCGCTTATATTTATATATTTCCTATATTTCATTTTAGTGTTATATATTTCGTTACAATGTGCGTTTAGTATCATCAGTATTATATTATCTATGTTTACATGTAAGAATAATAGTAAACACAAAAATAATAATTCATGATGTTTCAATTTTTCACTCCAAAAAAATATCTTAGTGGATCTAAATTTTTAATAGGGGGGATATATCATTTTATATGCAGTCCGCGGAGTTAGGGTGCATTTTCAAAGTGGCCCGCAAGATCATTTGGGTTGGTCATCCCTGTTATAGGCACTACTAAATGAAGTCTAAATAAGTGTAATCTTTAAGTAACTACAGTTCTACCTAATTAAAACTATTTATGTCTGTTCTAAATGATTTATACATGCTTCTTTCACGTAGTTCCAACCTACTTAAAACATTTTTTTATGCATGTTCTACAGAGTTTAAACTTAATTAAGACATTATTTATGCATGTTCTACATAGCTAATTCAAATTTTATGCATGTTCAATTCAAACCTAATTAAGACATTACTTTGGCATTTTCTACCTAATTCAGAATTTATTTAGGCTTGTTCTGCCTAATTCAGACTTTATGCATATTCTACAAAGCTTTAACTAATTCAGACGTTATTTATGCATATTCTCTATAATTTGAAACCTAATTAAGACTGCATTTATGCATGTTCTACATAGACTCAATTGTAGGTTCTCACTTCAATAAAAAAAATTCTTTTAGTTTCCGGCATTGAATGGCAAATATAAATTCCAAATGCGCATCTCAGTGCACCTGCCTAGTTACTACGGATTTATTCGAGACATTTCTTCTTCACCGTGAAGATTAGGCCACCCATTCTCTTCACTTCAAATCCCCCCCTTTCTATCTCCAGACGATTCTCAGGAATCTCGTCTCCCGACAAGCAGTACGATTCTGTGCAGCGATGGGCTGTTATCGGGGTGGTGGACCCCAGATTTAGAAAAGGGCAGGAAGTTTTAAATCCTGTCGATTGTCCGATGGAAACTGTAAGAAGCTCAAATCCTCTGGGCTTATGTTTTGATAAGGGACATCTTTCTCAGCAAAAGCGGAAAGGAAAATGTTTTTCCTCCTGTCCGCAGAACCCGCAAACTGAATTTCTTTTCCCCTTAACTCAGTGGAATTTTAAAATATTGAGGTATGAATTACTTATGTTCAAATAGATAACATTCGAAAGAAAAAGTGGGAACTATTCTAAAAAATAATTATGAACCCTACTAGAAGAAGTTAGAAACCTATTACAAATCTATTATTATCAAGAAGTTCTAATTGAATTAAAAGCATTTTATCACTATAAGCATTATTAACAAAGCACATTTATTTATTACGACAAGCCAGAGGTGGCCAACTCGCGACCCATCTACACCATTTTTCCGGCCCGTGAAATGTATCACACTTTTACAAAATATATTTGTTTTATAATGGTCAAAGTAGTGAAAACCAATGTATGAAAAAAATACATTATGTGTGCATCTCTACTTTTAAAAATGACATATAGGACAGATATTGCCTGTTTTATGGATGAGTTTACAGTTTTGAGTTCGCACTATAATTCAATCGTATTCTGCGAACTCATGAGGCGCGCGCGCCTTGGAACATCTAATACAACAGGTTCTATGTTCACCTTAGTGACACAGTGACCATCCATAGATTGATGTAGATTCCATAGATTGATCCACAGTTGATTGTTGATAGAGCAAAACAGACTCTTAGTTGAAGTTGCTAGCGCTTTTGGTTCAATTGACATCTGCGAAACTTTTTTTTTCCGAAAATGAAATAGATCCAACACAAAGCACGCTCAAACATGACGGACGCAACACCCATTACGGTGTGTAAATAGCCAATTGGAGATCGATTTGCAAAAGCTAAATCCGATTCAATAATTTTGAATTAGACAAATACAACAAAACTTTTGAAATATATTCACCTCCCTTTCATGTTAGAGTGCAATATTGAATTAAAACACATTTTTGAAACATCAGATTAAAAAATTGATTTTTAAAACACTTACGTCACAAAAAAGAAATTTTTCAATTTGAGAAATTTGACACAAAAGGTTGTTAACGCTTTGGATTCCATTTCCACCTGTGAATCGTTTGTTTCTAAAAGGAAATGGACCCGACAATGAAATGAACATTGAATGACACAATTGAACACGCTCAAACATAACGGACGTTCACCTGCAACACCCATTACGATATGCGAATACCCAAATGGAGATCGATTTGCAAAATCTCAGTGAAGGAGTGGAGAAACCCATATCGCACTAGTAAAATAAATATTGTTTAATGATTTCATTTTTTTTATTTCATTTATATTTATATATTCCATTTTGAGTGTTCTATATTTCTTTATAATGTGCGTTTAGTATCATTATTATTATATTATCTATGTTTACACGCAGGGGCCTGAATGGCCGAGTGGCTAGCGCTCGGTACTACAGGTATCGGGTTCGAATTCTGGCGGTGCTATGGATGTGTGTAGTGGTTCGGAATCCACTTTAAACCGTAGTTCCTGGCCTTAATAGGATCGTACAGCTTTGCGGGGGCATTGTTACTCCGCGTCCGTGGCTTATCTTCAAGTTACACGCGCCCCCTGGGATAATAATTGAGTAACGTCTGCCTTGCCTTAAGGCCTCCAAGACAAAGCTGTCTAAGTGTTTGCCAGCTGCATTAGAAAAAAAAATGTTTACACTTAAGATAAATAGTAAACACACCAATAATAAATCATTTTGTTTCAATTGTTCACTCCAAACAAAATGTCTATAGTGGGTTTCAATCTAATAAAGGGATCTATAATTTTATAGGTGTCCCGCGGAGTTAGGAGGCATTTCCAAGATGGGCCCGCAAGATCATTTGGGTTGGCCACCTCTGATCTAGTAGATTGTTAAGAATTTTAATGAATCGCAATAAGGAACTGTATCGAGAACTAGTTTAAATAACAGATGCTTAAACTTGAGTATTATTAAGAAATGATTTCCAGAATTATCTGCTATTTGCACGTGAAAAATATCCGAAATTTATATGAAGTTTCAAGATAAGAACATGTAATTCAATGCAAAATACTTTTGTTTTCAAAGAATTGAATAATTTTTGTGTTTGTGAATGGTAGTAACAAAAACAAAACAAAAAATTCAAAAAACAATCACGATTTTATATAGTTTTTATTTGTCTCTTAATAACTGTTCTGCGTGCAATTGTTTAAATTTTTTTGAATCTAAAAACACAAGATTCGACCAACATCACTCTTCAGTACCACGCATTTTAATTAATTCAAATGCTGTTGTGGTGGATGCAATGATAATTGTGAAGAGTGCGCTGTTGAAAAAATATTACATTGCAATTCTTAACTATCGGGGTCTGATGGCCGAGTAACTAGCCCTCTGGCGCACGGTGCCGCAGGGTTCGAGTCCCGACGATGCCATAGATGTGTGTAGGGGTTCGGAATCCACTTTAAACCATAGATCTCGGTCTAATATGGCTGTCAAGCGTTAGACATAGTGCTGAGAACCCTACCCCGTGAAAAGAAAGCATCTCATGTCTAGAAATCTGCCAGCAGGCAGACGGCCTTAGCACACCAAGGGGCTGCTGCGCCACTGATGATGACTATCAGATTCAATTTTCGATCCACTATTTATTGTTTCATCCATTTGTAGCATTTTGAAAGTTAATCGTCACACATTCTTGCGGGAATTATGGATTTCTTCATTCCTATATCGTAGCGGCTCTCTACTCCATGTTATCGGAATACGTCGCTAGATGTGTCTCTGACTTGAATCCAGTCTTGTACCGAGAAGAAATAACATGGTATATAATGTCTTGAGGGTGACGTATTCCTTGATAGAGCAATCCTCGAGATGTTATAATTATTTTCTGAATGGTTTACTAATTTTACATCTGGTTTTACGAATTTCCTACACAACATCTTTTTGCATCCTTCATTATATATTTTGTACACCTTTTTGTGTTCTTTATCTGCTATTACAGTTCTGCCGTTCAACATGTTGACAAGTTTATTAAATGATTTTCAGTTCCGTTGCCGCAACTTATGCATATTTTGGATCTGAATGTGAGGCACTTCGAAATTTTTGTTTTAAGAATGCTATGAAGTTTTGTTTTTTTAATACAATGTGTGCGTAGCGTAAGACGGTAGTAGCCTTTGATCGAAAAAAAAAGGTCGTTTTTCTAATTCACTGCTTGTTTGTTCTCCATTGGTTTTTGTGTTGTGTAGTTGTTACAAATACCCCTAGTGCAGGAAAGCCTACACCAGGTCCACAGGACCCCGTCGCAGGCGACGTCTATGGCTATGGGTAATGGGCAACTTCACTTTAGCGAGGAATCACGAGGGCTGAAGACTGACCAAACCTCCAGACAATGCTCTATGGTCATATTAGACTGGAACCTATGGTTTAAAGTGAATTTCGAACCACTACAAACATCCATGGCCCAGTCGGGATGCGAACACGTAACCTGTGGTATCGAGCCCTAGACACTCGGCCATTCAGGCCCTATGTGTTGGGTTCTTTATATATATCCTAATATTAACTTATCATTTCCAACAGACTTTGTCGAAACTGTAGAAGCAGCGATAGCATTAAGCAATTCTTCAATCCAAAAAAAAAAAAAAAAAAAAATTTAAAAATGCGATGTGATGTCCAGTTGGCTAGCGCTCTGGCCTTCGGGATCACAGGCTTCAGGTTCGAATCCTGGCAGTGGCGTGGATGTTTGTGAGTGGTTCGGAATCCACATTGAACAGTAGGTCCCGGTCTAATTAGCCTAAAGTGTACAAAACATGACAGTAGAGCGACAAACTCAATCCAAAATTTCTTTTCTTATTATGAATGGATTCCTTGGCCCAAATTCAGTTTAGTGTCATTTGTTGGATTTTAAACCAATCTGTCTAATTTGGAGATCCAGTGCGCTATCATCTAAATCCGTCTATTTTTAATCTTTATTCTGAAGTTGTTTTTACTAATTGACAACACGTAAATTTTTCTTATGTGTGTGCAAAGTACTGTGGTGGCCAAAAGTTTTACATCACTTCAATCATAAGCAAATTTTTAAATTCCACCCACTACTTTCGACATGAGAATTGCTGTAATATATTTTGTATTATACATAAATTAATTCTAAATGTTTTAATTATTTCAGATATTTAATTTATTGATGTTTATGGATATTTCACAAAAAAGTCCCCACTTTTGAAAGGAAATAATTCTAAATAGATTATCAATAGAGGGAATTGATGGCCGAGCGAACTATGACTAACACTACTACAGTCGTGGTACAGTGCTACCACATGTTTCGGATTCTAGTTCCGGCAGTGACAAACTTGCTTATTTTGTTCAAGAATAAAACTCCGTCTATTGAGTAATGCAAGCAATTCAAAATAAACCACTATTTTCACACCCACTAAATGCAAAGCGAAACTTTATTCAGATGTAATCTTGGCTTTACTGTGGGAATAGGTTTTTCCTTTGGATTAACCATTGTCTTTTTAGAGTAACGCTTGCCTAGAGTATTTACTTTTTATCCTCATGCATTAAGCGCTTTTCAAAAGTATTAAATTCATCTCTTGCGATTAGTGGTGCTCAAACATTGCTGACGGTTTTAGTTGTTAATTCATGTGGAACCCAAACATCAGAACAAGATACTTTCCCTATCATTTTAGGTCAGGAGTGACCAACCCGTGGCCGCGTCCTTGAACATTTTTTCGGCCCGTCAGATTTTTTCACACTTTCACAAAATATATTTATTTTATAATAGCCAAAGCAGTGAAAACTAATGTATTAAAAAATTGCATTATGTGTGCATCCCTATATTCAAAAATGAACTGCCGAACTTTTGAGAAGAATAATTAAATTATAGTCCGCGAACTCCCGATGAGCGCTCATCTTGAAGACTCTAATATAACAGGTTGCAATATGAATATAAAATGCATTTCCGAATTGACCCCCAAATAGTTCATTTGAGTTGGCCACCCTTGTTCTAGGTGTCCGACAACTGTTGTTTGTACACAGTGGAGTCTGCTATCTACTTCTCTATTGTTATATGGGATTCTGACTCTGATCATCCCCAATATGTATTGGTCAACCCACTTCTCTATTCATTTCCAAGATTAAAATTCCCATGTTAAGCCAGTGTAGAACTTGATTTTTCACTTAGAGATGACTCATTTATTGTTTCTGCAGCCTTTCCATGGAACCTAAATTCAAAAAACTTGACATGACAAATATGCAACTTAACATATTTTATCACTTTTCTGGAAAATAAAATTGTTATGAAGTGTAGAATAAAGGCTATGATCTTAAGTTGAAAAATAATTTTTAATAAAGGTATCAAAATCGAATTCAGGCATTTATATCGACTCGAATTTTAGCAAGCTAAAATCAAGTATTTTTTTTCCCCGTTCAACCAAATAAATATAATTGCTTGTCTTCTTCTATGTATTTGTCCTGGGTGTGTGTGAGTGGTTCGGAGTCCACGTTAAACTGTAGGTCCCGGTCTAATGAGCCTAAAGTGTGCACAAAATGACCGTAGAGCGACCAACCAAACCAAAGAAATTTGTTAAAACTATATATAATAACCTTCACTTATAAACCATTGGCATCCATATATCGACTTATTATTTTGCACTTGTGAAAAGCGTGTTAAAGTTCATTTTCTGATAACTGTTATAATAGCTGTGACGTTTTCTGCTTTAAAGCTTCTAGTAACTCAAAACAAGTTCCTTTTAGCACAGATTTTATTTTGGATAAAAAAAATGTCACAATGAGCACAAAATGTCACAGAGGAATGTGAAGGATGTTTAGTGTTGCAATTCGATTTTTAACTAAAAACTGCTTCAAGGTGCATGAAAAGGAGTTATTTGTTCTGGTATGAGAACAACTTTGGTACACATTTTTCTCATATCGAGATCTAAACTTTCCACACAGTATCTTTGTCATTATCGTTAGTTTCAGATATCACTCAGTCGACGGTTCATTATTTGTTTTTATTGTCGGTTTTCGATGTATTAACCTTTCTCTTGAACTTCGTCTTTTTTTATTAAAATTACATTAAATTCATGTTCTATAGAATATCCAATTCAATTAATGTTCAATGTATTAATTTTAATTTTGCAGTTGCTAAAATGACGAAATACCTTGCTTATTTACATTGTTTGCACGGATTCAGTAAACACATGCGTTTCTTGTCTTAATCATTTCAATTTTTACCTATAGATTAAAATTAACCAATTGTATGCATATAAAAACTAAATTCTTGTTATATAAAACCCTTATTAGATCTATTTGGGTCTATGGCTCTGAAACTTGGACTTTGGCAAGATCAGAACCTTCAAATAACGTGCTTGCCTGCATAAAGGATAATAATCTTTTTTTTTAAATTACTATTATGACATGCATTGCTAAACACATGTCGCATTTTAAAAGTGCACGTGATAAAATACGTGCAACGTGCCTTCAGGATAATTATTAAAAATATATAAATTTATTTCATTTTATCCATTCATTTTATCCAAATATGGATGAATAATTTTCGTAAAAATACATAGATTAAGAGCATTCGACACATCGTGAGCATTTTTTCTTTCTGTCGATGAAAAGAATCACAGAAATTAAATAATTTGTAGAGACTATATCCATTATATTCTACCGATATACCATTATGCGAGAGAATTGATATAACTATCGAGAAATATCCATATACTATCATGGATCATTAGACCCATTTTGGTCTATGGTTCTAAAACTTGGACTTTGGCAAGATCTGATGAGGCCCATTAGGGTATACTTGAGCGGAAGATTTTGAGGGCTATTCTTGGAGGTGCTAGGGAAAGGGATTGTTGGAGAAGACGGTACAATGCAGAAATTTATAAATGCTATACAGACTAAGATGCTACAGATATTATAAAATTTATTAAGATCCATAGATTAAACTGGGCTGCCCATCTATTTAGAATGAATGATTTAAACCCTGTAAAGAGGCTCGTTTTGGCAAAGCCGCAGGGACAAAGAGGAAGAGGACGACCCAGGTTGCGATGGATAGACGCAGTTGAAAAGGTTTTTGCTGTACTAGGGGTTAAGAATTGGAGAACCCTCGTCACCCAAAGGAAATCTCTTCAAAGGAAAGTCATGGCTCACTCTGGGTTGCCGCTATTGATGATGATGAATTGTATGCATAGTGCATTTAGCAATATATGTTGGATGCAGTTTTAAAGCTGTAGTTTTTAAACCCCTGATAACACCCAAGTGTAATTTATGAGAAAAATTAAATCGCATAGTATTATTTAAAAGAAAAACAATAATAACTATTATCCAAAATACAATTATATGCTGTAAAAAAAATAATCCGACAAAATTTTCGACCATCACTTTTCGGCAAAATTTTTAAAGCAAAAATAAGTTCATGCATTATGTCTTAGAAGAGTTAAGTTATCTTCTGTTAAGTTTATGTATCTTGATATACATAAACGTAACATATGATAACTTAATTCTTCTAACAGATAATACATAAACTTATTTTTGTTTAAAAATTTTTTTCTCATAATGAGCATCTTAAAAAGGAAAGGCAACAACAACTGGTTACAAAGCAACATTTTATTATTACGTTACAATAAAAACGGTACGAACCATGGCAGTCAATTGAAGGAAAAAAATGCCTCCAGAAATATACGTTCCTGAGATTAGGCAGTGAAAAAATATGGTCATCAAATATTGATACTTAATTATTCTAGTGCTTATCTAGAGATGACAGCTCTATCGTCAAACAGAAATAACCACAAGTGTAGAACATTTCATTCCACATTGACAAAAAAATAATTCAGTTCACATAAGACGCTGAATTATCTTTTGATTCTTTAAAAAAAACATAATCAATAATCTTCTAGTGATTATTATTGATAAACATGTAAATGAATACAAAATCTTACCCAAATATATTACAGGGTTCAAGATAATGTGAATATGCTAAATGCGAGAGATTCAAAACATTTTATAAGCAACAATTTTACATCTTCTTTAGGATAGTCCTAAAAATCAACTCTCTTGTTGCATACATTGAAAACGAATTAATAAAAATGAAAAAAATTTAATTCATTGGAACAAATTCTAATAGGGACGAATTATATATTTCTTTAAATGAAATGTTTTTACTTTGCTCACAAATTGCATCCTTTATGCAATGACATAATGCCATTATTAATTATGGCATTATAACATCAGAAATACACATTACAGTGACTAATTAGAGCATATTTTAAATACATCTAAATAAGAATTATGATAGTTTCAAAAAAAAACATTCAGGTTAATAATTCAACAACAATAATAATCGCCTCCTTCATAACTTGGAGATCATGCGAAGTGCTTGCAGAAAGCAGCAAATATACGGACACATTGTTTAATGTCCACTGATTTCTCATATTCACTGGATCTAAAATTTAGCATAAATATAACATTTTTATCAAGAAATTTTTATTAGTATTTAGAAACATGGATAAACAAAATATTTCATATGAGTTTTTTAAAATTTGAGTCGTCGTTTTTTTATATATAAATTTAAATTGCTGAATAAGTTCTTTCACAAAACTCAATGCAATTGAAAGAGTCATTGTAATATGAAAGTAATTGATTACATCCGTTAGAGCACAATCATAATGATTTACAATTATACAAAACAAAGTCCACGCATATATAAACACAGACAGCATTTGACTGAATAGGTCTAAATTAAAATACATCAGCACGGACAAGTACAAAAATTCATCTAAAGTGAAACTTAAAAACTAAGAAAAAAAAAAAAGAACATTTACAGAAATTTATTATATTCGTAGTTAAATCATCAAAGTCTTCTTCTTTTTGCTCATATATCCTTGAATGGTACAAAAGAAGGCTGAAAACTGAGTAAAATAAATAAGAATATATAGTATGTCTTAGAGAGCACCCATTTTCTTTAAACATAATTTGGAGCTACTTAAAAAGTTACATCCTTAAGAAAAACTGCACAGTAGGTATATGTAAAAAGAAAAAGAAATGCAGATTTCATTGGTTCGTAAGAGTTAAATATGTACAAGTGAATTTGCGAAAAAAGCTCTTTTTCGATGGCAACAGGAACTGAAAACTTTACACACTCGATGCTCTTGTCCTAGATTTTATCCTAAACGAAGTAGAGGAAGCTCTAATTGTGAAATAGTTCCACTTCTCGAAGGAGCACTTCGAATGCACCCAGAAGACTATTTGTACCCAACATGAAATACAATAAAAGGTTGTTCCATGCTTAATCCCGTTCGAAGTACAGCCACCTGTGGTTGGGGTTTCGGCTGTTCGGAAGGGGTCGTTTGCCTTGTTCCATCCCTTTGAAGTTTTCATGGTCTGGTCTCTTGGGACATCTGCCCCTCTCTGGGTCATAGGGGCCGTAGTCACAGTCGGGGATGTTGCAGTGTCCTCCCAAGACGCATCTGATTGGAATAAAAATACAACTTAAAGGAAATTCGAACCAATTAAAATATAAATAGGGTAGAGTTATAAATACACTCGCTGCCATAAAAATTAAAGCACCATAAAGGAATTGTTACATTTTATGTATAACTTTCATTTAATGTTAACTATCTGTGTGTTCATAACATGATATAAGCAATTGATTATAAAAAGAAGGCAAAAGGATTATTTTTTGCTGGAAAACTTAAATGGACGATCAATACTTTGGCATTAAGTTATACAGGTTTTATATGATGTCTTGCGACACCTTATTATTACACAGTTCTCGTAAGGATGCCTTTAGTATATCACTGTATATACAGTGGTATACATTCTGTTTCGTTAAATTCATGGATCTGGAGCGGACTAAGGCCAATATCGTGGTATATATCACTGTACATACACCGGTATACATTCTATTTGGCTAAGTTCATGGATCTGGAGCGGACTAAGGTCATATATAGAGGTAGACATTACTGTATATACAGTGGTATATATTTTGTTTGGTTAAGTTCAAGGATTTGGAGGTAGACACCACTGTATATAACTGTGCTATACGTTCTGTTTGGTATGTCGGAGGATATGGAGCGGAGTAAAATCATATACAGAGATAGATATTACTGTACATATAGTGTACTGAAATAGAAATAGTTTTAGTTATGAAATTTTTGTAAGGTCGTGATGTAATTGCTTTCCACTTAAAAAAAATTAAACACTGTGAATAAAAACGAAGCAGCGCTGAAGTGAGGAAGAGCGAGCGAACCCAGGGGCAACGGGCGTACCGGTTACGGAGTTCCTATGTGGTTTTAAGAACCACTATACCTCCACATCTTAATTTAGTTAGAAAATTTGCACAAAATGAAGTTGCTTAAAAAACCCCCGAGCGAACCCACCTTCTTTCCATTTCGGACAGTGCGTCCCGGCCCCTTTTGATCCGGATGCAGGGCTTGTGGCGGTCGAAGCAGTCGCAGCTGCAGCGCCCGTCCTCCAGTTCTCGAACGCAGAAGGGGGAGGGGCACGAGCGGCACCTGCGCAAAAAGAATACCTGAAGCAAATTAAGCACTTCAGGACACTGTTAAGAGAAAGAACGGGTTAACAGGTGAAGGCGTCTTTTAGACGATAATTTTGATTTTTAAAAAACTGCGAATGGTTTAATATTGCCCATATAGCAATTTTGATAATAACCAACAACCTAACAATAATAACCTGAACATAACAATTTTTCAACAACAAAAATGATGAATTCGCCTTTTATTGATTTTTACATTATTCATTATTATATGTTTCTGATTAATTCTTTATATGAATACGTCTCAGCTGAAGAATTTTTCTTTTCATGCATTGTAGCCATCCTTCCTCTATCACGTTGGCAAGAGCGCTCGCTCCCTTGTGGTATTCAAGTGAAAGGTGCAGTTAGTCGACTGATTCTCGCCCAAGAAAGATATCGTAGATTTTGCGCAACCCTGCTCCTCTTTCGAATTTTGGCTTAACATGTAGAATAGCTTAAGACAAGCAAAATAAAATTGTATAACTTTTTGATACTTATTTATTTAGTATTGTTATTTTTATAGGGTATATATACTAGTATACATATATTCGTAAGCAAATTTAAAGTATAAGAATATCTTTTACAGTAGTACAAATACTACATCTTTAAAGTTTCAAAAAATACTCTAAGGAAATTTGTTTTTTTAGAAATAAGTTCGTGGTTGAATATATTTCATAATTTTTTTTAAACTTATTCAAGATTATAGTTCATAAAATTATGGTAAAGGATCAGGAGTGGGTGTCAAAAATACGATTCAGGAGTCGAAACTGTTTTGGCCCAGCCCCATCCTCTCTGTCTAAAAAGAGTCGCATACTTTCTGTACTTTTGGTCTCCTTGTGGGTATTGGTCCACCACCGTCTTTGTCACTTCAGTATCAGTAGGGGTGGAACCTGTGCTGTCGGTCGACGTCTCCAAGCTGGGCTTTGGTTGACATTCGCACTCGGTGTGATTGACGAACCACAGCTTCTCTACGTCGGACGATCGGTGATCACCACCTAGCACCTGTGGGGGAATAAAGAAATGTTACACATCTGAGAATTTTGTAAGAATACAATTAAAATTTCTACCTGTGTGTGGACGGACATCCCATGAGTAATCTACTCATGAATGGAGAGAAAGGGGCAGCTTCTGTTGTGATGGAGCACCCGTACGTAGAAGTCTGACTGTGTTCCGTGATGCTCTTACAATCATATTACACCGGGACTTACAGTTTAAAGTGGATTCCGAACCACTACAAGCACATATGGCACAGCCAGGACTCAAACCCGAAACCTGTGGCATCGAGCGCTGGCCATTCAGGCTCCAAATTTCTACCTTCAAATTACCATCGTTCAATGCTTTTATATTGATACGATGATGGCTGCCAATGTGAATTTTATCGAGACACAAGTGCAGGTAAGCTCTAAGCAAAAAGAACCAAACATCGGAAAATAGTATTTTAAGTAAGTAAGTAAGCTAAATATCTACTTACTTTTAAAAAATAGATCTTCATGTTTAAGATATTTTAAAATTTATTTCATGCTTCAAACAATTATTATGTGCTTTACAGTACTTATAGTAAATTGATTCGTGTCGTAGCCAGTCCTTAAATTCTGTTTTACTTTGAAACACCCAGAATAATGTGGATGTTTATTATCGAGAAATTTCGTCCGATAATCTTGAATTGAAATTTCTAACTCAAGATTATTTATGATATTTAAAATGGCTTTTATTTTAAATATCATAAATAATCTTCGAAGTACGCACTCAAGTTTTCGAAGTAAACACTCAAGATGTTGTGGAAAAACCCAAACGTTTGCAGCACCGATAGATACCAACAAACAAATGTATTGAAATAAAATGGATCTTTTGAGGTATTCAGTGAAACTAAATTTGAATTCTGTTTATCTTTAAACAGTTGAAATTCATGAGAGATGTTAACAAAAACAAGAAATTTTTTTTATTGATTTGCGTTTCTATAAATCGAAAAAGTAAAGCAAATACCATAAAAATACTTTAAAAGCCTTTGAAAATAAGGATAACTTAAGGAAATAACTATAAGGATAATCAGTCCTATACTAACTATTCAAATAAATGATTAATATATATTTTTTTAAAAAAGTAAAGTTTATTAAAAAATTTTTAAAAAGGTAAAGTTTATGAAATATTTTAAGTTTTAAAAAAAGTGAGTTTTTATTAAAAGTAAAGTGAAATTTAAAAGAAGTAAAATATATAAATAAGTAAATAAAAAAGTAAGTTTAAAAGTAAGTAAGTAAATTTTTTGAAATAAAAATTTTTTAAATTAAAATTAATTAATTAATTTTAAAATTTAAAAAAGTTAAGTTTTTGAAATGTTTGCTACACAGTAAGAATTTTTAATTCCATCATAAATATACATTAAATTATTTCCAAAGTTTATACTAAATATGAATTAAATAAAATTATTATAATTATATTAAAAAATTTTTATGTTATTCTAAATTAAGTAATTGAACAAGAATAATGAAAACAAACTAAAAGGAGCTATTCATGAAAAAATAAAGTTAAAGAATAAATTTTTAGCTGCATTTTCTTGAAATTAAAAAAAAAAAAAAAATTAATAAGATTTGAAAAAAATTTTAATTAAAATTAAAATTTGTAATAAAAAAAAAGACAGTAAGAAAAAAATTTTGATTTGTGCATGGCATCATATTTCTAGATGTACTACTGTGTCCAAAATGTAAGACCAGTTTTCAATTTAAATTACCCGGCCATATGGTATTTCAATTTGTTTTTTCACTGTCCTCGACTTGTTCTTGGCTGTGTCAAAATATTCATTAGTGCTTGAGTTACGCTTGGTTTTGTGAGACGCTAAAACGGATTCCGGCGATTTTTGAAATGTCTGAATTCATTGAGCAAAAAACTTGCATTCAATTTTGTTTGCGGAAATGCATAGAATGTTGCAGAAGGCATTCGGTGAGCATTCCTATATCGGAAAGAAATGTTTAGAAGTGGTATAAGCAGTTCAAAGAAGGCAGATAACGCGTTGAAGACGAAGAGCCCTCTGGTAGACCACCAACCTGAACCGACAAAGCTCACGTCTAAAATATTAGAGATTTAGTGCTTGAAAACCGTCGATTTACAATTAGAGACCTTGCTGATGATGTTGAAATTAAATGATGATGATGTTGAAATTCTATTTAAAAGATATTTTGGACCTCAATCCAGAACGGAAAACACTGAATGTGCCAGCTCACACTGCATTGATTCTTCGTGACTTTTTTGCCAAAAATGAAACCCATGTCATTCCACAACCACCGTATTCACCTGATTTAGCATCGTGCGACTTCTGGCTATTCCCTAAAATTAAAAGACTACTCCGGGGACACCGTTTTGAGTCGATTGAAGAGACATTTAAAAAATCGCCGTAATCAGTTGTAGCATCTCACAAAACCAAGCGTAGCTCAAGCACTAATGGATATTTTGACGTGAAATTTCACACAGAGGTCAAGGACAGTGCCAACAACCTAAAAAAGAAATATTGAAATACCATATTCCCGGGAAATTTAAATTGAAAACTGTTCTTACTTTTTGGACACATTAGAAAAATATGGTGCGGAAAGTCAGGTTAACATAATATAAATATCGGAAAAGTAATTAGCAATTTGGGCGTTTGATTATTTAACTGATAAAAATAATTATATAGTTGTGAACAAAAAAAGTACATCAATGTGAAAATTGAAATGTTTTACGCAAAAATGCTGTTATTAAGAGGAAGTTAAAACCACAAAAAATGCGATTTAAACACCTAATTATCGTAAATGAGATCTGAAAATGAAATATTTATTCAAAACGTGACACAGTGATTGAAACACGAATGCATTTTTTAGCAAACGCAAATACACTGTAAGGACTTTTTTTCCCTTATTTCTGTTCTATTTATTAATTAAGCGAGTGCTGCCTTTTTCTCAAATGTAAACATATATATATATATATATATACTAGCAGAACCCGGTATGCGTTGTCCTGCCAAAAAAAGATGCATTGTAAAACACTGCATATCGCGAATATATTCTCCATGTTCCGATATATGTACGTGTTCATTTTCCTGGATATCGTTTGAACGGTCTATAAGATGAAATGCTGCAAATGGTGGCAAGTAACACTGAAGTAGAGAGCACGAACCTATTTTCCATACTCGAACACATAGTATTACCCATTTTCACAGCGATGGGTTGAGCGGCATAGAAGTGGATAGACTGCAGCACCCTCTGGGGGGGTGACTTACAACAAAGGAGGATTGCATAAAAACATCCTCCAAATTTTGTCAAACACACACACAAAATTTCATCAAAATCGGTCTAGCCATGTTGGAGGAGTTCAGTGACAAACACACGTACAGAAGGACCCGATTGCAGTGCCACCTACCGGGTCTAAATCCTCCATGGACCCACCCAAACACACACAGAATACATCACGAAAATCAGTCGAGTCACACAGGAGGTTCATTGGCAAACAGATGCACAGAGGTTTGGTTTGTCGTTCTACGGTCATCTCGTGCGCACGAGGGCTAAACAGACCGGCACCTACAGGTTCCGAACCACTACAAACATCTATGGCACCGCCGGAACTCGAACCCGAAACCTGTGGTACCGAGCGCAAGAACACTAGTCTCTCTCTCTCTCTCTATATATATATATATAGCACGAATTCTCTTTGACATTGCACCTGTTTGGAAATTTAAAATCGTACGCCAGGAAAATCTGTTTAATTTCCAAAGAATATTAAGTTTTTATTTCTTGAAAATGACAGTTACACAAATTGCCTTTAAACAAAGTTGTTTACTCAGACCTCATTTCTCACGAACAGATCTGGTTTTGCAAAACATATCCCCCTCCCCCCTCAAACGATATTGACATTTCCAGAATCTACTCAAGGGGAAAAGCTTGCACCAGGGGGGAGGGAGGGTCTAACCGCAGCAGGATGCGGCTTCTTAATCCGATTACGCAGGTAATGGGGGGTGATGACTCATCCTGTGGCGGCGGGAAGCCCTTTCGAGAGGATTGATACAAATGATGGGATGGGCGGTGTTCAATCATGGTTCCCAGAAAGAAAGGAAATTCTGATAATCTGAGCACTTGATTCGGCGATGGACAGAAGCCAAGAAAACAGAAGGAGGTTTCCGAATGCGTCAGTTTAATTGCTTTTATCCGGTACTCGATTGGAAGGAAGCTGTTTTTGTGTTCTCATGCAGGAAACAAACAATTCGCAGAATAAACTAAGTACTCCAGATACTTTTATACAAATTATATTTAAACAAAATTGTTTACTCGCTATTTTTTGAATTTTAGGAAATCCCTGAAGTACTCGAATACATTTCTCACGAAAGGATCTCATTTTGCAAAACATTCCACAATTTGCGACAAATCCCATCTCATTCCTTTTGTAACAAACAAAACAAAGAGCTTAAAACCAAGTTTTTGCGGAGCAAGGAACACCATAGCTGGCCGTGGCTTTCCATGCAATCCTCTACACCAGATATAAAACCGTACTAGAGATAACATAACTTGAGATATTTGATACTTTTGAGACAGACAATGTAAGAAGCATAGAGCCAAATTTTTGCAGAGCAAGGATGCACACACCCCGGCTCGGCGTTATTTTTCTTGCAATGTATTGCACCCTATATAAAACCATATACACTAAATACTCTAGATAATTGATCCTTTTGAAGCAAACAATTCGAATAGCCTAGAATCAAATTGTTTTTGAGATATATGAGAATAAATCAAAGTGATTTTGAAATTAACTTTAACCAAGAATTTGAAAGGTAAAGAATCAATACTTTATTTTAAAACCTCAGCACGCCTAGCTATAAACATAAATCGTACAACTATTTTATTGCTTCACTTTGGATGTTTGTCATTCATGAATTTTAAACTCAGGACGAGCCAACGCATATTAATAAGATCCAACGAAGAAGTCTGCAATCGCATTTGAATATCCACATCACGTTCGAGAAGCAATTCATGTCTCTAACCCAGTTTGTGGCCCTAATTAATTCGCGAAACATTGTCATCAAATCAACAACTGTCACCGATCGTCGAGTCACTTTCCTTTTTCTTGCACGTGGATACCTGCAACCGTACTCGGCAACTGTTGGTGGTCCACAAGGAACAGTTTCTTCCATCCTTTAATCCAGCGAATCCAGGATATCTTTTTTTTTTGTGAGTGAAGCTTTTTGAGAGATTCTTTCCACGAGGCTTTTCTTTTCCTTCGGGGTGGCTTTTCTGGTTAAAACGAAAAGAACTGCAGCTGTGTGTGGGGTCAAAAAACACGCTTCTTGGGAATTTTGCACACCGCGCTAACTGTTGGCAGACGACCTTTTTTTTTTGTGGTGTCTTTTGAGGCTTTCAAGCTTAAAAATAAATTTTTTTCTTCGAATGCCAGGATTCTTTTTCTTCCCCCCTTATCAATCTAGTGAAGAAGTTTCAAATGAATCGCAGATGAATTTCGTGAATTTTTATTAAGACATCCAGTTTATAAAATCTTTTATAATATTTTCCGTTAGATATTAATGAAGATGGATGAGCGGATTTTTTTCTGTGCAATAACATATTGATAATGGGAAGAAATGCATCGATTCTTTATGAGTCATTGAATATTATCTTACATTTTCATGTTATCTTACATTTTCATATATATATATATATATATAACTGTGTCTAAAAAGTAAGACTAATTTTCAATTTAAAATTCCCGGGCATATGGAATTTCAATTTTTTCTTTTCCTTTTTTAGGTTGCTGGCACTGTCCTTGACATCTGTGTGAAATTTCACGTCAACATATTCATTAGTGTTTGAGTTACGCTTGGCTTTGTGAGACGCTACAACTGATTCCGGCGATTTTTGAAATGTCTGAATTCATTGAGCAAAAAACTTGCATTCATTTTTGTTTGCGGAAACGTATAGAATGTCGCAGAAGGCATTCGGTGAGCATTTCTGTATCGGAAAGAAATGTATACAAGTGGTATAAATAGTTCAAAGAAAGCAGAGAACGCGTTGAAGACGAAGAGCCCTCTGGTCGACCCTCAAACTCAACCGACGAAGTTCACGTCCAAAAAATTAAAGATTTGGTGTTTGCAAACCGTCGATTTACAATTAGAGAACTTGATGATGATGTTGGAATTTCAAAAGGATCGGTCCATTCCATTTTGAGCCTCAAACGCGTCAAACCTCGATGGGTACCGAAAACACTGAATGCGCCAGCTCACACTGCATTGATTCTTCGCGAATTGTTCGCCAAAAATGAAATCCGTATAGTTCCACAACAACCGTATTCACCTGATTTAGTACTGTGCGACTTCCGGCTATTCCCTAAACTCAAAAGACCACTCCGAGGACACCGTTTTGAGTCGATTGAAGAGATTCAACATGAATCGACCATCCCTTGAAAAAACAATAATTGGTCTTAATTTTTGGGCACAGTAGTATATCTTATATCTATATTAACATATTGCGAATGGGAGAAATGCACCTATACTTTATGAGCAATTGCAAGTTGACTTACATTTTCATGTTATTTTATTTCAATACGTTAACACTTTGCGAATCAGTTAAATGTATCCATAGTTTATAAGTTATATTACACAATCAGCCGCATTAGTAACAGAATTGCAACGACAGATTTCCAATTTTATACTGACGGTCCGGAATTCACACATGCATGCTTGGTGTTTGAGCGTCACTCACTTTAAGGCAACGCGCAAAGGATGTACTACTCACGTAGAAGTGCAGCGCCACCTCCTGCATGGCTTTGGGGGCGCACTGCAGGGCGTCGTCCTCGCAGCACCCCGACGTCTCGGTGCACCTGTGCAGCAGGGTGCAGCGGGGCAGGAACTCCTTCTCTGGGTACAGGTCCCTCACGCACACCACCTCGCTGCGGGGCAAACTGCAGCGGGCTCCGGAGCGCATGCGCACGAAGTGCTCGTTCGCCTCGCGCACCTCCAGCAGCTCTGCAAATAAAGACGAACGAATGAATTAGAATTCGAAATGATAATAAATAAATGTATAAGAAATTAAAAAGTGAATGAATTAAAAAAGGATGGGTAAATGAATAAAAAAAATAAATAAATTATAAATAAATGAATAAAAAATGATATTATTCCTCTCTTTTTTTCAATTCCTTCTATTAGCTCACACTCTCCCTATATATATATCTTGTTCAAATTTTCAATCACTCATAAAATACTTTTTATTCATCCACTCGAGTTCAGATACATTTTTTTTTAAACTTTTTTTTTGTAGTGGATGACACTGGATGTTAATGCAGTTTTTTCAAATATGAATTCATTCATTAAATTTAATTAATTAATTTTGGTTTTTTTTTTTAGATTTAAGTTGCATATATCTACCAATAGAGGGCGCCAGATAAATTTAAAAAATTGAATGAAAATTATTGATAAAGGACTTTCTGCAATAGAGTGGAAAAAAAAGTAGGAATTGACTTCAAAAATATATTTTTTTATATTACTTGTTTATACTTCATTGTGGTGAAGGCAGAAAATCTTAATTCACATAAATAAGACATCAAAAATTATAGAAAAATTTTCAAACCTTTTTGCAGATTTTGACACACATTCTTCTTTTATAGAATGTTTCACGAAACAATTCCTTATGTTAAATCCTCAATCCACGATTAGTGGATATAACCACTAGTTCTACTTCAGTAAACGTTAGATGATCAACCCCACCGAGTACTAGTCACAGACAGCGGAGTCTCATAGGCTGTAATGGGAAACATTTTTGACACCGAAAATTGCATAGACGCTAGCGCTTTTAGTAGCCAACCATGGAAGTTGCCGCTAATAGTTTCTCGAAAACATTCTTTGGCGCATGATCGCTGCTTGGCACTTTTTATGTGAATAAAAGAATACAAAAAAAAAAAAAGCCTTTAGAACAGGGATGGCCAACCCGCGGACCGCATGTAGCTCGCTTTGAATTATTTATAATATTATACTAATGACAAAAGTAGTGAAAAACAATGTATTAAAAAATATATTATTTGGGCATCCATCTATTCAAAAATCAACCGGCGAAATTATGAGAAAAAAATTAACTTTTATTAAAACACGCTCAAACATAACGGACGCTCACCTGCAACACTCATTACGATGTGCAAATACTGAAATGGAGATCGATTTGCAAGAACTAAATGAAAGACAAGAGAAACACATATCGCACTCGTAAAAAAATGCTTTTCAATTATTTCATTTTTTTAAATTTCGTTTATATTCATATATTTTTTATATTTCATTTTGAGTGTTCTATATTTCTTTACAATGTGCATTTAGTAACATTATAATTAATGTTATCTACGTTTACACGTAAGAATAATGGTAAACACAATAATAATAACTCATTCTGTTTCAATTTTTCACTTCAAAAAAATGTCTATAGTGGGTCTAAAACTAATAGGGGGATATAGAGTTTTAGATGTGGCCCGCGGTGTTATGATGCATGTCCAAAGTGGCCCGGGTTTTGGGTTGGCCACCCCTGGCATAGAAATATTAGTTGTTTATAATGAAAGATGTCTTCGAACTGAAAAACTGACAAGAGAAAGAGTTTATTTTTATATCTGGACATACAGGGTGATTACAATTAAAGTCCCACTTTTCGAAATGTTGTAAAAAAACGTCACAATCAGTTCACATTTGAACTGAAGATACTCGAAGAGGCAAGAAACGGTACGGCATCCAAAAAAAATTCCAATTTTTCCTATCCAATTTGGTGTGACCTTCCCGTGGTGGATAGGCTTTCCACTCACAGTGGAAGGCATAGGAAGACTCACTTGGAAGACATTTTTTCCATCAATATTGTTTCGGTTTTTTGACGGAAAAAATGACTCCTAAGTCATTCAACGGTTTTGACACCGTGAGTGAAAAGCCCATCCACCACGGCAAGATCCTACCCAATTGGATGGGAAAAATCGGTGGAACTTTTCTTTTTGGATGCCGTACCGTTTCCCCTTTCTTCAGGTATCATCAGTTCAAATGTGAACTCACTGTGACGAGTGGTTCTTTTTTGACAGCATTTTAAAAGTGGGACTTTAATTATTATCACCCTGTATATCTCTCTGGAATAGCACAGGGCGCAGCTGAAAATCTTGTGGGGCGCAACCCTTTGAGTACCATTGTATTCGGTTGATAAACCACGGAACAAAACGCGCAACCCTATATTTAAGAAAAACATTCACTGCGTATATAATTACAATGGAAAGAATTTTGCTAAAAAAACAACCGTTACAAATCGAATTTAAACACATGTTCCAACCTATTGTGAATGAATGAATGAGAACCGTTTCGAAATGATTTACAGTTAAGCGGCCACCTCTTCACACCTCCCACAGAAAGCAGCGGATCTAAAGAATCGAACGCACTTCCTGTGAGCAATGCGCGTTAATGAAAGATAAACAATTTAAAAAAAAACAGGTCATTAACTTCTTTTGTGTCTGCGGAAGACGGAGAGGAGATATTTGCATACCAGCATCGCCCACGCAACGCACCTGCAACATTCGATGCCGAACCAAAATAATTTTCTTTTTTAAATACATTCACTAGATGATTTCATTCTTCTCCAAAAAAGTTGATGAGCAGATGAAATGGAATGTTAATGAATAAATAAATATCCTCCCACTGCCTCATAATAACAGCAACAAGTGAATATTTAAGCGGGACTGACAGTTTGGGAATGACGTTGGTGAGAAGAAGTCTGATTGGGGTCTGTGACGCTCTACGGTCCTATAAGACCCGGACCTACTGCTTAAAGTGGATTCCGAACCACTACAAACATCCATTGCACCGCCGGGATTCGAACAGAAGCCTATGATATCAAAGGCCAGAGCGCTAGCCAATTGGCCACCAGGCTGCAAGTTATGTTGCAGCGCAAAATAGCGAAGCCTTCCTTTCATCAAAATCATTGTTTCATGACATCTATCATTTATTTTGACACATCTTTCAATTTTTACGTCAATCTAACTATTTTCCTAATTTCATCCGTTGATTGAAATCACTTGTTTGATTTCTATTGAATATCAACCCATTATGAAAGCAAGACGAAAAAAAGAGATTTTTCAAGCAGAGATCGAATTGCTATTGTCCAGTTCTGGATGCATCGAAAGAAAAATGGAAACTTTGCACAAAGATGCAATGACGTTACTTGCAAATACAATTCAAGTGCAACAGAATGACTCTAGCAAGAACTGTCAAGGTAAATCTTATAGTATGCTAATGTTGATTCACTGAAAAAACAAAACTGTGGACGTAAATGCAATGATTATGGTGATAAACTCAGACAAATTTCCTTTTAGCAGAAAAGACACCCTAAAATCAGCAGCACAGGCCGTTGAAGTTCCCAAATCTACATGATTCCAAATTTAGAAGAAAGAAAAATCCATCAAAAGAGGAAATCCGTATCCATTTTAAGCTCATCTATTATTTTGAAATCTACCCTATTTTAAGCAAAGCTTTGCAGCCAAGGGATCCTATTTACAAGTTTAAAATGCAGTAACGAAATAATTAAAAATCTACAAACTATCTAAATACTCAGAATAAAAATTAGGAGTAATATTTTGTATTTATTATTTGATTTAATCTAGTTTTTTGATAATGAAAGTTTCGTTTTAGATTTATTTTCCCTTTGATACTATTAATGCGGGACAAATTAAATACATCAACTGCTGCTATTATTATGGGGAAGAGGGAGTATAAAATATGGATACATAATTTTAAAGATATTTTCCTTCTTACCATATTCCCATTCATCTTTGTAGCACCCTACCAGATAGAAAAGTGAAGCTGGGAATCATCGGTGGGCTTCATGAAACCACAAACAGTCCACCAACGGTTGATGACAGGACAGTGCTTTCAGAGAAGGCTTTTTAAGGATAACAGCTTTGAATTTACGTGCCGTATGGGAGAAACCCCAGAAAACATCCACCAGCAGTCTAACTATCGATACGAGACAATTCTATACACATTATCGCAGTCATCATCGAGTCCCCTCGAGTTTGAAAGCAGTGACTACCAACAATGCAGCGGAATTGAACCTAGGCCCTTTTGCATGGTGGCTGCCACTAGGAAACGAGTCGATTTGAATGTCCAGCAGTGTCTCCAAGGGATCACCCACCCAAGTACTGACCACGCATGATGATGCTGGACTTCCTTCTTTACTCTTTGGAACTTTTACGATTGAACTATTTGTGCACCTAAGAAAAGAACTATTTGTGTTTGAAATTGAGCTTTCCTAATAAAACTATACGCAGACTTATCTACCCCTCAGAACTTTATATAAATTACCTTGTATTTTATAAAATACAAGGTAATTTATACAGAATTAAATCTGACTTGACTTCGTTGATCAAACGAGAACCATAATCAGCAAGGTATGGCCGTTGGAATTATAAATCCTTAAGAAATTATTGCATTAAAAATTTTCCACAGTATTTAATAAAACTATCGTATGTTTCCAATAATAAGTCGACTCGCGCATAAGCAGACCAAGTGCATTTTTCTTCAAAAAAAATTTATCCTTAAGTTCAAACATCGCCATCTCACATCAAGTGAAGAAAATAAAAAAAATCATCTCTCTCTCTCTCACCTCACACACAAAATGAAAGTGCAAAAAACAAAAATGACTCCAATACTGGGAAGATTGACATCAAGGCTCCAGCCACTGGATGTTTGCTTAAATAAGCCATTTAAGGATAAACTTGGATATCTAAATAGACGTAGTCTTGGTTGACGTAATCTTTTGGAGCCCCTGGGGCTCCATCTCCGATAGGACAGGGCAAATACAGTTGAAACAATGTAAATGGCCCAGAATATATTTACAAATATAACCAAATTAACTTACAATCATAAACAAGTATAAGAAAAAATATATATATAAATTTTGCACGGACGTTTTAAATCATAATTGGGAACGTAAGAATCCATCTCCTGGATTGCAGTATTTTCATGATTCATGAGCGAGTCAAAAATTTGTGTTTCAGAAAATCTTTTAAAGAAGGAATGTTAATAGCTTTATAGAGATCAGAATTGATCATGAACCATTTGGCAGAGGTCATTTGGTTGAGAGTGATATTTTGTAAAGTTTCAAGCGTTTTTAAGTTAAATTGAGCTGCATAAGACCAGACCGGGCAAGCGTACGTGAGAATGGGGAGAAGCATAACAGTATAAAGAAGAATTTTGCTGTCCCTGGTCATGGTAGAATTTCTATTCATAAGCGGGTAGAGTTTTCTGAAGGCAATACGAAATTTAGCTTTGGATAGAGTGGATAGTGATGGAATATAAAGAAAATACGAAAAACAAAAATTATATTTAAAAAAAAATTAATTACAATTGCGCAATGGGTAAAAAAAGATGCAGGATCATAAGATTCAGTCTGAAGTGGTAGTTCCAACATTTAAAAAGGGTTGCTTCAGTAATTGAACGGATGACAGCTTGGACGACTTTGTGCAGGAAGAGGGCATACATAGTAGGGAAAGCATTAAAAATGAAGACGATATGCATCCAGATATACCAATGAATCAATGGAAATTAGACGAACAATACGAAAATTCTGACATGGACTTTTCAAAATAAAAAAAAGACGAATAAATCCTTCAAACTGTTTTCTTCTTGCATTCAAAGCACTCGAAAAGCAAGTTAAAAGATTAGCATAATTTTCCTTTCTCACAGTTATTTTTACGTGCTAATTATTTATGGTGTTCTATTATTATGTCTGATGCGTGTTTTGGTACTTTTCCATTAGTCGGGCGTACATTTCGCCAACATAAGACGCCGCCGATGACGCAATATAAACACTGTCAAAAATAAAACAACTCATTTCATTGCAAATAAATGTTTGCCCAAATTTTAAGAAATAAAACGCGGTACTTAGACGTTTATAGCTTGCGACTGGCTAAGGAAAAAGTATTTACGTTTTTTGGTGAGATGAGTGGATCCGTATAGGAGCCAAATCTCGTAATTTAGAACTAGACACAGCTTGCACATGGAAATATGCAATAAATAAAAATGTTTTTTTTTTTTTTTTTTTTTTTTTTTTTTTCCCGTCAGGAATTTGAATTTGCAATGAGAAAATAAAAATACAATATATATTTTTTTTTATTGTAGAACAAATCGCAATATAAATTTTTTAAATTTAAAATATCTATGCATATATAGTATATGTATATATATAATATAACATCATCATCATCATCAATAGCACGACAGCCCAGAGTAGGCCAAGGCTTTCCTTTGAAGAGATTTTCATGCATTCCTCTGGGTGACGAGGGTCCTCCAATTCTTAACCTCTAGTACAGCAAAATCCTTCTCAACTGCGTCTATCCGTCGCAACCTGAGTCGTCCTCTTCCTCTTTGTACCTGTAGCTTTGCTAAAACAAAGCCTTTTTACAGGGTTTAAATCCTTCATTCTAAATAGATGAGCAGCCCAATTGAATCTATTGATCTTAATAAATTTTATAATATCTGGGTCTTCATTTATAAATTTCTGCGTTATACCGTCTTCTCCAACAATCCCTTTCCCTAACACCTCCAAGAATAGCCCTTAAAAACTTCTGCTCAAACAGACCTAAATGGGCCTCATCAGATTTTACCAAAGTCCAAGTTTCAGAGCCATACACCAAAATAGGTCTGATAAGGTTTTTATAGAACAAGAATCTGCAAGAATCTAATATCTGCTTATCAACTGTGTGTGTGTGAGACAGATTTCTTAACCCAAAAAGGCTTTATTCGCAGACACAATTCTTTTTTTTTATTATTATTATTATTTCAAGTAAGATATTATTTTGACAATTAATTTCTGGTCCTAAGTATTTAAAACTAAGTACAGATTCAAAAAATTTAAGTGCCTAAGGTAATATTGGGTGTATCCTGACAAATATTTCTTGAGGAAAGCCTATAAATATAATATATATGTTGTGGTTTATAATTTATACTAAACTACTAATAAAAAGAACTTCTTTTATTAATTTAAAAAAAATAAAATAACGTTTTAAATGAGGTGGTACAATTAAATACAGTACACTATTTAAAAAGTTACAACACGTTAACCAATTTGTAGTTATGTTTGTTCATTAGGTTGATTTTCGTTACAATTAATAAAATTTAAATATTTTAAAACTTATTTTTACCCTTGATAGTATGTGGATATTTCTCGATAGTTCTATCTATTTCTCTCACATACTGGTCTATCGATAGTATATGATGGAATATAGTCTAGCATATTATTTAATTTCTGTGATAATTTTCATCGACAGAAAGAAAAAATGCACATTATGTATTGAATGCACTTAATCTACATATTTTTAACCTTTTACAAAAATTATTCATTAATATTTTGCATGTTTTCACGAATCTTTGTTAAGGGTTGCCATAAACATTGTTACAAGTAGAGAAAATAAGTTTCGAAACATTTTTGCACTGATATTGGCGATGTCTGCTCCGAATTGGAATTTTGATAAAGTGAAATAAATTTTTATTGTTTTTAAATAATTGTCCTGAAGATCCGTTTCGCCTACTTTGTTGCGAGCACTTTTAAAATGGGACATGTGTTTAGCAATAAATGTCATAATAATAATTAAAAAAAAAAAAAGATTACGTAGCCTAAGGATCTTTTATGCAGGCAAGCACGTTATTTAAAAGGTTCTGATCTTTTAGTTTGCAATACATTAGAAAAAACGGAATATTTTAATAGCATTTAGTTGCTTATTTTTTTGCTAATGTAGTAATGTTAAATCCTCTTCCCTATTTTAATTTTTCAGGGGCCTGATGGCTGGGAGCCCTAGGGACTCTAGAGGCCTGATGGCCGAGTATACCAGAGGTTTCGGGTTTGAGTCCCGGCGGTGCCATGGATATTTGTAGTTGTTCGGAATGCACTTTAAACCGTAGGTCCCGGTCTAACAGGATCGTAGAGTATGGCGGGGGCATTGTTACTCCGTGTCCGTAGCCTATCTTCAAGCTACACGTGCCCCATGGGGAGTGCTCAATGAGTCACAGTGGTGCAACGCTTGCTTACGGCATGAAGATTAGCTGTCTCTGTATTGCCAGCTGCATTAGAACAACAACATTTTAATTTTTCACCAAAACTGAAATATTTTCAAAAAATTTTCTATTTAAAAAAAATTATATGAATACATAATAAGGCGAACCACTTAAAAAAAAAAAAAAAAAAAAAAAAAAAAAAAAAAAAAAAACGATAAATAAATAAATTACACTCAGAAAAAAGTTTTAGTAACACAGAAAGAAGTTTTTTTATCTTATAGAGTACGTATTGTATGTCACAAAAATCCTTTCATCCCATAATTCATAACCATTACTGTAATCGCACACGAAACACGGCACCGGCTAATTACGTCAGGTTTTCTTAAAAGGCCTTCTTATCAAAATTGCAAGTTATCAGACAATCACCTCCACATTAAAAAAATAATAACTCTTTTCGACCTATTTTAACGAAACGAAAAAAACTGTGTTCATAACACGAAAATAATGATAAATAAAAAATTAAAAAAAAAGAACAAACGGAAGTACCCCGGAAAAAAAAAAAAAAAAAAAAAAAAGAAGCTCATCCAAAGAGACCAAACTGTTTATTTCTCCTGCGCTACTTGTTGGAAGGGCGAGATAATGAAGACGGAGCGGGAAAAAAGTGGCGCGTAATCGAAACCGTAACTCTTTCTGCGTTTGTTCCAGAGCGAGGGCCGAATAGTGGATCGGGGACGCCTCTCGGTTGACCCCGGGACCCAAACAGCCATAACTCACTTTACCACGGGTCTTTTTTTACGGGACAACTGTTTAGGGTCCCCCTTCCGACACGGAACGCGGGTCAAACGATCGAGCGTGCCGCTGCGATAAAAAGATCGCATCTCTCTTAAAGCCCATCTGGACAGTAACGGCTGGTAAAAGTGCACAGGCTCCATTTGAAAGCGAACTTCGTTTCTCATAAATCCTGCCCCCTCCCCTCCCTCTCCCAAAGAAGGTGGCAATATTCTGCTTTCATTACTCATACAAGTCCTAGTCCTGGTATACAAGAACTGAAGAACATGCAAGTACGGGAGGAAAAACCGAAAACTTCGAGTTAAGTATTCCCAATATGGAATTTTAAATTTATATATATAATCATTCTTCTGTACGCGTGTTTGTCCCTGAACTCCTCCTAAACGGCTGGACCGATTTGGATGACATTTTTTTGTGTGTGTTTGACAAAACAGATAATGTTTTTATGCTATCCACTTTATCGTTACTTGCTACGAGAGGGTGCTTCAGCATTTCATCTTCTGTACCGGTTCTATTTCATCCCCTTAACGACATGCATGAAAATTGGTATGCACATATATTGGAACATGGAGAATACAGTCGCAATGTATAATAGTTACAAAATATATTCATTGTTCTTTTATTACAATACATTTTATGCACTGCATTACGCTGCTTGTCCTAATTCCTAAGTAAAACATATCTATGAATCCTTGAATAAATAGTAAATATTAATTGTCGAGAATCGCCAATAAGAATCCATGATTTTTATCCTTTTACCAAAAAATTAATCTAAAAAGGCAAATTACGAATGATTCTACCTTTATGATGATAATATACGTGATAATTAAGCCAAAGTCAATCCCAAGCCAATCCAACTAACGATTAGTGAACATGCAAATGCTGAAGATCTTACGCGTGCAGCTTTTACTGCTCCTTTAGAGATGTTTTTCTCAAGGCTTCCACATGATTAATATGAAAAAAAAATTCCCCTTCAACAGCGAGTTGCAGCACGGGATGCAAAACAGCGATTGCACCAGTGTTATTGAACGATCACAAATGGTTTCAATGCATTCTAAAAAAGATTCAGAAAGAATGCAGCATCTTTTTAAATCACTCCAAGATCTAT
Organism: Caerostris darwini; assembly: GCA_021605075.1. Classification (NCBI taxonomy): domain Eukaryota; kingdom Metazoa; phylum Arthropoda; class Arachnida; order Araneae; family Araneidae; genus Caerostris; species Caerostris darwini. The sequence continues at coordinate 222,027 of BPLQ01001987.1, forward strand.
GTCTGTTTTTTGGGGGGGATTTTTTTTTCCGTCAGGCGGTCGAGAGAGTCTGAATACAGAAGAAACAATTTTTATTCCTTTTTCTTCACACACATGGACATTCAATTTGTCACTACCAATTCAAAGAACTTCAATAAAAAGACATTAAAAAACATTTCGGAGGAATTCGCTTTCACAGAAATTCTTACAAAAAGCACCAGTTTTCGGTACTGCATTGAAATGTTTGTCATTTTGTAGCTGAACAACACATTTCAATTCTTGTTTGCTATTTTGCAATTGTGTTTATTGAGGAATTTTATAAAAGCAGTTTGAATAGAAATCACTAAATCATTTCATAGTATTGATAAAAAGAATTCGTTATTGTATATTGCATTTCTTACTCTTTTATTTTTGTTACGTTATTATGAACGAAAAAAAAAAAAATTCGATGTACTTTTGCCTTGCAAATCAAAATAATACATAGAAATTGACGCGTAATGCACAAAAATTATTATGTACACCTTAGTAATATTTTTAAAGATCTATTTCCTTTTTAAAATTATTTTAAAGATCTCAGAATAAACATTTGCCTATTTCTTATGTTTTTAATAAGGTTGAAAATTATATTTGGCAACGTTTCTTCTTTTTTTACTGCTGATTCACGTTAGATTTATCTCACTAGGAGATGCATCTTAGATAGATTAGGATTTTTCTACCAACTCCTTTGATAGGTAGATTTTTCTGGGAATTATTGCACGTACTCAAAAACTCCAAGAAAGATTAGTTTATTACGAAGGCCTGCAACTTCGTAAGTACTGTAGAAGGAAGTATTTAAAAAAAAAATTAACATTTTAGATATTCAATAAAAAAAGAAATAATAATTAAAAAATTTAAAGAAAATAATTTAATTAAAAGAAAAATAATTAATTATCATAAAAGAACTTAAATTCTACAATTTACAGACTTTCCCAGCGGAAACTCGTACTAAAATCCCACATTCTTCACTTTATGTGCTCAATGAAAACCAGTTTCGTAGAAAGAAAGCAATTTAATTATAATAAATTAACTTAAATTTGACAATTCAAGGGAAATATTCAAACTTCTTATTTCTTGTCTGCCAAACAAAAAGTATCTCACGGCGAAAAGTAAGAAAAAAAAAATAATAATAAAAAGTCATTATCCAGACAGAACAATCATCAAGTCCGCCCCCGCCCCCTCCCCCTCGGGAACAAAAAGAAAAAGGGTGGACGAGAACCTACGGGAAAGAGCCAATGTAATACACGTGCAATTAATTGCTCAGGTAATTACCGAGGGAGCCGGAGGGAAGCCTGCACTTAGAGAGGCCGTTGCTCAACCTGTCGTCGCCTCTGAGCCAGGGGGCCCCGGGATTTCGGGGCACACGCCCCTGGCTTCCCTTGGGGATCGTCGTGTGCGGTGGATGGAAAAGTGTGCACTGGGGGTGGACGCCGAGACAGGAGGTCCAACAGGTGGCTGTGAGAAAACGATTTTTTGGCGAAGCTTCAGCGTTTCGGCAGAGAGGCAATGAGTGTCATGCGAATCTGTTTATTAAAAAGAAAGTCAATGGTTACGAAGGCAAAGAAGTTTGGAAGTTTTCAGTGGTTTACTTTGAATTAGATTTCTCGGAATCAGAAGAAGCCCGAAGGATCCTAATTCTCTATTAAGATTATTGTGACGAGAGTAGAAAATCCTAATTCACATACATGTAATGTTGAAAATTGTAATTAAAACATTTCAAAGCTTTTTTAGAAATTGACACACATCCTTCTTTTAAAGCAGTCTCCAAGAGGTAATTCCTTATGCTTAATCCTCAATCCACGATCAGTGGAGTATTATTCATTTTATTTTGAGCCAAAGTTAGATAACTCACAAAGTGAACTCGAACAGGCATTCAAGTTGCTACTAAGCTGTTGTAATATCAAATGTAATGTATCGCATCAAAAGGTGCTTATTTTGAATAAAAATCCTAAAAAATATAATAACGTATTTTTATTTAATTATTTTATAAACTCTGTCTTAAAAATTCTTTGTGCAGGAGAAATCTTCCATGCTGTCGGCTCCATTCCCCTAACGAATCTTTCTTGCGATATCCATGTATTTTTCGAAAACATGAACAACTATTTGTCTGTAAAGCGATCCACTGCACCAACTACGTAGTTCTTGCTTCGTTTTATATTTAATGCAAGTCTTGCAATGTCCGATGAGGTTACTCTGCTTTGTTTCGCCGTTTTCGTGACGTCCGTAAGCTGTTCTTGTTTCAGTTGTTGAGTGTGACATGTAGTAGTGAGTACACTGAGTGGGTCATGTAGGGCGATCATGTTTACCCCGTCTTGTATCACATGAATGGGAAGCACGTAAATGAATGATTAGAAACCCTGGCAATCTCCATCTACAAAGTGGTTCAGACTTTCAAGACTAAGTAGGTTCGTGCGGCAGTTTTGTAGACAGCCATCAACGGATTTCCTCAAGCAGGAATTTATCCATTGCCAGATCACCACTACGCGCTCTCAGAGATTTTGTTTCTATAAGTTTGAAAAAAATCCCCTAATAATATAATAATGAAAATAATCTCCTATAATACACTAAAGAAATAATCCCCTTTCAATAAGTTTCCCGCTGTCCGAACATTAGATACTACTGTGATGTTTCTTGGGAGTATTTCCTATGCAACGATTAACAAGCGAACCGGAGTGATGGAGAATCTATACCGATGGCTCCCGCGAGGAACAGCGAATCAACGCTGAGGTTCTGTTTATGCTCCTGTCGGCCGGTGAAGTCGAAGCTTTACGTATTGCCCTAACTCAATTGCAATGGGTAATGAGAAGGCGGATTCTCTTGCCAAAAAAGGAACAACCACCAACCAAACTTTTTGTAAAGACATCTCTTTTCACTCGATGAAGCTGATGATCCGAGACACTATCTGATAATGTCCGTGAAGGCAACTCATCTAAAACCTGGTTTAACTTTATTCTAAATATCCCTGATCATGCCATGTTTAAAACAGTTACCCTTTACAGATTCTTGACGAGCCATGATTGTTTAACCAATCACCTTTTCCGAATGAGAATATTTAAAAACCCAAATCATCAGGATTCATCCCACCTTCCTGTCTGTCTTGCACTTGTTTCCTCTACTGTGTATGGCCATTACAGGGAGGCTAGGACCTTTATGGGCTAAACATGTCACTGTGTGATTTTCTACGTTTTTCGCTGTTATTTGTATGTTGCTTGTGATCTTTTTGTTTTATTGCTTATTGTAGCCTGCCATTGGAAAAAAAAACCTTCGAAAATTTACTCAAAAATTAAAATTAAAACGTTGTTTTGATATTTTTTTTTTTTACTTTTACTCACCACTATCTCAAAAGATTCACTTTTGGTTTTTTCCACTTAATTCAAATTAATGAACAGGGAACGTTACATTTTATCTTATGCATGACATCTTTCAATAGCCTTCGTGTTTACGGTTACGAATATGCCTATTTGTTGCCTTTTGAAGGGTAGGATGGAATTATTCATGAACTAAATTATGGTATTCTCCACTCCTCTTACCCTTCTTCCCTTTTCATTAAAACATTTTTTTCCCTCAAAATAACAATTCAAGATCGTATTTCTTTTAATAAATAGGAATTATGTATAAATTTACAAAGAAAACATCATTTCTTTCCTGTTGATAAACAATTGAAACAAAATAGCACAAAAACTGTTGCCAAAAAGAAAAAGGGGAAAAAAAAGTAAATAAAAAGCAGAGTAACGCACAAGCAATTGGCAAAAAAACACTTGAATTTTAACCTTGGCTCTGAACCTAGATTATAATTTTCAACCTGGCGGGAAATAAAATGCGTACTCGATTTGAACACGGTTATCAAGTTCGAGGTGATGAGGTTACACCCACGCAGATACACCAAACTCATTGCCAATAATCCTTACAAACAATTCACACACACCTGCAGCGTACATCTGGAGGTAATGCATTACCTTCATTGAGGGAAAAACCCCATAAGGAAGGATGGTTCGATTCATTCCGAAGAACAACTGTTTTGCAGTTATCGGAAGATCTCGCACCTCGTGATAACGCGAACCGACTGAATCTTCATGTGCCGAAATTAAAGCGTTACACAGGCCTGTCCATAGCAATTAGACGAAAAGTCACTGAGTACGATTGGCGATGGATCTGGAACGAGTTCATTTGGCGCCAATTTCCTCATTCCACCATGATAAACGCCCGCTTCAGGTATGGTAATTGGCACAAAAATCTGATTTTCCCATTGAAGCCCGATGTTTGGGCGTCGCTCCAAATGAATTAAACATAAGACAGCTTCCATCCAAAACAAGCGCTTGGCGATCTGTCAGGCTCATTTCCGATTTACAGTTTTCGCTTCACAGAACGGGCGCTGATTTTTCTTTTTCTTTTCTTTTCTCTTCTTTCTTCCCCCCATCTATTCTTGTAACAGCTCTGGGCTGATTTGATTTATGAGACTAAACGAACTGATCGAAAGGCGTTCTCTTGCGAAAATCACGTCCATTTTTTTTAAGGGTTTGTCGTATCAGTCTGTCACTTTTTTGAAGGCACTTTGATTTTTTATGAGCCTTATAATCGTCGAGAGGCATATAAATTACTGTTTAAAAATCAAATATTGAGAACAATGTTATTTATCTTATGTAAATAAGATTTCAGAAGGATTGACTTAGCTAATATCCGCCCTTCGCATGTAAGAAATGTGTTTAAGTGATTTTCAATAATCTTTGCACGTAACTCTTAACGTTGGTATAATTTACATTGCTGAAAGATTATTGATACATTGTTCGAATAAATTATTCTGCAAATAACAGATACATTGATTTAATAAAGTAACAATATTCACTTTCGTGAAAAGTTGTTGATAATTGGTTTTGTTTGTCGTTCTACGGTCATTTTATGCACACTTTAGGCTACCATCTAGGCACACTCGTGACCTAGAGTTTAACGTGGATTGCGATCCCCTCATAAACATCTATGTCACCTTCAGGATTCGAATCAGGTTCAAGACTGGTATGCAAGGCGATTCAACGGTCATGGGACAAATTTTGAAGGATAATACACTGCTTATTAAAGCGTACATTGTTTTTATTGTATAGGAATGTAGTGTCAAAAGGGACGTGTTGAGGAACACTTTCAAACAAATTCCTCACGCCAGCCAGGCACAATGCCTCAACTGATAGCCGTCACTTGACGAGTTTCAAGTTCTCTGGTTGGCAACCTCGATGCGCACTCTATTTTATTCTTACTCTGTGCTTTCATTTACGAGATTCTAGTTGACTCCATGAAGGATCTCATTCCTCGACTATTCATTGCTGTTGTACAAAATTCCTAGCATCTGTTCGCCAATCATGCTTCCGACGCTGCCAAGCATGTTGGTGGTTGTAAGTAAGTTTTAGTAAGCACCACTTTACAGCCACCAATTTTTTTGTCTTATGACGGTTGAATCGCCTGCTGAACTCGTATAGCTCTGAACTCGTATTCTGACACAGACTTTGAACAATATGTATGACTTTTTTTTTATTTCCTTGTGCATAAAACTTTCATTCAAAACACCCAAATAGATTAAAGTAATTTTCCCTTTTCAATTATTCTTTTCATGTGCTAATTATTACGGTGTTCTATTATTAGAGAGTTTTTGCATACCGTACCTTAGTTACCGTAGGACGTCCGTTAGCTTTTTCTCCCTAGCGCGCATGCTCAGTTTCCTATGAGCATGCGCGCTAGGGAGAAAAAGCTAACGGACGTTCTACGGTAACTAACGTACGGTATGCAAAAACTCTCTATTATTTCTGGTGTACGTTTTGGTTTGCCGTTATCAGGAAGCACATTTCGTGAACATCAGATTATTCGTTTTGGCCACGGTATTACAAACCTACAATATAAACAATTTCGAAAATAAAACAATTGATTTTCATAAAATGCATTACTTGTATTTCATTTAAAAATTATTTTTCTATAAACTTTAAGAAATACTATGTAAAGAAATAAAATCGTAATATCGTAACCGCCATATTTAACGATACTTATTTGGCGATTGATCACTTGACCTGACTAACGAAAAATATTTATATCTTCCCTTCCCCCCCGAATGGAGCAGATCTACACATAACCGGACCCTGTAATCTACTTTGAGAAAATGTTCTAAAACATCTCGACTTATACACGATTATTAAACTGAAATCTATATCAATAAATTAATGATGAATCTGCATGCTCTTCTGACTCCCCTGGTTCGTGCAGTATAGTATCATCATCATCCGTAGGCCGAGGCTTTCATTTGAAGAGATTTCCATGCTTCCTCTGGGTGGCAACGGTCCTTCAATTCTTAGTAGAGCAAAATCTTTTTCACCTGCGTCTATCCATCGCAACCTGGGTCGTCCTCTTCCTCTTTGTCCCCGTGGTTTTGCCAAAACGAGCCTTTTTTACAGGATTTAAATCATTCATTCTAATTAGATGAGCAGCCCAGTTTAATCTATTGATCTTAATCAATTTTATAATATCTGGGTCTTCTCCAACGACTTCTTTCCCTAACATCTCTAAGAATAGCCCTTGAAATCTTCAGCTGAAATAGACCCAAATGGGCCTCATCAGATCTTGCCGAAGTCCATGTTTCAGAGCCATAGACCAAAATAGGCCTAATAAGGGTTTTATGTAACAATAATTTAGTTCTCCTTCTTATGAACTGTGATTTAAAGGGATTTCTTAATCCAAAAAAGGCCTTATCGGTAGACACAATTCTGTTTTTTACTTCGGGTAAGATATAATTTTGACAATTAATTTCTTATCCTAAGTATTTAAAATTAAGTATAGATTCAAAAGTATAAGTACCTAAGGTAATATTGGTTGTATCCTAACATATATTTCTTGGGGAAAGCATATATTTCGTTTTCTCCTGATTTATGTTTAGATGTTAATATAAAAATGTGTATGTTATATAAAAAACATCACTATATTTCTTTCGGATCTAAACTAATTTTAGAGTGTAATAAAATGTGTATGTACTAACTACTAAACATATTTACATCAAAATTTATGAACTACTTATTATCAATTAAATTATTAACGAAATGTGCAGTTTGGCAGACATCTTTTTTTATAGCAATTTTCGGGAAAATATATTATAATGGTTTACGAATTAAAAATGTCGTTATTTATAATACAAGCGTTTAAATTTTTTCGCAATAGATTTTTTTTCGCAAATTTTACACGTAAACAGAAGATAAACTCACTTTGGGAGAAGAATAAGAGTGAATTTTGATCGGATGAATCATCACATGATGTCGTAGAAAGTTCATCCGAGATGGTAATACAAAATTAAACAAACAAACCGTTTCCAGTTTCATTATCTGCATTATTAAGTAACCGAAGAAGTTTAAAAAAAAAACACCGGAATTTTATTCTTATTACTTTATTTTAAAGATCAGACCTTTAGCTTTCGAAAACAGTTTTAAGTTTGTTGCTGTTGTTGTTCTAATGCAGCTGGAAATAGAGAGGCAGTTCATTTTTATGCCATAAGCAAGGGCTGCACCGCTGTGACTCCTTCAGCACTACCCAGGGGGTGCGTGTAGCTTGAGGATATGCCATGGAAGCGAGTAACACTACTCCCACAACGTTCATGTTAGACCGGGACCTACGGATTAAAGTGGATTCCGAACCACTACAAGCATCCATGGGTCTCGAATTCGTAGCTTGTGGTAGCCACTCGGCCATCACGCCCCGGTGTTGAATTTGCTTCTAGACTCATTAGAAGTCCAGATGTAGCTGTTGCATCGCGAGCCATTAGGATACTGAATTCGAGCCCTCAAAAATTTCAATTGAATTTCTGTAATCTTTGCTATACCACCATGCCGTAACTGTTATTTTCAAAATGGAATGAAATTTTAACTCTAGGTTGTGAACGATATTATGTATGCATTGAACTAAAAGGTTTTGAATAAATTCAATGAGAGTTTTGTTATTTTTTGTTAAAAACACTACTTCTTGCCTTTTTATCTCCCAATGACTAGGCGGCCTTATGTTCAAGTGGCCTTTGGTATCACAGGCTTCAGGTACGAATCCTGACTGTGGCATGGATGTTTGGGAGTGATTCGGAATCCATGTTAAGCTGTAGTCCCAGTCTAATGAGCCCAAAGTGTGCACAAAATGACCGCAGAGCGACAAACCAAACACCCACTGTCACCCACACACTTCAGAATGGTATCCTCCTCCTTTCAGTTCAAAGCATGGATATGGGTCTAAAAGTGTGCAAGTAAATCTCTTTGAGTGAGGAGTGTTTACATAAAGTAAAAAAAAACTTTTATGGTAAATTTTAACAAAAAATATTCCTATACTTACTTTAATGTCGTGTGTGCTACACGTCACCCTAAATGAGTAACAGTGTTCGTCGGTACAGTGCACTTTGGGCTATTTACAGGGACATGGTCAATACGACCCAATCCACGACGTAATAAAATAAATACATAAATGTTCGTGTTTGTCGATGTTTTAGAACCTTATTGAATAATGCCATACAAAAATGATTCAAAAGCTTTTGCTCTCTGAACGGGGTCGGTTACTTAAAAATGCATTTACGGCCACTGATGTTATTCGAACCCTGCACTTCAGTCCAGGGAATTTGATCCTGATGGACCTATCGCTTACAAAAGATGATGCTCCAGAGAAGAGGCTTACCTTGCGGAATCGAGGAAGGGTCCACGAAGGCACTCTTGGTGGCCGAAGTGCTCTTCACGCTGTATCCGTTCATCCTATAGTAGTCCTTGGAGGCCGCCCGGCTGCTCTCACTGCTCTTGGGGGAGGTGGGGGGCCCGTAGAAGGAGGGCCTCCCCTCGTAGCCGCTCACCGAAGGGTAGGAGGTGGAGTGCTGCAATCAAAAGAAGGGTCCATCAGAAAAGACGTAGGAATACAGACGGAATGTGGTATCCATTCTGTGGTCCAGATGTAAACTGTTATAAGTTCCAATTTTACAACGTACAACAAACACATACGTACAACAACAACATACGTACAAAAAAACAAAAAAACACCGCAATATTGCTTTATATGTCTTATATCATCCTCAGTCTACTTACTTTTATTCATATTCTTAAATAATATAAATAGTTAGAACTACTATAATTACAGCAATACGATTAACACAATTTGAATAGAATATACTATTTTCTTTTAGATTAAAATAAAAATATTACCCTTTAAATTGAAATCTGGCATTTTATTAAAAGTTTTTAAAAAATATGAACAGCGATTAATAAAGAATCAGGATTAGTGTAAATAATCGCCATTCTACCACTACTAAGTTAAGGCCAACTGCAATAAGGTTAAGTTATGTAAGTTAAGGCACTATACATAAGCCAGACTTTTGACAACTAATAAAATTCGAGCAAACAGAATTATGTTCCAATAAGTTATTCTTGTAAGAATACAATATAAGACAAACAGAAAAATTCAAATTCGGAAGCCAAAAACAGTTGGGAACAGAGTTGTTCTTAAGAAAGGACATCGAATTCTTGTATTTTTATAATACCTTATAAGAATTCAAGAATAAGGCATAGAAAACTCAATTTAATCAGTAACAATTAATATATAATTCTAATTTTGAGATCAATTACAGTAATTTGAGTCAAAATATTTAAACAAAGTTAGAAAAAAGTTTTTTTTTCAAATGAATCTCTCACTCTTAAGCAACGCATCCGCGAATTAATTAACTTTCTATTCTAACACTACGGTTACGGTTTAAATATGCTAATGCCAATTACTTTCACATCCAATTAAAAAAAATGAACGAGTTTTAATGAAAATGAGTCGCACTGGAGCTTATCAATGAGATGATTTTTCACTAAAATCTTTTTTATAGAGAAATATTCCCCTTTTGCCATGAAAGCTCGCCAAGGGAAGTTAAGACATGAATCCAGGCACCACCTGCAGTGGTGGGAATTTTGTACTCGTTAAAATGTTCGAATGGGGTGGGCGGCCAAACGACACACGAGATCGATGGATGGGCATGTTGAAATTGCAAATGATGGATCTGATCAACCTTCCAACTGTGAAATGCGAGAAGGGGGTTGCGCCAGACAGCGGGGTCACCCAACCCGGTCGATCGCGAGGTCCAAACTCATCATTACGGAACGATGTAATTATTGATTGTGTCTCTTTGGGACCATTCGTCTCAATTGTTGTCAATAGAGAAACGAGTGACAGTAGAGCAGTGACAATTGTTTCCTTTCCCTTAAGCCTGTTATTATATGAGGGTGTTTGTTATGAGAAGCGGGAAGTCATTGCGGATAATTTGTTACAAAGCGGATCTACCAGAATGGAAACATTTCTAGAAATTTCTGGACATAAATTTTCCGAAAGGATTTGCTCATGTTTCGCCGAAAGGCATCATGTGACATATTGGAATTCAGAAAAATGAGGATTTCGATAAGTACGTCTTGTGAAATCTGTTTTGCATGTGAATTACTGATTTTCTCGAAATATCTGCTGTTTATAAATAATTCACAAACACTCTTTGTAAGTTTTTAAGTTGTCTTTATTAACCCCACGGATGCATATATTTGAATTTTCTTCGTTAACACCAGGGATGCATGCATTTAAAATGATCTTCGAAAACACCAGGAATGCATACATTTAAAATGATCTCCAGAAACACCAGGGATGCATGCATTTATCTTCCTTAACACCAGAAATGCATTAATTTATCTTCATTAACACTAAGAATGCAGCATTTAAGTTATTACAACCACGATATCTGTCATAAAAAGAGAGGATTATGTAAAAACTCGCTCAACACACTGCAGTGACGTCCAATGGACAACAAATGATGTGATGTGGAATGAGTCACAACATCAGCGAAATGATTTTTAAGACATTTTCAACACTTCCGCAATTAGCAACAGCCATTCAATAGCCATTGCAATCACTCGCAAGCGTTCAACCGTATCTCTAACAGACGAATATGAACCCAACTCGAAAGTGATAAGGCGAGGGTGGATTCCTCCTCCTCCTCTCAGAGTCCAGCGTGATGTTTACCACATGTCTGCGACAAAAAGAACAGGACTGTCTCAAAGAAAAATTGTGGAGACAAGCCAAAGGGTTCTGACACCACCTCCCATGGAACAAACCTATTTCTCAATTTAGGCGAGTTCCAATCTCAGGCCAAGAGAAACATCGCCAGTGTCGCGGACAGAGCGACAACAGGGCAGGATTCGTTTATGCATGAAACAAAAACATTGAGGGAAAAAAAATGTTTTCTTTTTTTCCCGCCTTTGAGTAAAGATCTAAGTATAGAAAACATCGATTGCAATCATCACATTTCGTCAGAAAAAAATAAGAAAGAATAAAAAAAAAAGATGTTGTTATTTTTTTTCAAGATGTTATTTATGATGTTGCCGTATGATTTGGTACACATATATTTACATCAGCGATAACATGTTGCAGTATAACGATGACGAGCAAATTGGGGTTTTTTGACACACACAAAAAAAGTAACAAAATTGCTACATTTTTTCTAATTTCTGTACCATAGCTTTATTAGTATTTTATAGCATTTTTTTATCTCTTCTTGAATACTTGATGCATTTTAGAAAGTTTAAATTAACGAAAAGCATTATACTTAATATTATAAAAGCATTATATTTTTTTAATTTTGAAGTCAAATTTCCTTTTCTTTCAATAAAAAGTTGAGCTTTATGAAATTTATTATAAAAAAAAAAAAAAAATAAAGAGGATTTTTTTTACAGACAATTGGTTTTTTAAGATCTTCAATTCCGTTAATAATATATTTAATTTGCTCCTTTCGAAAATTGAAATTTTTATCCCTTCCTTTGGGATAAAAATTGCTTTATTTTAATTCAACTTGAAATTATATTTAGCAATTCAGATTGAAATAAGAATTCCAATATTACATTTTTAATAAAGATGAAATTTTAAAACGAACATTTTTAATTAACATATATAAAAATTTTAATGATTTTTAAAAAAAAAATGTTTAATTATTATTTAAAATTTAAAACAAACGTAAATTAAAATGTAAAAAAATATTTTCAAAGTAATAAACAACATTTATATAAGGTATTTTACAAATAGAATTATTAACCGAAATTTAACGAATAGTTATTTTTTCAACAAACAACATATTTTAATTTTTACGAAGTAACATCAATATATAGTGATATGTTTTTTGGTATAAATTAAATATTCAAAATAAAACAATAAATGGATTTTTATTTATGACTTTTCAAAATTACTTCAACCATCCGGATATAGACGCATAACCTTTAATTTTAGTTTAATTAAACAGAACCAATTATAAGCGAAAGAAGTTGTTTGTGATGCAAGCAAGCAAGCTAATCTTTTCAAAATATGAAGGCAAAAGACGACATATTACGGAACCACACCCAAAAAAAAACTCAACCAGAATTCTAAAGAATGCGACTACATTCCCCGTGACTTATTTACACAACTCCAGACATGTATTATATATATATAATTAAAAAAAATCTCACTGAGAATCTTCTGAATTATTTTGAGCCTCAAAGCTGAAACGCCCAGTCATAGCGGTAAGCAAGAACAAAAAGTGTTCCACAACAGTTTTTTTGCCGCGTTCTGTTTTCATTTTCACTCTTCTGCATCACCTGTATTCCAGACAAAAGAATAAGCGTGGCTCCCTTCCAGGATGCAGGCAGACAAAAGGGAGTCAAATTGTCTAAGGCCCTTAAAGAAAGCACTTGAGTCAAGGGTACAGCGAGATAATGCATTAGCTAAGGGGTTGTATTTGTATTTATTGAAAATGGATAGATCAACAAATCACATAAACTGTTAATCATATATAGGGTTTCCATTAAATAACTTTACCTATCTAGAGGCATCTGCAGCCAAAACTAGAGAACAATATGAAACCAAATTCCATATACAGAGTATGGAAGACTTGAGGAGATGATTCCAGAAACAAAAAATGGCATAAGGGCTAGTGGTGTTTTATGGCATAAGGGCCAACTTTGGGCCATGCTGTGCCATTTGCACAATCTAGGTAGATTTTTCAAATTACCCAGTGATTACGTCAAAGCAGGTCCTATTACCTGGTAAAAAACCAGGTACAGGTCTGGTAAGTACCAGGTCCTATTATTATTGGTAAGAAATATTGGCAAATGCTGGAGATCTCTGTCATTCCTAAATTGCAGCAAAGACAGTGGTTGGACACGAAAATTTTTATGCAAGTTCGAGATTTGGTTTAGTTTGTAGCTCTACTGTCACTTTGTGCACATTTTGAGCTCATTAGACTGGGACCTACAGTTTAACGTGGATTCCGAACCACTCACAAACACCTATGTCAAAGTCAGGAGCAAGATGGATAGCACGGTCACATTATTCTTCGTTCAGTACAGAACCTTTTACTGAAGTATTTTGGAAATCAGCGGCATAACAATAGGGTGTCAAGATGGGCAAATTGCCACGGGCCCCCACCCAGAGTACAGAAGCTATGAGTAAAGGATCCTTGCTCTGATTTACTCCACTTTTATACATGAAATAAAAAAAAAGTCTTTTTCTATAAAGGAACCGGCTGATTTATTAATCATAAGGAATAACTTTATGTCTCTAATCTCTCCAGTTTTCTTGAAGTGGGCACTGCATTTATGTTATTTGTAACAATTTCTAAGACTACGGCTAGGAACTACTTGCTAAAAACTACGGAACGATAAATCTTAAAATTAAAATTTATAAAAACCTATTAAGAAAATCAATGAAACAAGACAGATTACGCAATTTGGGTATACTATCCATTGAACATTCTACGGCCCGAAGCTTAAACTTTATGCTGTCTTTGACACTTTTACAGAGCAGAAAGCCGAAAAAAATTTTTTTTAATAAATACAATTTTTACTAAAACAACGATCATTTTAATTCAATACCCCCCTTTAAATTAAAAGTTCATAATATCAACCAAAAATAATATGTATTTTAGGTACTATTTTATTAAAAAGATAATTCAATGATGATACTTTGCATTGAGGGCCCCCTTCCGAAAAATTTGTCACGGATCTGAGATGGTATAGTTACGCTATTGATGGTAATGAGAAAGTTATCAGCCAATGTTTTCCGATGGAATGGTCAATCTGTTCCCCAGACATCACACCATCATACCTTAAAATCGTTGTGTATAATGGTGGCGTTACAAAGTTGAGTTCCTTGAAAGAGGAGCTGTTACAAATATCCAAGGTAGAGAACGTCCTACATCAGAACTTCCTCCTATTCCAATATCTTCTATACAGGAATGGTAAACACATTGAAAATATTGCACGTGGCCCTGGGGACCCTAACGTTGATTAATAAAAGATTATTTTCCATGAGTTTCATATTGCTGTCCTTTATTTCTGCATGTGCATTTTTTTATTATTCGAACATTATATTGAAACATGTCATAATTCATTTTCTGTGCATTCATTATAATTATTGACTTTTTTTTCGTTTCCAACAGCTCCAAAATCACGTATGAACTATGAAATTTGAAAAATCCACCTAGATTGCGGAAATTCCATAGGGCTTACGTGACAGCAGCGCCAAAATATTCTCCTAACGAGGACTTTTATAAAAGAAGCCGTGCCTGATTAGTATCTTAATTCAGCAATATAGCATTCTAGATAAATGTCACTCATACCTCAAAATAGATAAGCCAGGGACGAAATGCCGCAAGTGCATTTCGAGACACATAAATGTAGAAAATTTACTCCCCAGAAATAAATAGATTGAAAACATTAAATTTTTCTTCAAATAATAGATGAAAAAAACTTAAAACTCACATTTCGGTTAAAAAAAAACCGGTTTTCTTATAAAAGCAAAACTACCTTAGTTATTATAAATTGAGCAAAATATTCAGAAAAAAAGTTTAAAAAAAACCCTTGGAAATAAATTTTGTTTGAAAATAAATTAAAATGCATCGTCATATTATTAATTCCTTTATTTTATATTTTCTGCTTTTTAATGATTCATTTCAAAGTGATATATATATATTAAAAGTGCTAGTATATGTTCGAGTACAAAAGAAGAAGTTTTATAATACAGATTTACTTTTCAAGCATTTAAAGAAAAATTTTGGAAAATATAAAGTATTGAAAAAGGATCATTATTTTTGTACACACAGAAATAGATAATTTAGGAAGCCGATTGAAAAACTGGATGAAAATTGTTTAGCAAAAGCATTTTTTAGCAATTTCACCACATTACATGGACCTGAAATGTTGCCATTAAGAAATTGAGAAACTTTCATAAACTATGGGGTTAGAAATAATAAAAGATTTGTTAAAATTAAATATTTATAAGTCTATTTATAAAAATATTTTTTGTTTCTCAATCCAGTTACCGTTTGTCCAATTCTTGAGCAAACTCATCGAAACTCAAATTATGTTCCGATATCGTACTAATAATCAAATTAAATCAATCCAAAATAATAAAAATTACTTTCGATATAGTACTAATAATCAAATCAATCACTCAATCAAAAATAATAAAAATTATTTTCGATAACGTACTATTAACCAGAACAAATCAATCCATAATAATAGAAATTATTTTCGATATCGTACTAATCGATTCGTTCAAATCAATCACTCAATCCAGAATAAATTATTTTCAATATCGTATTGATAATCAAATCATTACGATATTGAAAATAATCAAAACAAATCAATCCATAATAATAAAAATTATTTTCGATATCGTACAAATCGATTCATTCAAATCAATCATTCAATCAGAAATAAATTATTTTCTATATCGTAAAAAAATATCTTACAGCGATCATTATGAAAACTATCAAGAATTTCTTTCTTATTTAAACAAAAGTAATTAAATACTCGCATTCGATTTCTTTTTTCCCATATTTGTTCAAAAGCCACACGTCTTATAAAAGTTTTTTTTTTTTTTAATATTTTATTTTAAAAGGAAAAATAAAAAGTTATAGAACATAAAAACCTATCATGACATTACGATTTCATCCTTCTAACAAATTTAGCAACACTTGACCCGATACGTATAAGACACTGCATTTCTTTTTTTTTTTTTTTCCCTCGCTTTACAAAAAAAAACTTCTTCCATCGACAGATTTACGAGCACTAAAAAGTGGAAAACACTCTTCTCAAATCGCTTTTCAACGCGTTGATAATATCAATTGCGTCCGATAAAACCAGAGGCTTCACATCTCAGCTGCACAGCGCAAACAAACACTGCCAATAACTAATCTATGACTGTAACTAGAACAGACCAAAGGTTTCGACCTCTGGCAAGATCCACGCCAAATATTGGCGGCTTTGTGGTCAATTGACTCCTCAACTGACAGACGTCTTTTTTTTTTCCATACAAGAACTCCGCGAGAGTTCTTGGAGCGGAAAAAGGGCCGATGGATCTGTCAACCCTTGAAAAACCCTTTCGGGGCTGGGGTCAAAAGGGGTGAACTTTCCTCAACAATCGGCAGCTGTTTGTGCTAGAACCTCCCGGGAGTGTCTTTATCTGCCAAGTGTATTTACATTAAAGGAGAGATTACTGTGACTCAAAGCAAACACTGCCCACCATAAGGAAACTGCTTATATCGGGGTGGCCAACCCGAATGATCTTGCGGGCCACTTTGGAAATGCATCCTAACTCCGCGGGCAGCATATAAAATTATATATCCCCATATTAGATTGAGACCCACTGTTGACATTTTTTTGGGTGTGAAAAATTGAAACATGATGAGTTATTATTTTTGCGTATACTATTATTCTTAACATGTGAACATAGACAATATAATAATAATAATGATGCTAAACAATGTAAAGTAATAATATAACACTGAAAATGAAATATAAATATATTTATATAAATGTAAACGAAATAAAAAAAAAAGAAATCATTCAAAAATATTTATTTTACGAGTGCAATATGTGTTTCTCTACTCTTTCACTTAGCTCTTGCAAATCGATCTTCATTCGAGTATTTGCACATCATAATGGGTGTTGCGTCCATTATATTTGAGCGTGTTTTGTGTTGGGTCAATTAAACGCCGTTTTTAGAAAAAAACGATTCTAAGGTGTAAATTAAACCAAAAGCGCTAAGAACTTCAAGTAAGAATCTGTTTTGCTCTGCTATCAACAATCATAGTGCGTATCTAGGGGTGGTCACTTAAAGTGAAACATAGAATCTGTTATATTAAATGTTCCGCGCAGAATATAATTTAATTATTCTGCTAACACATAACTGCAAACTCAGAAATAAAGTAGGCACTATTTGTCCTATATTCGCAAGAATATTATTTTAAAATCACAGTTAATTTTTCTTCTCATTTCGAGAGTTCATTTTTGAATATAGGGATGCACACATAATGTATTTTTTACTGCATTGGTTTTCACTCCTTTGGTCATTATAAATTAAATATATTTTGTAAAAGTGTGATACATCTCACGGGGAGGAAAAAAAAATATATCACTGACCGCAGGTTGGCCTCTCCTGCAATATACAGTTCGCAGATTTTCAGGCGCATTCTTGTGCTAATAAAATTAAGCAAATACATAAAAATATGTAAAGCGTTATATTTTATATCCTTCCTTTTTAAAAATGATTCGCTGAAGCCATAAATAAAAATACACAATGGAATTATTCAATTACTGATGGGATGGATTCGGGGATGAAGAAGCTTTTTTTTCGACAGCTGATTATATCGCTCTTTGATTTTTTGGATGTTGGATGGACTGTTTTTTCGACTTAGATAAAAGATTATAACATGCAACATGAATCTTACAGCTTTAAATGATTAAAAAATATGAAGAAACATTTTATTTAACGTTTTTTAATTTATTGAAAATTAGAAGATTCGAATGTGGAGAAGACGGTACATATAACGGTAATGTTTGAGAAGACGGTGTAACGCAGAAATATATAAATGCTATAAAACCGCAGATATTATAAAATTGATTAAGATCCATAGATTAAGCTGGGCTGCTCGCGTATTTAGAGTGAAGGATTTAAGTCCTGTAAAAAGGCCCGTTTTGGAAAAGCCACGGGGACAAAGAGGACGACCCAGGTTGCGATGGATAGAACACAGTTGAAAAAGATTTTGCTGTATTAGAGGTTACAAATTGGAGGACTCTTGTCACCTAGAGGAATGCGTGGAAATCTCTTCAAAGGAAAGCCTTGCCCGCCCCCGGACTGTCGTGCAATTGAAGATGATGATTATCTACCTTAAATTAAAACAGGCAAAACTATATATTTCATTTACGTCACAAAATTCGAAACATGACAGCCAAAACAAAACAACAAAATTTTTATTTAATATGACACAGATGTAACGAAAAATGTTTCAAATGAAAAAAATAAACTTTATTGTTATTTTTACTCAATAAATTTGTTACGTTTTCTTTCTTTCTTTTAATGTGCTTTCCTGTTGAAAAAGAAACATTTATGATGTCCGTGAGTCATTTTGGCGAACATTCCTCGCGAACACCAAACAACATGAGAGGACTTTTGTAGCAGCCGCTGTACCCCAAACTTCCGCGACCTCAGACTTCTCAGACTGCAAGGCTGTGGGATTCTTGCCCAAAAGATAAAAACAGACCACGGCGAAGAATACGAATCGCTGTTAAAAAAACCCTTTACAACCGGATTATGACAGCTTCCTTTTACAACAACTCATTCCTATGGTTAACCTAACACATCGTGACTAACTGTACCCTATTTATGAGGCTTTTTGTCACATTGTCACGTACTACGAACGCAAGTGGTTGAAATCGGTTAGTTTATGTTCCTCTGGCTGATGAAACCGTTTTAGTTTTCTTGAATAAGGTATAACGTTAAGGAAAAATGTTCTAAAGAAGTCGAGGAATTTAAATTCGAAGATTTACATTTAAATTACAGAATTCGAATGATCTTAAATAAATTATTTATAGAATTAGACAAATTAGTGGATTTTAATCTTCCATTCAATGAAATCTTCATACTTTTTAAAATTGTTTATTATTAATTTAAAAAAAAAATTTATTATTTTAGTAAAACAATATCAAAATTTTGGAAAAGTACAAAATAAATTAGAATGTAATTAATTTCTTTTTTATTAGCTTGAAGACAATTTGGAAAGGAAATTAGAACTCGAAAGGAAATTTTACATAATCAGCCCATTTGATTTATCACATTAGCTCATTATCTAATTAGATTTAGTATTATAAAGATTGTTGTTGTTGCTATTCCCCCTGATGCAGGAAAGCCTACACCAGGTCCAAGAGACCCGTCGCAGGCGACTGGGCCATGGCTAAGGGTAATATGCAGCTTCACTTTAGCGAGGAACTATGAGGGCTGAAAACTGACTAAACCTCAAGACAATATCAGACCGGGATCTACGGTTAAAGTGGATTCCGAACCCCCAGCACCGCCACGACTCGAACCCGAAACCTGTGGTACCGAGCACCAGAGCGCTAGTCACTCGGCCATCAGGCGCCTGATTCAGATTATCAATTGTTTACTCACTTACTATCTTCGAAATTAAAACGTTTGCTTTATTTCATTGGTATTTAATACTGAGCATTAAGTGCTTATTTATCAAAACATTCATTATAAATTCTCACCAATACATCATTCGGATTTAAAAATCATTCTGTTTATTGCATTTATAACAGGCATTTATGGAGATAACGAAATAAAAATCAAATGTTTTCCCGTGCTCAGATTATTTATAAGCAACTGTATTATCTACATCATAATTATCTAAATAACTGATTTATGATGATTCATTAAACAAATGTAATGCTATCAACCCAATGAATAAGTATCATTGAATAAATACTTAATTAAGCATGCTGAAGATGTTCTCAAATGCATCTTGAAATAATCCTTTTATGATAATTTTGGTTTCACAAGTTAATTGAGTGTTTCATTTCAAGTCATGTGCTTTATTTTATGAAATTAATAACGGGATTTTAGATTGAGGAGTGCCCTAAAGACAAAATTATATTTCTTATTAGAATTGAATAAAAAGAAACTTATTCCTCTAATCTTTTTATTTTTAAGAAAAAACCTTTCTTCACTCTCCAGTTACATAAGCGAAACTCGAGTCGCATATCAATGACAAGCTGGTAGACGGACGGAACGAGTTCTTGCTGTCAATCAAGGATTAAAAATAAACATGAATGATTGGTTATTGTTGAAGAACGGAACAAGCGATCTCCACCAAGGACACGCAGAAGTTGGGATTCATCCTGCCCTGTAGAGAAGACGCGACATGTCACTTCCGCTGAAACACCTCCATAAATCACTTGATGCTTCAGCAGTGACAAGTGCGTCTTGTCGTTCATGATGCAGACGGTATCATTAGCTTAATGGGATGCGTGCAATGGTGTGGTGATGTTACGTCAGTAGATTTCATTCCAAAAAATAAAAAAAGAGCATTTTTTTTTTCTTTTGCTTTTGCTGTCAATCAAATGTGTTCTAACGGTTCTGAATTAACGGTAATATTTAGTGTCATAAAAAAAAAACCGATCCGGTAATTAGCATGTAAAATTTTGGTGCAAAGTATATTAATCCCTTGCATGTCGCCAACAACATTGAAACAAGAATGAAGAAAAAGAAGTTCAAGATCATGCTGATATTTTTGGTATGTACACAGGCGAGTTGTGTTAGAAGTGTGTGTAACTACCAGAAATATGTATCATTTCAACAATTTATGAGTGAACGTTTGAGAACTGAGCTTCGTTTGTGACAAGCTATAGGCTAATGATGAATTTTTGTTAAAGTATATAAAGTCATTACCATTCATCAACAGTTTCCTCAAGAAGTATTTAGAAACAAGTATGAAGAAAAGCACGAAAGAGTTCAAGATCATACTACTGTTCTTTGCATCATGCGCACAGATGAGTTATTCAGCAAAAATCTATATATAATCTATAGTTTCAGCAAGAAGTATATAGAAGCAAGTATGAAGAAATGCACGAAAGAGTTCAAGATCATACTACTGTTCTTTGCATCATGCGCACAGATGAGTTATTCAGCAAAAATCTATATATAATCTATAGTTTCAGCAAGAAGTATATAGAAGCAAGTATGAAGAAATGCACGAAAGAGTTCAAGATCATACTACTGTTCTTTGCATCATGCGCACAGATGAGTTATTCAGCAAAAATCTATATATAATCTATAGTTTCAGCAAGAAGTATATAGAAGCAAGTATGAAGAAATGCACGAAAGAGTTCAAGATCATACTACTGTTCTTTGCATCATGCGCACAGATGAGTTATTCAGCAAAAATCTATATATAATCTATAGTTTCAGCAAGAAGTATATAGAAGCAAGTATGAAGAAATGCACGAAAGAGTTCAAGATCATACTACTGTTCTTTGCATCATGCGCACAGATGAGTTATTCAGCAAAATCTATATATAATCTATAGTTTCAGCAAGAAGTATATAGAAGCAAGTATGAAGAAATGCACGAAAGAGTTCAAGATCATACTACTGTTCTTTGCATCATGCGCACAGATGAGTTATTCAGCAAAAATCTATATATAATCTATAGTTTCAGCAAGAAGTATATAGAAGCAAGTATGAAGAAATGCACGAAAGTGTTCAAGATCATACTACTGTTCTTTGCATCATGCGCACAGATGAGTTATTCAGCAAAAATCTATATATAATCTATAGTTTCAGCAAGAAGTATATAGAAGCAAGTATGAAGAAATGCACGAAAGAGTTCAAGATCATACTACTGTTCTTTGCATCATGCGCACAGATGAGTTATTCAGCAAAAATCTATATATAATCTATAGTTTCAGCAAGAAGTATATAGAAGCAAGTATGAAGAAATGCACGAAAGAGTTCAAGATCATACTACTGTTCTTTGCATCATGCGCACAGATGAGTTATTCAGCAAAATCTATATATAATCTATAGTTTCAGCAAGAAGTATATAGAAGCAAGTATGAAGAAATGCACGAAAGAGTTCAAGATCATACTACTGTTCTTTGCATCATGCGCACAGATGAGTTATTCAGCAAAAATCTATATATAATCTATAGTTTCAGCAAGAAGTATATAGAAGCAAGTATGAAGAAATGCACGAAAGAGTTCAAGATCATACTACTGTTCTTTGCATCATGCGCACAGATGAGTTATTCAGCAAAAATCTATATATAATCTATAGTTTCAGCAAGAAGTATATAGAAGCAAGTATGAAGAAATGCACGAAAGAGTTCAAGATCATACTACTGTTCTTTGCATCATGCGCACAGATGAGTTATTCAGCAAAAATCTATATATAATCTATAGTTTCAGCAAGAAGTATATAGAAGCAAGTATGAAGAAATGCACGAAAGAGTTCAAGATCATACTACTGTTCTTTGCATCATGCGCACAGATGAGTTATTCAGCAAAAATCTATATATAATCTATAGTTTCAGCAAGAAGTATATAGAAGCAAGTATGAAGAAATGCACGAAAGAGTTCAAGATCATACTACTGTTCTTTGCATCATGCGCACAGATGAGTTATTCAGCAAAAATCTATATATAATCTATAGTTTCAGCAAGAAGTATATAGAAGCAAGTATGAAGAAATGCACGAAAGAGTTCAAGATCATACTACTGTTCTTTGCATCATGCGCACAGATGAGTTATTCAGCAAAAATCTATATATAATCTATAGTTTCAGCAAGAAGTATATAGAAGCAAGTATGAAGAAATGCACGAAAGAGTTCAAGATCATACTACTGTTCTTTGCATCATGCGCACAGATGAGTTATTCAGCAAAAATCTATATATAATCTATAGTTTCAGCAAGAAGTATATAGAAGCAAGTATGAAGAAATGCACGAAAGAGTTCAAGATCATACTACTGTTCTTTGCATCATGCGCACAGATGAGTTATTCAGCAAAAATCTATATATAATCTATAGTTTCAGCAAGAAGTATATAGAAGCAAGTATGAAGAAATGCACGAAAGAGTTCAAGATCATACTACTGTTCTTTGCATCATGCGCACAGATGAGTTATTCAGCAAAAATCTATATATAATCTATAGTTTCAGCAAGAAGTATATAGAAGCAAGTATGAAGAAAAGCACGAAAGAGTTCAAGATCATACTACTGTTCTTTGCATCATGCGCACAGATGAGTTATTCAGCAAAAATCTATATATAATCTATAGTTTCAGCAAGAAGTATATAGAAGCAAGTATGAAGAAAAGCACGAAAGAGTTCAAGATCATACTACTGTTCTTTGCATCATGCGCACAGATGAGTTATTCAGCAAAAATCTATATATAATCTATAGTTTCAGCAAGAAGTATATAGAAGCAAGTATGAAGAAATGCACGAAAGAGTTCAAGATCATACTACTGTTCTTTGCATCATGCGCACAGATGAGTTATTCAGCAAAAATCTATATATAATCTATAGTTTCAGCAAGAAGTATATAGAAGCAAGTATGAAGAAATGCACGAAAGAGTTCAAGATCATACTACTGTTCTTTGCATCATGCGCACAGATGAGTTATTCAGCAAAAATCTATATATAATCTATAGTTTCAGCAAGAAGTATATAGAAGCAAGTATGAAGAAAAGCACGAAAGAGTTCAAGATCATACTACTGTTCTTTGCATCATGCGCACAGATGAGTTATTCAGCAAAAATCTATATATAATCTATAGTTTCAGCAAGAAGTATATAGAAGCAAGTATGAAGAAATGCACGAAAGAGTTCAAGATCATACTACTGTTCTTTGCATCATGCGCACAGATGAGTTATTCAGCAAAAATCTATATATAATCTATAGTTTCAGCAAGAAGTATATAGAAGCAAGTATGAAGAAATGCACGAAAGAGTTCAAGATCATACTACTGTTCTTTGCATCATGCGCACAGATGAGTTATTCAGCAAAAATCTATATATAATCTATAGTTTCAGCAAGAAGTATATAGAAGCAAGTATGAAGAAATGCACGAAAGAGTTCAAGATCATACTACTGTTCTTTGCATCATGCGCACAGATGAGTTATTCAGCAAAAATCTATATATAATCTATAGTTTCAGCAAGAAGTATATAGAAGCAAGTATGAAGAAATGCACGAAAGAGTTCAAGATCATACTACTGTTCTTTGCATCATGCGCACAGATGAGTTATTCAGCAAAAATCTATATATAATCTATAGTTTCAGCAAGAAGTATATAGAAGCAAGTATGAAGAAATGCACGAAAGAGTTCAAGATCATACTACTGTTCTTTGCATCATGCGCACAGATGAGTTATTCAGCAAAAATCTATATATAATCTATAGTTTCAGCAAGAAGTATATAGAAGCAAGTATGAAGAAATGCACGAAAGAGTTCCAGATCATGCTGCAAGATCATTAAAATCAATACTAACATCTACGTTTTCTCATTCATTGAGCAATTTTTTTTTTTTTTTTTTCTTAAGAATAATTTTGAATGGGATTTAAACATACCACATAATGAAAGTTTAAAAAATTTAAAGAAAAATTACCTATAAAAAAAAATAAGAGAAAAGTCGGATCCTCATGGTTTAGAATATTCTACAATAGATAGCCTCAATACATGCAAAAAAAATTTGACCTTGATAAATTAATCTTTATAAATAGCTGCAATATCTAATATAGAAAACGCATTTTTTGAAGAAAATTAAATATTTTTAGTTTAAATTACATGTTATGATTTATTGGGTCACCCAAATGACATTTTGGAAGAAGTGCTTGAAGACATACAATTTCTTGTTTTTTAAAAGTTTAGAATTAAAAATCCATAAGTAAATCACTTCTGCGATCAAAATGACAATATATCGTTAGTAAAAATACAATTATTTATCAAATTAATTTTTTCACTCAAGTCCAATTAAACTTACCTTTATTAAAAAGAAACTATGGTATTTACTAACATTTTTATTTCTGTAGTTAAGCTTAATAATTTCGAAGCTTCTTTTGAAAATTAAAAACAAAATGATAGACAGGAATCTTGAATTTTTCAAATGTTCGACTCAACTGAATAATACGACGATCATCATTAAAACTCTAAGCCTGACGGCCGAATGGTTAGCACTCTGCCGCTCGGTACCACATGGTTCGAGTTCAGGAGGTGCCATGGATGTTTGTAGTGGTTCGGAATCCACTTTAAACCGTAGGTCCCGGTCTAATAGGATCGTAGAGCATTGTTGTGGGGTTAGTGTGACTCGCGTCCGTAGCCTATCTTCAGGCGACACACGCCCTCTGGGTAGTGCTAAGTGAGTAAGGTCGGTGCAGCCCTTATGGCATAACAGATCACGGTCTATGTATTTACCAGCTGCATTAGAAAGAAAATCATTAAAACTCTTTTCAGGGAAAACGCAAACCACAACACAGCAAGATTTTGTGGAAACCTACTGCGCGTGAAGCGGAAAAAACACGATTAATTTATGCGGCAAGTCGTAAAATGTAATGAGAGATGCTCTTGTAAAAAGAAACGGCTGCACTCTTGCATCATCGATAGGAAAAGCAGGTTATTTGTGGATGATCTCATACTCTGCAAAGAACACTGTGTCTTTAACGAAACCCACAAGAATTAAGTTCTTCCTTCATTTCTGTTAAAAATGTCAACCCACCCATCTTTATAGAACAGGGGTGGCCAACCCGCCTTGAATATTTTCCCGGCTCGTCAGATGTATCACACTTTCACAAAATATATTTATTTTATAATGGCCAAAGTAGTGAATAACAATGTATTAAAAAAAGTACATTATGTGTCCATCCCTATGTTAAAAAATTATCTACCAAAATTATAAGAAAAAATTAACTTTGATTTTAAAATAATATTATTGCAAATATAGGACAGATATTGGCTGTTTTGCTGATGAGTTTACAGTTATGAGTTCGTAGAATATAATTTAATTATGAAGCGCGAGCAACTTGGAACATCTCGTATAACAGTTTCTAATGTTTCACTTTAAGTGATATCACTGACCAACCCTGGATACACACAGTTGATTGCTGATAGCAGAGAAAAACAGACTGTTAGTTGAAGCTGTTAGCGCTATGGGTTCCACTGACACCTGCGAATCATTTTTTTCAAAAATGAAATGGACCCAACACAAAACACGCTCAAACATAACGAACGCCAATCTGCAACACCCATTACGGTGTGCACATACCCAAATGGAGATCGATTTGCCAAAACTAAGTGAAAGAGTGCAAAAACAAATATCGCACTAGTCAAATAAATATTTTTTAATGATTTCATTTTTTATTTCGTTTATATTTCTATATTTTGTATATTTCATTTTTAGTGCTATATATTTCTTTACAATGTATGTTTAGTATCATCATTATTACATTATCTATGTTTTACATGTAAGAATAATAATCAACACAAAAATAATAAATCATTCTGTTTCCATTTTTCACTCCCAAAAAATGTCTATAGTGGGTGTAAATCTAATAGGGGGATATAGAATTTTATGTGTGGAGTTAGGATGCATTTCCAAATGGCCCGCAAGATCCTTTGGATTGGCCACCCCTGTTACAGAACATACCTCTTTCTATTAAATAATGCATATTGATAAATTTGATAAATAATATATATATATATATATATATATCAGTCAAAATAAGTTACTATAAAAAAAATGCGCATATATGTCGATGTTAAGGTTGAATTAAAAAAAAAAATGTAAATTGCCAAATTTTCTTAATTAATTTGATTTCAAACACAAAACAAGTCTGTCACGCCTTTCCTAAGGACTTATCAATCGTCGTATAGACGATAAACATTGAGTTCGAATGGAACGCTTTGTGTCACAGATAAAGTCCATTCTAAATTTAACTGCCTGGGGGTTTTCCGCTGTCGATCATTCCATCAGCTGCCGAGGGAGGAAGAAGGAACGCGGTCTGCAGAGAGTGTCTTCCTTGAAAACGACACACAAATATGTTTTAAAAATAAAACGTGATTAGATTTCACTCCCCGATTTCGAAAGCGGCACGCCACGCGTCGATACCGAAATCTTTTATAAACTCAAACGCGAAAGCGGTAGAACTTTCCAATGAGGAAGTATTTTCTTTATCTGCTACTCGAACTTCGTATTCTTCACCACCCAATAAACACAATTTGTGTGGATCGATGTTATTCCTTAAAGCCGACATGCATAAAACGCAATCGCTGTTTTTTTTTTTTTTCAGGCCTCTGCTTTACAAATTATTTGAAGACCACAATGTATCAATATAAAAATCAGGAAAGAAGTGACAAGGAATGAACTAGACGAACGACCATTTTGCACAAAAGGCACAACACTATGTTTCATAGAAATACAATGATACTGTATGAGAAAAACATCATAACAATCGATATAAAAAGGCTTGAAGTGCCACACATTAAGAACTCTAAAAAAAATCACAGCTTTGTGGCCAAGTGATGCCACATGCTTCAGGTTTGAATCCTGGCGGATGTTTAACATGGATGTTTATGAGTGGTTCGGAATCCACGTTAAACTATATGTCTGTTTAGCCCTTGTGTGTACAAGATGATCGTAGAGCGACAAACGAAACCAAAAAAAAAAAAACTGTTTAAGATTCTAAATGCACGGTATTACAAGGAGCAGCAACGAAACTACTGAAAATCATTGATTAAACATAAAAATCAAAAAGTTGAACGACAGAAACTGCATCGGTAGATTAAAAACACCCACAAAAATTTGTACAACATATACAATTACCTATATATGTCTGAATGTGATGTACCCCATAGATTTTGCTTTGCGAATTCTACGATGGGTTTCCTATACAATTTGTGTGTAGCGAATAACACGCAAATTACCACTGCACAAACTAATCAGAGCTCTAAGGTTAATGTTTGGCTCGGCCTCATGCATAAAAACATTATTAGACAGTAAAAAATATCACCGTTGACATTTACTTAGTGTTATTGGAATTGTTCATTGCACCTCAGAAGAATTTGTGGGGTCTGAGGGCCGAGTGGTTAGCGCTCGGTACCACAGGTTTCGTGTCCCGGCGGTGCCATACATGTTTGAAGTGGTTCAGGATCCACTTTAAACCGTAGGTCCCGGTCTCCTAGGATCGCAGAGCGTTGTCAGGGTAGTATTACTCACGTCCTTAGCCCCCGGGTAGTGCTAAATGAGTAACGGCGGTGCAACCCTTGCTTATCGCATAAAGATGAACTGTCTCTGCAGCGCCAGCTGCATTAGAGCAACATGAAATAAAATATTTAAACAGTCAGTCTCCATTGCAACTGGTTCAGAGTCAATTTGGCGAATTCGTGTAGGGTAGCGGAAGCATGAGAGGGTGCATTTACTTATTTATTCACCGTTATTTTTTAGACATAAATTTCTACTACCTCATTCTGTATTTCTGCGAATTTCAAACCATTATTACCTCAAGAGAGAGAAAATTGCACAACCCATTTTCTGGTGCGCAGTACTGTCTCCAACGCGAAGACGAGGTAATAAGCGTTTAACGGACTTGAGCCATGAAGAATGTAATTGCCGAATGTACAAAACCATTAAAACGCCCATTACGGCAATTCTCGGTGAATGAAATGGCTGCCGGCTGTTTTCTTAGGGACGATCCTCCATTGTTTTGCAAACCGTTCTTCGCCAAGGCTGAGGACGCTCGTTTAAAACGCTTTAACAACTCATTTTTTTTTCGACTGGTTCTTCTACTTTCGGCGTGTTTACGCTGTAATAACAAGTCGAGTGAAGTGGCCAATTTGTTCTCCTTCTTTTGAAACGCTTCCAGAAAACAGCGAACTGGAAGGAGTAAAAGTTGAAACTGGCGCACGAGCTCTTCCTCTCAACGGTGGAGGGGTTTTCCTGATCTTCGTTGATATACAAAACTGAATTCGAAGAAATATTATCATTTTTTTTTTAATTAGTGTAGTTTAGAATGTAAATATTCGAATTTTCGTTCCAACTTGGAACCTTTCTTCCAATTTTAACACTAATGATCTTGGTACGATGATGCACGTTGTGCTATATAGGTCATTTGTATAAAGCACTTCTTGCTTAGATTTTTTAATCTGTCATTTGTGTTGTGTCTAATCCTCAGTGTGCTGCAGCGCGGTTCGGCCATCCCATGAGTGATCTACTCATGGATGGAGGGAAAGGGTAGTTAGTATCTTCTGCTGGGATTGAGCACTTGGCTCCGCGACGCTCTACAACAGGGGTGGCCAACCCAAAAGTACTTGCGGGCCATTTTGGAAATGTAAGATAGCTCCACGGTTAGCATATAAAATTATATATCCCCCATATTAGATTTAGACCCACTATAGACATTTTTTGGGAGTGAAAAATTGAAACACAATGAGTTATTATTTTTGTGTTTACTATTATTCTTACATGTAAACACATATAATATAATAACAACGGCACTATATATATATATATATATACTCAACGCAATCCAAACCAGACAAGAATAGGTGATTGAAATTCATAATAACAGCATTCAATGAGATCTTTGAAGAAGTACCCCAGGTTTCAGTTCCGGTGGCACAGATGTATGTTGGTGTTTCGGAATCCACATTAAAATGCAGTTCCCGGTCTAATTAGCCTGAAAGAGAGCACAAAATGACCGCAGAGCGACCAACCCTTCGCAGAAGTAATAGAAAATAGACTTGCCTTAGCTCACTTCAAAGATTAGCTGTCTCATCCCTCTTTCTAAGCAAATGGCACCACAGGTATGCGTTGCCACGTATATCTTGTGCATTATCACCAGCACATTTCAATGTTAATTCCCTATCTGCATTAACCTCTCTTTAATCCGGCACTTTCGGCCATGCCGGCCTATCGATTTTGCCACACTATCGAGGATCAATTTGTTTAAAATGGAATACCAAAGAGAATATCCCGTTGCGGTGACTGAAGTGTTCCGGATTTTCCGACATAGATGCGGTGCGTTTACCCCTAAAAGTCCTCCCCTCGACGCTCGTTGGTGGTACACGCGAGGCCCAGAGATGTTTAGAAACAATTAGTACGGTTAAACAGATTAGTTAAAGTTACATAACAAATATATTGATTATATTAAAAATAAATATTTCTTAAAATAATATTGATTTATTAAAAATACTAAAAGGCAAACCGAAAGAAAATCAATAATAATTGGGACTTTTCGCGTATGCGTGGTATTACACACTTAACTTCAGCAACGTGATTAAAGAAGGATCATAACAATTT
Organism: Caerostris darwini; assembly: GCA_021605075.1. Taxonomy (NCBI): domain Eukaryota; kingdom Metazoa; phylum Arthropoda; class Arachnida; order Araneae; family Araneidae; genus Caerostris; species Caerostris darwini. The sequence continues at coordinate 252,204 of BPLQ01001987.1, forward strand.
TATCCGCATCCACGGAAACAAAAAGATAAAAAAATAATCTAAATCAGCGTAATTCTTTAAAAAAGTAGAATATTAGGTCTGTCAAATAAAATATTTTAAAAATCAACGAATATGTTGTTGTTCTAATGCAGCTGGAAAATACTTAGACAGTTCATCTTTATGCCATAAGCAAATGCTGTACCGCTGTTACTCATTCAGCACTACCCAGGGGGCACGTGTAGCTTGGATGCGAGTCACACTACCCCACAAAGCTATACGATCCTGTTAGACAGGGACCTGCGGTCTAAAGAGACTCCGAACCACTACAAACATCCATGGCACAGCCGGAACTCGAAACCTACCGAGCACCAGAGCGCTAGCCACTCGACCATCAAGCCCCTGTTAAAATTATATATTAAAGAGGCAATTCAATGGTATCCTCCAATCATTCAACCAGTAGCAAATATAATGACTCAGCAGCATACCGGCAGCCTGATGGCCAGTGCTCTGGCCTCTGGTACCATAGGCTTCAGATTCGTATCCTGGCGGTGGCATGGGTGTTTGTTAGTAGTTCGGAATCCGCGTTAAACTGTAGGTACAATCAGCAATTATCCAATCCCGGTCTAATTAGTCTAAAGTGTGCACAAAATGACCGTAGAGCGGCAAGCCAAACCAAATCAAATCAGCAACATACCGAATAAGTGTTCTCAGCACTGAGGCTTACAAAAAGCTGTATCACTCTACGGTCATCTTGTGCACACTTTAGGCTAAATAGACCGGGATCTACAGATTAAAGTGGATTCCGAAACACCCACAAACATCCATGCCACCACCTGGATTCGAACCTGAAGCCTTCGGTACCAACGGTGAGAACGCTAGCCAGTTGGCGATCAGGCCGCATTAAGCTGTCTTGGATCCACAATGGAAGAAGACCTTCAAAAGCTATTTTATTACTAAAAATAGAGGGCCTGAATGGTCGAGTGGCTAGCGCTCTGGCGCTCGGTACCACAGGTTTCGTGTTCGAGTCCCGGTGGTGCCATGAATGTTCCTAGTGGTTTGGAATCCACTTTAAACCGTATGTACAGTTCTAATAGGATCGTAGGGTGTTGAGGGGTAGTGTTACTCCGTGTCCGTGGCTTATCTTCAAGCTACACGCACTCCCTAGGTAATGCAAAATGAGTAACGTCTGTGCATTGCTTGCCTTAAGGCATCCAAGACAGCCGTCCAAATGTTTGCCAACTGCATTAGGGAAAAAAATTACTAAAAAAAAAAGGGAAACACAGTTTTTATTACAAAAACACATTTTTTTTTTGCGATAGTAAGTAGATTAAACAAAAAATGTTGAGATATAAATATATTAATGGCAATTAAAAAGCAAAAAAAAAAAATAATAATAATAATAATTCGACTGCTTTCCAAACACGCGCAGCCTGTCAGCTTTTACTTCGCCGATACTCTCTCGACTTATGAAGAGTGAGGAGAGGAAAATAAAGAAGAAATTAACCCCATCTTCGGAGTCAAACGACGGAGCCGTAAGGCATTTAAGCCGGCGAGTTGCGAAACGTTACTTTCGGAACAGTCGCTTCTTCCTTCTCTGTCGTCCGTCATCTTTTCTGCTGACAAATTTCTGTCTAGCGTGGGCAGCAGTCATTAAACACGGAGAGCGAATATGCCACCGTAAAAAGTCTCGAAGACAACAAGAGAAAAGCGTTAGGTGAAACAATGGCAGAATAAGTGGGCAATAAAAGGCACGAAATGAAGTAATGGAGATCTTAAAAAAAATCGTGAAACTGGGTAAGTGGCAATGGAGAAAAACAATACTTAAAAGAATCTTTGTATTGAATTCGGGTGGAAAGTTTCACTTTTACTGCAAGTATGGTAATAAAACACAAGCAATTTGGTACGTTATATACTCAACTTTAGAGAAGACAAAACGTGACTTATTTTTCCACATGGCTCCAAGTGGTTACATAGTGGGTATTTTTTAATTTCCAATGGCAAGGCAAGTACAAGTAATAAAAATAATAATAACAAGGCCAAAAACAAATACAAAAGAATAAACATTAAAAAACACAAAGATGACCGAAATCATTGCCTTAAGAGTTCTCTCGCACGCGAGTAAAAAGCTGTCTCCGAGTCGCCGCCAAGTACTGCACATCGTTGGAGGTGGTCCCTGTTCATTGGGTGTGTTGAACCACATAGGGGCAGCCAAAGTTCGAAAAGATTTTAATGCGATGGAGATGTTCTGCCAGGCAGTCATGGCCAGTCAGGTGACGGAACTGGGCGACAGCAGGTCGTCGCGGAATTATAATTATTGCAATAATAAATTTAACGCGGATTCCGGTTTAACGTGGATTACAGTTTAACGTGGATTCCGAACCACTCACAAACATTCATGCCACTGCCAAGATTCAAACCTGAAGCCTGTGGTACCAAAGGCAACAGCGCTAGCCACTTGGCCATTAGGCCGACCCAGGAACTAGGATCTGTAGCTTCCATGGTTTGCTACTAAAAGTGCTAATGTCTATGTGATTTGCAATGTCAAAAAGATTTCTTTAAGTAATAGCCTGTGAAATGAATCATCTGGATATTAGTCTGTTAGGTGTTAGTTGCGGATGCTTATTTTTCAGAAATGTGTATATAATGCAATTACAATTATTTGTAGGTTGTTAAATGCACCCCGACTTCAAAAATCTTTCAGAACCACTGCTCTACGCAATTCGGTTACCTACTGAGCATTCCTTACAATACTGTAACAAATTTTGTACAATTACTGAATAGTGGCGTAAAATTTCGTACATTGGAATTTTTCTGAAACGCTACACACACTAACATTTAAAACTTTTAAACATTTGACTGACCTACATTATTTCATTTGCTAATTATTTACATACAAGTATCACAGACAATTAACATTTCTAAAAATAATTTTCGGTAAACAATCGATTAAAATAATTTTTGCGAGACCAAGTCAATTACAGAAATGCATTTCAATAATAATACAAATGATATCTGGACATCATCCCGCAAAGGAATCCAAATTAGGCATTTTCATCATCATCAATAGCATTACACCCCACAGTAGGCCAAGGTTTTTCTTTGAAGAGATTTCCATGCATTCCTCTGGGTGACAAGGATCCCCCAATTCTTAACCCCCTAGAACAGCAAAATCCTTCTCAACTTCCATCGCAGCATGGGTCGTCCTCTTTCTCTTTGTCCCTGTGGCCTTGCCAAAACGAGCCTTTTTACAGGGGTTTAAATCATTCATTCTAAATACATGAGAAGCTCAATTTATTCTATGGATCTTAATACATTTTATAATCTCTGGGTTTTTATAGCATTTATAAATTTCTGCGTTGTACAGTCTTCTCCAACAATCCCTTTCCCTAACACCTCCAAGGATATCCCTTAAAATCTCCAGCTCAAATAGACCCAAATGGACCTCATCAGATTTTGCAAAGTCCAAGTTTCAGAGCCATAGAGTTAGGCATTTTAGTAAAGGATAATATAAAAAAACTGTGCAGAAAAGCAATGAGGGTATATATCATGTGTGTTCTTATTTTTTAATTTAATAAGATGTTTATGATAAAAAAAACTGGAATTATGTCTGGCCTTGATATATGAGGAAATCCCCAAATTCTTTCACGGATATTTGAATTTAAAATTCCTTAAACCACATTAAGTAATTCACAACACGAAAAGTTAAAAAAAATAATAATAATGAACAGTGACACATGAGAAATGGCTACTGTATTCCAAGTGCATTTTCTTACACAAGGAAAAAAAAAAATTCACAACCCACGCAAATGTGACATTACTTCTCTAACCTGTGTTTGGGCAAAAGCAACTTTTTAGGTCTTATCATTAAAAAATAATAATAATAATGCTTCCATTTAGTGAGTATAATTATCTATTAAGATCTACAAGTGTGTATGCCGGACCATTTTTCACATAGCTAATACGTGATTATTTTGCCAATCATGGATGATAGTAGTCCAATTTCCGCAATAGAACACGATCCTTTTGAATAAATACTTTTGCTTACAGGAATTTGTATGCTTCAAGGACAAGTGACAAATCTTGTGCAAAAGCCTTTTTGATCTATGTGGACCAGGTGTTAGCTGTCCACTAGATCTGTCAGATTAAAAATTGTCGTTGGCCAGACATTTTTTTTCCCAATATCCTTTTACGGGATAGTAATTTATTTAGATTTCTGTAAGTTTCGTTTGAATGTGTCGAAGGAATGTCAAATTATCAAATATGTAAAGCAGCTGCAAAAATGTGAAGGACATGACGTATTCATTCAATTACTCACATAAATCCTACCAGCTGGTATAAAGCTATAATCTTGTGAAATTCACCAGTTTTTAAATAATCAAATTAACAAATAAAAATCTTCTAAGGTAATTGAATGTTTATGAATTATCTTAATATCTGGCAATTCGCAAATTTTCAAAAAAAAAAAAAAAAAAAAAAAAAAAACCCATTAAATGTTAAGTTTTGGAAATAACCTAAACTCTTACAATGTAATGCAGGGGCGACCAACCCGCGGCCCGCCTTGAATATTTTTCCGGCCCGTGAGATGTATCACACTTATACAAAATATATTTGTTTTACAATAGCCAAAGTAATGAAAACCAATGTATTAAAAAATACATTATGTATGGGTCCATACATGTCGAAATGATGACAAAAAATTAACCTTGACTTCAAGATAATATTGAATCTATGACAGATCTTGCCTGTTTTATTCACGAGTTTACAGTTATGAGTTCGCAGAATAATTAAGTTATATTCTGCGAACTCATGATGCTCGCGCATCTTGGAACATCTAATATAACAGGTTCTATGTTAAACTTTCAGTGACCTCAGTGACTATCCCTAGATACGCACAGTTGATTGCTGATAGCAGAGCAAACCAGACTCTTAGTTCAAGGGGGAATATAATGCCTTTTTACCTTACAAAATTCATTGTTACGGCCCACACGTTCAGCAATATTAATCTTTAATCATATATAATACTTTTATGGCATCTGAAACTGACCCTAGTTACACCGAATTTTTATTTTAAATTCTATTAACTTTAATTTTAATCTTTTATTTTTGTTTATCTTACTTTTATTTATTTTTAGTATTTTTAATTTTTTACGAGTACCATTTTATTAATTTTTAGAAACTTTAATTTTTATCACAAACTAACATTAAGCAGCCTATAATTGATCGTAAATTTTATATATGAATTAAGACGAGGAGGATTATGGGGTCTAAGTCCATGGGTACTCCGTAATCGGTACGCCGGTTGCCAGTCATTAATATATTGCTTACAGTATTTATTAAAAGGAAACTTTTAATTACATTAATTTATTAATAATATCTTAGTTATATTAACTATATGAAGCTACTTCATAAACTTACTCATTTATATGTGATAGTTTGTTTGAGGTAGGATGTGATGCTTTGGCATAATAGTTGCCACTGTTAAGCAAAGGAATAAAAAAATTATATAACAGTAACATATATCGATGTATTTTTAGATCATTCACAATTTTATTGGCAACAAAAACTTCATCTGGCGTTGGCTTAATTCCGGCCATACATCATCAGTAATTAGATCGCAGATCAAATGCATGTCTCCATGAAGAAAATTCAGAGCAGATTTAAATCACTGATTTCCTGCATTCTCCTTTGCCATAAAAGACAAAGTTTGGCCGTGATTCCCCGTGCATACGAAAGGGAAGAGGCTAATCTAATGAAAGGGCAGCCGACTCTCTCTCTCTGTGTTTGCCCTTTCACATAATTGACACTTCCGTTGTTCGGAGAAAATCATTACCGCAGCCATCTGCTAACAGAGAACAAAAACAGCTGCAACTTCTCATTCCGCAGCTACAAAGCGATATCTGCATGTGTATCAGTTCAAGGTTTCGGAATTTTAACTTTGCATATCTGTATACGTAAACATGCAGATACAAAATAACACTGAAGATGGTGGAAATTCTTCGTTCGTAATGCTTACTGTGCACAAGTTGCGAAGTCTTAACTAAATGCATTTAAGAAATTTAAGTAATAAGCAAATATATAATTGAAATTTCTTAATAAATGTGAAGTAAACGCATTAAATTATTGCTTTTAAGATAATTTCAAAACTCGTATTCCATATTATCATAGAACTTAATAATACTAACATGCGTAAGTATGTTAATGCATACGTATGTGAAATACATAGTACGTACATATTAATACATACTACAATACACAAGTGATTTTCATACACACGCGATTTTAATAAATAAGGGATTTTAATACATACGTGATTTTAATGCATACGTATTTATAACACAAAGGTGAATTTAATGTATGCAAGGATTACAATCCAGCGTGCCTATTTCTGAGTTTGTTTCCAAAAGCATATTTCTCGTGCTGTTCCGCAGAAGGATCAGTGAAAGAAAGTGAAAATAAATTATAAACATGAACGGCAATATTTTCATATTTTTCAATCTTTTGAAATTATTGTATTTAAAATAAAAAAACACAAAAATAAATAATAATAAAACCATTATTGTAAACAAAACATTTTATGAATAGAATCATTTACTACTGAAGTCAGTTTTTATTGAATTAATGCAACTTTCGTTATTATTTTTAATTCTACAAATATCATAATTTACAACTATTAATAAAATAAAGTAGTTTCCCTATTATTCATAATTTTTTGCATGGTCTTTCCTTATAGTACATTTCTGTATAAGAACCATATACCTTTATATACACAGATAAAAATTTTGACAAACTGTTCAAAAATTAACTAAACTACAAAAACGTGATTTTTGTACTTTTAAGCACAGTATATTTCGAGATAATCAAGTCATTAATATGCATTATAATACCCACTACTCATGGATCTATAATTATAAAAAAATTTCATTATTAAACATTTAATAATGATAATAATTCTATATATAGGATAGAAACTTCTGACTTGTATATTCAATGCTAAAAAAAATAATAATAAAAACAACCACCAACATACTTATACTATATTTCAAAGCGAGTTTTAATCATTAGATGTACGGATTCAATTAAAACTGAATTATTTTAGTAATTAATATAGCCTTTACAAAAAAAGCAGTTCACTATTGTATACGAAATAATTAACATCATTGTTCTAAATAATTATAATTACTTTTTCTCATCTCCGACTAACTACTTCTAACACCCACAACATTAATGAATCGAAGGACTTGCTTGACTCAGATACGAGATAGTATACTTAAAATAATTAATAACAAAAATCTAATTTGAGATTTTAATTGGGATCAAGAACAACTTGATTTAAACTGTAAATTAAAAAGTTGTCCAAGTTGTTTGTCTGCAGTTTCAATTTTTACAATTGATAGCGTAATTAAACAATAATGCAGAGTCACTTTTAAAGATTAGGTTAAAGCTACAGGTTAAAAAAACAGTGCATACCAGTAGTAATTTTTTAAAAAAATAATCAGATCTAGAATTTAACTAATAAACTTTCTATAACAAAATATGTCTTTATTTAAGTAGATTTGCAAACTATTTGCATTTCATGTTGATACAAAAGACTTAACATTGTTTACGAGTGAAGCAAGTTTTCATTTTAAAGCAATAAAGATTCCATAAAATGCAAAGTGGTTTGCAATCATTAATGCGTTAATTTAGTGCTTAGGCCAGGGGTGACCAACCCAAATGATCTTGCGTGCCACTTTGGAAATGCATCCTAATTCCGCGGGCAGCCTATAAAATTATATATCCCCCTATTAGATTGAGACACACTATAGACATTTTTTCGGAGTGAACAATTGAAACAGAATGAGATATTATTTTTGTGTTTACTACTATTCTTACATGTAAACATAAATAATACAATAATAAACATACTAAACGCCATTGTAACGAAATATAGAACACTCAAAATGAAATATAAAAAATATATAAATATAAATGGAATTTAAAAAAAAATGAAATTATTCAAAAATATTTATTTTACGAGTGCGATATTCGTTTCTCCACTTATCATGAGTTCGCAGAATGTAATTTAATTATTCTGCGAACTCATAACTGTAAACTCATCATTAAAACAGGCACTATCTGTCCTGTATTCGCAAGAATATTATTTTAAAATAAAAGTTCATTTTTTCTCATCATTTCCACAGTTATTTTAAAAAATATATGGATGCACACATAATGTATTTTTAAATCCACTGGTTTTCACTATTTTGGCCATTATGTTACTTAATATTTTGGTTTTAACCTATTTTGGCCCTTGGCTTAGGCTTTTAATTTTATCTTATAAATATCTTCTTTATTTACACAAAAATACCACAAGTTTTGTAACAGATAATGTATGTAATGCTGTTTTATGAGATTATTATAAACATATGCAAGAAATTAAAACATAAAATAAACAATATTTGATGTTAGAAATAAGTTTTTGTTGTTTGTAACCATAAATTTAAATGTTTTTTACTTTTGCATTCCAAGATAAAAAAAAAACTTAATTACTAACCAATTGAATAGTAAACGTGGATCATTTTTTCAGGAGGAATTTTTTAAAGAAATGTCATTTCTTTTTAATAATAAATAGGGTTTGGTTTAGTTTGTCGCCCTACGGTCATTTTGTGCACACTTTAAGCTAATTAGACCGGGACCTACAGTTTAACGTGGATTCCGAACCACTAACAAGATACTGTGATGAAGATATTGAGAAGATACTAAATTGAAAATATTGAGAAGAAAATATTGAGCTGAGGATATTGAGATGATTGGTTTGGTATGTAGCTTAACGGTCATTTTGTGCGCACGTTAGGCTAAATAGACCGGGACCTATAGTTTAAAGTGTATTCTTAATCACAAACATCCATACCACCGCCAACATTCGAACTTGAAGCCTGTGGTACCAAAGGCTAGCCACTTGGCCACCATCAAATTCAGTGAAGCGATTACTAAATTATGAGTCAATTTATTATATCAATCAATATTAGTCAGGATTATTACAATCGGAACTTTTTTTTAAATTTAATTTTCGACGATGTATTACTAAACAAAAACTTTTAGTTTTGAGATGGAAGAAAGCATTTTTATACTTCTCAGACAAATATGTTTATTTTGTTTACACACTAATCGTTAAGATACACATACTAGTCTTTTCATTTTTTTTGTTAATATCGATTAAAAACTTGTTACATGTCTTATACCAGTAATAATAAACAAAAGATTAAAAAAAAGATATTGAGATGCAGATACTGAGAAGAAGATATTGAGATGCAGATGTTGAGAATATATTGAGAAGATATTGAAATATATTGAGATGAAGATATTGAGAAGAAGATATTGAGACGAAGCTATTGAGATGAAGCTACTGAGATGAAGATATTGAGATTTTAAATCTTTTCATAAAGATTTAAAATCTCAATATCTTCATGATCTCATATAATGCGCAAAAAGTTGATAAACAGCATGACAAAACTAAACGAATTGATTAAAAAAGGATTTATTAAATGTATCATCTATACATTATGAATATGCCATGCCAGCAAAGCGTTTCATTCGAAAGAAAAGTGACATTTCTCCCAAAGCAAATCAGGGCAATGAAAAATGAAACAGACGGCAGATGAGATTAGCCTGGCAAACAGAGAAACGTGTGGCTTTGGGAAGCCATCTATCTACCTTCTTTTTTCTCAACAGAGAGAGTGAAAAGGTACTAAAACTCCAGAGTTATTTTAAAACCACGACTACTCGAAAGGATGTATAGCAGAGCAGCTGCAGAATCTCAGCACATTTTTTTTCTCTCCTTCAAAACACTGTCATTGCTGTTTAGCAACAAGAACTTAATGAGCGTCCACGTTTTCCCAGACAGTCGTGCGCAAACAAATAAAAAAAACACGATATATGTGCCACTTACCTTATTACTTAAGTTGAAAGAATTCTGACAAATGTTTCATATTTTTTTAAAGCAAACTGAATGATTTCATGCGAAGACAGAAGTTTACTACAAATTAATTCTAAAGCTTATTTAAAAAAAAAAAAAAAAGAGTGACAGGATTAAAAAAATTACGCAATAAATAAACATAAATACAAAAAAATAACAAGATGTTCCAAAAACAAAACTGAAAATAGAGTACTTTCGAAACTGCACCAATAACCTATTCTGAGTTTTTGGTATTAGGAATTATTTCCTTTTCTTCTGATGTTGCAATTCTGAGCACACCAATGAATCAAACGACCTGAATAGAACAATGTACAGAAAGAAAATTCTAATTATTCCAACTGTCATTTTGCCACTTGGTCACTTCATTAGAAAGAATTCGTTGCTGGTTTTTGCGGGATGAATCTGGTCATGGTTTTTACTTTGTAAGAATTCCTTTAAAACTCTGGTGTGGTGAATAGTTTATGTATATATTATTCAATCCTATGCTTTGTGACACTAAATAGAAAGTTATTTTACCTATTCCATGTTATCGGAATACCTCTCTAGACGTGTCTTTGACTTAGATCCGGCCATCTAGAGAGCAGAAATAAGATTGGCGTTGACCTGAGATTAGTCAACGCTTGGTGCTTCGCCGTTTTTTGTGAAGGAGGCTTTAAATGCATTTCATTTCTCCTGTCAATTTTTTGAGGCAAAAAACATTTTTAAATATAGGTTTTATTGAATTAATTGTTGTGAAATTTCATGAGGAAAAAAATAATCACAGATCAAACATATAGATTAGATTATAATCTGCACCACAAAATTCTAAGGTTTTTGAACATAATAAATCAGCGGATTACAGATATTAGAGAGAAAAAGCTAATGAACGTCCTACGGTAACTAACGTACGGTATGCAAAAACTCTCTAATGTTGCGGTATTATAATTATTTAAAACAAGTAATATAAAAAAAAAATGTTTTTAACTCAATTCCTACTTTTTTTCACTAGATTGCAGAAAAGTCCTTTACAAATAAAGTTGAAATTTTCCTCTTACATCTGGCGCCATCTATTATTAGATAGATGCAACTTAAATAAAAAAAAAACTAAAATTAATTAATTAAATTTAATTAATGAATTAATATTTGAAAAAACTGCATTCACATCCAGTGTCATCCGTTACAAGTTTAAAAAAAATACATTTGAACTCGAGTGGATGAATAAAACGCATTTCATGAACGATTGAAAATTTGAACAAGATATATATTGGGAGAGTGTGAACTAATAGTAGGAATTGAAAAAACAATTTTTATTCAAAACAAGCACCTTGCTCATTTCCTTTTGAATTGCTCCGTATTGAATCTGCGATTGTGAGTTGGAGGCCAACGCGCTCGAGCTGCGAAGATGAAAAGATGCCTCTTGATTGAGCGAAGGCCGCCACCAATTGCGCCTGATGAGCGCGACGCCCACTGGCCAGGGAAGATTCTTCCCCAATTGCCTCTTCTGCCAATGGCACCTACACACCAATATCGTCTTTATCATGGCGCTCGGAATTTTTCTTCGCTGACTCCCACACTCGTCCTCACCGTTCGTCAACAAAGCTGCTTCCGCTTTCTACAACCGGCCCTATGCTCCTTTCTGTCATTAAAGAGTTGTAAAACTGCGGCTATTGACCGCCACCAAGACCTCTGGTAATGTTTATTTCTACAGGGATCGCTCGTGTCTTTCGAAAAACCAGGGCCATAAAATGAGGTTTAACCGTTGTACAATAGTTTTCATTCAGTATTAAGTGTAAATCTTCCGGAACAGTTTAACGAACAGAACAAGATAAAAGATAATTTTAGTACATTTCAAGTATCATAAAGAATTATCTGGAATAGAGGTGGTCAACCCGCCTTGAATATTTTTACGGCCCGTGTGTTGTATCACTCTTTTACAAAATATATTTATTTTATAACGGCCAAAGTAGTGAAAACCAATGTATTAAAAACAAACACATTATGTGAGCATCCATCTATTCAAAATTGCATCAAATAGGCAAAAGAAATAAAAAAAAATTACAGCTGCTTTTGAAAGCAGATTTAGTAATTTAGAGTTAGACAAATACAACCAATATCTCCAACGTTGAAATCGTGGCGGACCCAGAATATCTCCGAATGGAACTGGTTGACTTGCAATGCAGTATTGAATTAAAACACATTTTTGAAACATCAGAATTAAAACACATTTTTGAAACATCAGAATTAAAACGCATTTTTGAAACATCAGGATTAAAACGCATTTTTGAATCAAAAAAAGACTTTTAGAACACTTACGTTACAAGAGAGAAATTTTCCAACTTGAGAAAACCGGTGCAAAACATTGTTAGCGCTTTGGGTTCAACTGACACCTGCGAATCGGGTTTTTTTCCCCCCTCCGAAAAGGAAACTGATCCAACACAAAACACACTCTAACGTAACGGAAAGAGTTCGAAGAGTCAGCAGAGAGTTGGACAGATTCACGTTTTCACTTCGGAGTGGCAAGTGCAGCATTATTTTGATTTGAAGTTGCATGCCTTCTGTGTGGATCTGCATAAATGTGGAAAAGTAATGAAAGATAGATCGTGCGCGCAGAGCATTTAAAGAGCAATGGGGGTATCAATATTTCGTGATGGAGTAAGTAATAAGGTAATTTGCAATGAAACAATGAGTTCATAATAGTTCGTTTTATGATGTATTCTCATTATTGATGAGAATACAACGTCTCATATTGATGAGAATACAACGTCTCATTATTGATGAGAATACAACCTCTCATATTGATGAGAATACATTATTGATGAGAGAAACGTCCTTATGAAACTAAACAGTCGCAGAATTACTACAAATTTACAGATAATCTACGGTTACAAATTTCTAAAATCTTTGGCATTGTAAATTTTACTATATAATCAAAACACACTGTGGTGGGTGGGATTGATGGAGCTCGGGTCGTAGTTTGGAAACTACCGTCCTAGATTATTAGTATTGGGGCCTGATGGCCGAGTGGCTAGTGCTCTGGTTCCGTAGGTTCCGATCTAATAGGATCATAAAGTTTTGCGGGGGTAGTGTTACTCTGTGTCCGTAGCTTATCTTCAAGCTACACGTACCTCCTGGGTAGTGCTACGTGAGTAACATTGGTGCAGCCCTTGCTTATGGCATGGAAGATAACTGTGTAAATATTTGCCAGCTGCTCAGAAAACAAGAAAAAAAAAAAAAAAGATTATAGCATTTTGAAGTAGTATTTAAAAAACCCATATTTTTATACTTTCATAATTTAAGAAAGTCTATAAAAATAACTATAAAATACAATAATGAAAGTTAAATAAAAATGGTAAAGAAATAAAGAAGGAATGCGATAGATTGCTCAGTAAAACATCGGGTTGAGCGGCATCTGACACACATTATAAATGAAAGTTGAAAAACATTTCTTACGGACTTTGCCTTTTTCAAGGCGTGTGTTGCATCGAGCTCTTCGAATGTGGGCCAAATGGCGAGGAAACGGAAGGCGTCCGAACTCAAATCTCGGCTTGAACAAAAACAAAAGGTAACTTTGATAGATGAACCTCACCTCTGTGGAGAACGGGCAGTCACGACGACCCCCGGCGTGACCTCCTCTGACAGCTTATGTTACAGGATGAATGGTAACGACCTTTCTCTCTGCTGGCCATTGGGTACAAGGAAGATTGAAAACAAGGCAGTAAAATTTTAATAGAGCCAAGCCTTCCAACCCGCGATAGCTCAAATCACCTTAATAACAGGAAGAAACATTCATTCTATGGCCAGTTTATACTCGTAAAAGGGTAAATCTCAAAAATATGAAATAATGAATATTTATGAAATCTTTATTCATTAGTTGTGGGAAGGTCATTTGATTGTACAACGTGACATATTAAGTTGTTTATACTATTGCAGTGTGCATACAGTAAGACCCCGCTTCGCTTAACACGGGGGATACGTTCCAGTAAGTTCCCGTGCTAAATAACGAGGTCATCTTATCATGTAAATTAAGGGTGGGCAACCCAAAGGATCTTGCTACAATCACTTTGGAAATGCATCCTTACTCCCGCGGGCCGCCTATAAAATTATGTATCCCTTATAAGATTTAGAGCCACTATAGACATTTTTTTGGAGTGAAACTTTACAGATGGCACTGTAAGCTGCCTAAAGAAAGTGAATTCGGCTGCCAGTGATATTTTGAATCGAAATGACAGCGCATTTGGCATGAGTTGCACATTAAATCCACTGTAGTGTTCAATGTGCTGTATTGTTTTGGTCTTTTAACGGAAAAAATGACTTCCAAATCATTCAACAGTTGTGACATTGTGAGCGGAAAGCCCATCCACCTCAGAATGGTCATACCAAATTAGATGGGTAAAATCTGTGGAAACCTTTTTTTTGATGCCATACCGTTTCTCCCTTCTTCAAGTATCAGCAGTTCAATGTGAACTCACTGTGAAGAGTGGTTCCTTGTTGACAGCATTTTGAAAGTGAGACTTTAATTATAATCTCTCTAATTTAAGAATGTAATAATAAAATAAATCTGTATTTTTTTGCGACGGTTGTTTGTCTTAAACATGAAGTTTTAAATTACTACTTCTAAAAATAAAGTCATCTAAAGTCTAATAAAGGGTAAAATTTAGCTGTGAAAAATATTTCGCTTTTAAATTTAACCTCCAGACACCCTTGGTCACATACGTGGACATTTAGTTTTTTTTATAACTTTAATTACTATCATTAATAAAAAATTTTGATAATAAATTATTCACTACAGAATCTCTCAATAAGAAAAACACAAATCTCATGATTTGGCTGCACTGATAACGGTGTGCAATTAAGAATATGAAAATAGCATGAAGTATCATTGCGACTGTTTGTGCTGTTGGGTTATTTGAAGTGAATATTTGATGAAAATAATACCAGACGTATTAAATATATTTAGTTTTAATAACTATTGCACGGAATAATAATGAATAATTTATGCCTGGAATGTATGTAATCATTTCATTTATAGATTACAATTAACGCTCAGCGGCCACAACTGTAGACGTTATGGGTTTTGTGCCTTTATATTTTTATTTATTTTTAATTGCTTTTTTATTATTATTTTTTTTTTTTTTAAATTCCTATCATTATGAAATGAATGGCAATAAAACCAAAAAATTAAAACAATTTGTTTCTTATTATAAAAAAATCGTCTCTGAAGGGCTTGAAACAATCTAATATTCTTTTTTGTATGTAAATATTTGCAAATGATTAATGAATAATAATATTTTAAATAAAAAAAGTTTTTTTTAAGCCCCCACCATTTTTTTATTTTTTTATTTATTATTTTCAGTCCAAGATAGTCCGACCAGCTATCGGGTGAAAAATTGGCAGACCGCCATGTCTGGCGAATTCAAACACAGAGGTGTAACAGGGAAGAAAGGTAATTTCGGAGAGATTTTGCTTAAATTAAAAAATTTTTAATTTTAAATAACTAACATTTTAAATGATATACTTTCAAAATAAAAATTTAACAATTAAAGCAGATTTTTTTTTTCATTTATTCATCTTCTTTGAAAATTGTGTGTGTACACGCGTGTCTGACAACCACCCCTAGCAAGTAATCGATTCGTCCATTTCCGCCTTTCAAACGGATGTTTACTTTTTCACCGAATAACTGTTAAAACTAAAATGCGAAGGCAGAATGCAAGGCGGCTCTGATCAAGGAGCATCTGTTTCTACCGGAAATGGAAATTAATGTATCTGCGTGTTTTCACGATAGTTATTCGTATTAAACATGGAATTTTACATGACTACTCCGAAAAAAAATTAAGTGATGAAAAAAACATCATCGGTAACAGACACTTTTGATCAGAGCTGTCTCGCATTTCGAAAGTGGCTGGAAGTCTTCAAACATAAATCATTTAAATATATATACAGAGTGATTATAATTAAAGTCTCACTTTCAAAATGCTTAAAAAAGAACCGCTCGTCACAATGAGTTCACATTTGAACTGAAGATACTTGAAGAAGAAGGAAACGATACATCAAAACAAAATTTTCCAAAATTCATGAATAGATGGCGCTGTAAGCGGCATAAAGAAAATGAATTCGGCTGCCACTGATATTTTGAATCGAAATGACAACGTGGCATGAGTTGCACATTCAACCCACTGTAGTGCTCAATGTGCTGGATTGTTTCGGTTTTTGGACGGAAAAAATGGCTTTCAACAGTCGTGACACTGCTTTTGGAAAGCCCATCCACCACGGCAAGGTCACGGCATTGGATGCGAAAAATCGGTGGAACTTTTTTTTTTTTTTAAGCCGTACCGTTTCTCCCCTTCTTCGAGTATCTTCAGTTCAAATTAACTCCTTGCGACAAGTGGTTCTTTTTTGACAGTATTTTGAAAGTGGGACTTCAATTATAATTACTATGTACAGTAAATATAAGTATAGCATATGATCAAAAAATGATCACATCTAAATATATGATACCAAAAGATTACTAACAATTTTACCTTAAAACACTTAAAATAATTTATACATGCACAACATTCGACACGACACATTTCAACTATTCAATTAATTTTTCTTATTTAAAAAAATAATAATTAGATTTATTTTTTCTTGAAATCCTACACAAAGAATTTAAACGTTCTTCAAAATAATAATAATAATAAAACTTAGGAATGAAATTTTCAAGAATTTTTTTCCTAGATAGAAAATGTTGCTATGTTTATATACTACTACTGCATCATATTACACAACATTACTGTGTCTAGAGCTGAGATGTTCCTTTACAGTTAGAGAATGATGTGGGTGAGAAGTCTTGATTGGGCTCTGTGACGCTCTTACAGTCATATGAAACCGGGTCCTAGGGCTTAAAGTGGATTCCGAACCACTACAAACCCATGGCACCGAGGGCCAGAGCGCTAGCCACTCGGCCATCAAGCCGCCATAAAAATAGTAGTAATGTAGTTTTTGTCCAAAGTTTGTGCATCGTGAAAATTCTTTCCATTGAACTATTTCTTCTCCCTTGCTGTAATCGTCGTGTACACGCACGCACATATATATATAAAGGAATCTTGTTTGTTTACAACTGGAAGGAACAATACATTCATTCACCGATTATGGATCAAGAAATGTATCATTGGCTATTTTGGTTTATAATCGATTCTATCCATTTTTATAAATTTCTCAATCTTCGCACCGTAATTACAATTTAGAACCATTTTTAATCTTAAAAACCGTTCTTTTCCTGAATCAAATAAATGGCACTTCAACAAAACACAAACAGGATCGTAAATTGCCTTTTTGTAGCGATATTACAGAATGCTCCGGGCTCTTGCACGTAAAATTAAACTCATGCCTGGAGTTATTTACGACAGCACAGCCAAAGAGACTCGAGCCACGCCAGACAATGGGTCAATTCATCAATATGACCTTGAAAGAGGAATGAGATGCTAAGAAACAAAAAAAGAAGGAAATTGATATAAATTTAGATCTGCGATTAATAACAGCGCGCGCATTAATCCATTATTTTTACATTCGCATCCATGATAAATAACAAAAGCCACCACTTCTGCCTCCAAGGGTGGCCAATTAAAGCCAAGAACTCTCTTCCTGAAAGGGTAGTCCACACCCCAGCCATCCAGAGAAATGGAAGAAGTTTCGAAATTTGATTTTTGATGAAAAAAACTCAGCGGGAGTGTGATTAAAAGAATGGTGCAATACCGTGACTTGTGCGACGAACGCCTTTTTTTTTTTTTCACTGATGATGCAACTGATAACACTGAATAGAGGTTTCTTTCTTTTGGAGTGAATCAACGAAAAATAGCCTATGGATTTTTTTTCCCTTCCTCCTTTCGGATAATGTTGTTTAACAATTTTCCCATCAACGATTAGGAAACCCGATCATTATCTCGCATGTGTCATGTCTCACTATCACAACAGAATAAGTAACAGTCATTAAGATTTCTTTTCCTGGTGAAATATCAGATGCTCATGTCGCATTCTCTAAAGGACCGCCCAGCAGCTTGTTTGTAAGTGTTGCAGCCAAAGTAATATAAAAGAGCACGCATCAGGTTTGGGGAAAATATACTCCTCAAGTGATCATATTTCTCATGTGACTTTTAATTTAACATATGAGAATGATAGCTTGACAATTTTTGCCAGCACTCTAACTCTTGGCCAGTACTACTTTATGCTGTTGGTGCGAAAAGAGAAAAAAGTTTTGTCTCATACAATGATTTGCAAAAGAAACGATTCATTTTTTACTCTTTTTTTTCCTTGCTAGATTGGGTTTGTCATTCTGCAGTCATCTTGTGCACACGAGGGCTAAACAGACCGGAACCTACAGTTTAAAGTGGATTCCGAACTCCACACAAGCATCCATGCCGATGTCTGGATTCGAATCTGAAGTCTGTGGTACCAAAGGCCAGAACGCTAGCCAATTGGCCACCAGGTCGCTTGCTAGATTGGGGAAAAAAAGTAATCGATAAAATTTCAGTTTTCCAGATGCCAAAAATTTTCCAGTGTTGGTCCTGTTGAATACATAATTTGTTTTATGTTTCATGTTCATGATATATAACTACTTTAATTCCATCTTTTGCAAGATACAATGCATTTATTGATTAAATAAGAAAAGATTAGTACAAAAAAAAAATGTGTTGAAATACGATTAAAACACACACAGTAGTTTTATGGTAATATCATAAAATCATATACATGGTAATATCATAATATTATAAACATAAATTTGAAACTTCGTCTTACAATGATTAATCAAAAAATTAAAATAAAACTACTTTTTTTTAAAATTCAATTGGGGCTGAATCAGAAGGTTGATTTGCGCTGTCATTTTGTGCACACTTTGGGCTAATTAGACCGTGACCTACAGTTTAAAGCAGATTCCAAACCACTCACAAGCATCCATGCCACCGCCAGGATTTGAATCCGAGGCATGTGGTACCAAAGGCCAGAGCGCTAGCCATTTGGCTACCAGCTTGCACAGTGCCATGAATGTTTGTAGTGGGTTCGGAATACACTTTAAACCGTAGATCCCGGTCTAATATGATTATAATATCTTGGGCGTAGTGCTGATAAGCCTCCCCCTTAAAAAGAAAACATCTCCTGTCTCGAAATCTGCCAATAGGCAGATGACCTTGGCCTACCATGAAGCTGTCGCGACATTGATGATGATGATGATTTCATGCATAATGTAAGAGTTTGAGAAGAAATTTGTGGTTTTAAAAGGATGCATGTCACTAAAAAAATCAAGAGCCCTGTTTTTAGATATACTATACAAATATAGAATTAGAATATCATTTTTAAGAGAAAATATAATTCCGTCTCCAATTTCTAATGATGTCTCATCCATTTTTTCTATTAGTAATAATTATTTAAAAGAATCCCACGTTAAAAAGTTCCACATTCAGTACATTAGATTGCAAGATCAGCCATTTTTGTTACTTTAAATCTGCTGAATCGATCCTTCCAAAGTATTGAAAGCATAGCAATCATTCTTTATGTATTACTATGACGTTAATTAATTATGCATATTTCATTCTCTCGTATTCGCAGAGCTCTCTTAAAATAAGCGCTTCTCTCATGAACAACTGAAATAAGAAAAGCGTATTGTTGAGTCTCCGACGCTGAATGTTCATTGCTCAGTGTCTGCCTGACGTCGAATATTAAAAGCAGATTATAAATAGCTGAAGATGCTTTTTTTTAAAACTTTATTTTTGGAAACCAGAAATATGCTTTTGCTTATTCAGCTTTGATTTAATGAAAAAAAAATTTCAATATCTCTTTAGGTCTCATCCATTTAACTTTATTCATTAAAATCTTATATTTTTTATGAATTTAAAAATTGTTATTACCAGATAATTTTGAGCATGAAATAATTGAAAAAAAGCAAACAACTTATAGAAAAAAAAAATATTTTTAATTTGGAAGGACAGAGTCTCTGTTTAATTAGAATTTGAAGAAATCCGAAATAAAATGCGAGAGGTTGACCTGAAAAATGCACTATTTTTAAATCAAATATATGATTTTAACAAATTTCGTTTTATTTTGTACATTAAAGTAGCAGACTATCTGCTGAGGACTGTAAGTTTAATTATTTCTTTATCATTTGATTTTTGTAATCTATTTTATTTCTTTTTTTACGTTTAAATATCTACTACACCACATCACTGTGCCTAGAGCTTAGTTGCCTCTTTACAGTTTGGGAATTACGTGGGTGACAAATCTGAATGGGCTGTGTGACGCTATACGGTTATAGGAGACCGGGACCTACAACTTAAAGTGGATTCCGAACCTAGACCTAGAGCGCTCGACCTGGCCTAACTCTCGGCCATTCAGGTCCCACGTTTGAATACCCAAGACGTTTTCAAAAATATAACACTAAAAGGAAATTTTCGAAAAATAAAAAAAGAATTTTTGGCGGAATCTGAAATGTTAATCACCCTCCTTATGACATCGCTGGAGTATTTATAAAACGCATCCTCTATGACATACCGTTACAGTAACAATTGAAATTTGTGTATGTAAAAACTCTTTACAAAATTTAGAAAAATAGTCCCTATAAAACGATAACTTCATTAACAGTTAACTTTTGTACCAAGTCCGAAATGCACCTACTTTAAAATATCACTTCTTGTAGCAAAAATTCGAATAAATGCACCATAAGTTTTATCATTCAAATTTATTTGAAATTTTTGTTTTTATCTTATTTCTTATTTTAATAAATTAAGGGTCAAAAGCATAAACGTAAATTTCGACCGTTTTTTAAAATTGTTACTCAAAAGATCGGCACTGGTCAGAATTTAACATAATTTATAAATGAGTGAATTGATTAAAATTATTACTCAATTCAGTGATGCGATTACTTTTAATGTCGATTATCCAATTTTAATTCAAAAGTCTATCATGTAAATTTGCTTTAGCCAATCCTTTTAAAATGGATTACATGTATTCAAAAGAACGTTTAAAAGCCGTTAATATTAAAAAAATATTATTAGTGAAAATACTTTCAGTAAGAACTTACATTTAGAAAATAATCATCCAATGTTTATTCAATAACAATATAACAATTTTAATAGCGATTTTGATTCAATCCAATTTTAATAGCAATTTGGATTCAATCCCATTTTAATGGCAATTTTGATTCAATCCCATTTTAATGGCAATTTTGATTCAATCCCATTTTAATGGCAATTTTGATTCAATCCCATTTTAATGGCAATTTTGATTCAATCCCATTTTAATAGCGATTTTGATTCAATCCCATTTTAATAGCGATTTTGATTCAATCCCATTTTAATAGCGATTTTGATTCAATCCCATTTTAATAGCGATTTTGATTCAATCCAATTTTAATGACAATTTTGATTCAATCCAATTTTAATGGCAATTTTGATTCAATCCAATTTTAATGGCAATTTTGATTCAATCCCATTTTAATAGCGATTTTGATACAATCCCATTTTAATAGCGATTTTGATTCAATCCAATTTTAACAACAATTTTTATTCAATCGAATTTTTAATAGCAGTTTTTATTGAATGCAAATTTTATTCATAGCATTTAAAACTCAGGAACAAATGGGCAAAA
This sequence comes from Caerostris darwini, assembly GCA_021605075.1. Classification (NCBI taxonomy): domain Eukaryota; kingdom Metazoa; phylum Arthropoda; class Arachnida; order Araneae; family Araneidae; genus Caerostris; species Caerostris darwini. The sequence continues at coordinate 273,733 of BPLQ01001987.1, forward strand.
TTACAATATTTCTTCAACAAATAAACTATCAAAATATTTAACATATTTTAGATAACCTTATTCAACGCTGTATAACGTCCAGCAAATGAACACTATGTTATGAGCGTCTTATTCATTTTTAGTTTAAAAAAAAGCTTTAATTAAAAATCATAAGAAATATATTCTATACCTGTTTTGTTTCATGTATTAAATACCTAATTGCAATTTTTTTAAATCTTTTCTTTTATTTGTTTATTTGGATACTTTTTTTCCGGGGGCCTGTTACAAAGAATTAAGTAAATTGACATCATAAAATTAAAAAGAAAATAAATGATGTCAACAAAAAAAAAAGGTATTAAATTTAAACTCAAACTAACCCAAGTCTTAATTGCTTTTTTATCTCAAAATAAACTAATAAATTGCAGTGTAAGACAATTTTTTATTTAAAATTGCATTTATCGGCGCAGCTAGTTAGTCTCAAGAGACCCGGTTTATTATTATTTTTTTGTGTTAATTAAAAATAAAAATGGCGGATGAATTCGCTCTGTGTTGTCCGCTGATTAGGAAATAGGAACTAGTAACCTAGAAAATGATTTCTTTAACATTTTTATCCATCTTTCTTTCTCGACGATTCCAGTTCCAATTACGTATCAAATGTGTAATCGCGTTTAATGTTTCACTTCATTTACTTTTCTTTTCATCTGGAACAGGGGTGGCCAATCCAAATGGTCTTGTGGGCTACTTAGGAAATTCATCCCAACTCCGCCAGCCGCATATAAGATTATATATTCCCCTATTAGATTGAGACCCACTGTACACATTTTATTGGACTGAAAAATTGAAACACAATGAGTTATTATTATTGTGCTTACTATTATTCTTAAAAGAAAATGTAATAATAATGATACTAAACGAACAGTGTAAAGAAATATAGAACACTCAAAATGAAATATAAAAAAACATAAATATAAACGAAATAAAAAAAAATGAAATCATTCAAAAATATTTATTTGACTAGTGCGATATGTGTTTATCCACTCTCTCAATTAGCTTTTGCAAATCGATCTCCATTTGGGTATTGGCACTTCGTAATAGGTGTTGCATCCGTTATGTTTGAGCGTGTTTTGTGTTGGGTCCATTTCATTTTAGAAAAGAACGATTCGCAGGTGTAAGTTAACCAAAACAACAACAATTTCAAGCTAACAATCTGGTTTGCTTTGCTATCAACAATCAGCTGAGCGTATCTAGGGATGGTCACTTAAAGTGAAATTTAGAACCTGTTATATTAGATGTTCCAAGATGCGCTCACCATGAGTTCGCAGAATATAATTTAATTATTCTGCGAACTTATAACGGTAAACTCATAAATAAAATAGGCAATATCTGTCCTATATTCGCAAGAGTATTATTTTAAAATAGATTTTGTCTCCTCATTTCGACAGTTCATTTTTTAATAGAGGGATGCACACATAATGTACTTTTTTAATACATTGGTTTTCACTAATTTAGCCATTATAAAATAAATGTATTTTGTAAAAGTGTGATACATCTCGCGGCCCCGAAAAATGCTCAAATCTAGATCTTCATCTGTGCATGCAGAAATATACGAAACTAAAAACCAAATGGTATTATAAAATAAAAATGAATGAAGCTATAAATGCCACTTATTCTTTAAACATATTGCCGTGGCTTTTTCTAATGATCCGCCTAGTTCATTTTTTGATGGACGCCTCACTGATTTTACTTTCCAAAGTCGTGTGACAGATTGGAAATAACTTTTCTGGGAAAATTTTAAATTTGAAAGAAAGCACGAAACGTGATACCGCTTAGTTTAGTTAAAATATAACATCGTAACAAACTTTTCAGCCACTTCTGAAGTTCGAACTGTGAAGTAACCCTTTCCCTAACTGACAGACGACATGAGTACTATGTAAACCACCACATTTTAATGGATGAAAAATTTACGTCCATTGCAGTTGCTTCAATGTAAAACAGATTACAAATTAAAATTAAAAACAAGTTAAAAAGAAAAGTGATTAAAATTTAGGAAACCTGTTGTTTCCTATTTTTTAAGTCCGATCAGCAAGTAGAGTTATTCAAGCAAAAGCTACTAACATAATTACCTGTCCGTTACACGATTCTCAAAAAATAAAATAAAATAAAACAGGTTAGCAATGTTGAATCATCCTGAGGAAAAAAGACAGAAACCGAGTTCTTTAGACAGACAAAGGAAAAAAAAAAAAAAAAAAAAAAAACAGAAAAGAGAAAATTGAATTTGATCAATTACTCGTATACATTTATTTTCACTGCTTTTTTATTCATGCATTTTAGTATTAAAGCAATGTTTAAATTTGACCTCAGGGAAAAAAAAAAAAAAAAAAAAAAAAACGATTAAACCCTGTTTAAAAATGACCTCATTAATGTATAATATGCCAATAAAAATAAGATTACTTTTTCTTGGAAATGACTTAACTGTTTTCTTTTTATTTCCCTTGGAAAATTCGCCTCATTTACGTTTTGCTTGGTGGTTGCGTTTTGTTTTCATAGATTAAAGGCGTACTACTGTGTCCAAAAAGTAAGACCAGTGTTCAATTTAAAATTTCCGGGCATGTGGCATTTCAATTTTTTCTTTTTTAGGTTGTTGGTACTGTCCTTCACATCTGTGTGGAGTTTCACGTCAAAATATTCATTAGTGTTTGAGTTACGCTTGGCTTTGTGAGTTGCTAAAACTGATTCCGGCGATTTTTGAAATGTCTGAATTAATAGAGCAAGAACTTGCGTTAATTTTTGCCTGCAGAAACGTATAGAATGTTGCAGAAGGCATTCGGTGAGCATTCCTATATCGGAAAGAAATATTTACAAGTGGTATAAACAGTTCAAAGAAGGCAGAACACGTTGAAGACGTAGAGCTCTCTGGTCGACCACCAACCTCAACCGACGAAGCTCGCGCCTAAAGAATGAAAGATTTGGTGTTTGCAAACTGTCGATTTGCAATTAGAGACCTTGCTGATGATGTTGAAATTTCAAAATTCCATTTTAAAAGATGTTTTGGGCCTCAAACGCGTCAAATCGTGATTGGTACCGAAAACACTGAATGCGCCAGCTCACACTGCATTGATCTTCGTGACTTTTCCGCCAAATATGAAACCCATATCGTTCCGCAACTCCTGTATTCAACTGATTTAGCATGGTGCTACTTCTGGATATTCCCTAAACTCAAAATACCACTCCGGGGACACCGTTTTGTGTCGATTGAAGAAACATTTTAAAAATCGCCGGAATCAGTTTTAGCATCGCACAAAACCAAGCGTAACTTAAACACTAATGAATATTTTGACGTGAAATTTCCCACAGATGTCAAGGACAGTGCCAACAACCTAAAAAAGAAAAAATTGAAATTTCATATGCCCGGGAAATTTTAATTGAAAACTGGTCTTACTTTTTGGACACAGTAGTATATCGTGGTACCACTACATTATCTACACATCTTAATTTCTCGAGGTAAAATTCGTTTCGTATACGTTTGTCTTGGTATAACTTCAAAGATCTGCAACGAATTAAGGACTTATATCAAGGTACCTCTGTGTTATATCTTAATTTCTCGAGGGAAAATTCGTTTCGTATACGTTTTGCTTGGTGTAAATTCAAGAATTTGGAACAGATTAAGGACGTATATTGAGGTGCCACTGTATTATATTTTCTCTTACATTTGTTTACCAGCTGTAAATAAATAAATGGCACTACAAAGAACTAAGCGTAGAAATTACATTAAATATAATTAATCTGTACTTATTCACTTATTTTGTTAAGAAAAGATACATTGAAGATACAAATACAATGGTTTGCGAAGAATTTCAGTCTTAATTTTTCTTTATTCGGATTCATTATTTTTTTATCGATTCGCCATCAAAGCATACTCCAATGCAATGTTTCATAAAAAAAGGCCGCGTGTCTGGTGCATTATTACAATTAACAAAATTCCATCCCTTTGAATGACAAGGTTGAAAAAAAGAGAAACAGAGTATCTGCAAAAAAACAATATCAATCTCCATTGGAGGAGAGTGCGTCCTGCACGCCGAAGAGAGCGATTCATCACAGAGTAACGAGACAATGATTTCTGAAACAATGGGTTGACACTTCCACTCGAGTGCTTCGTTGGGATGTATCGACTCTGCCAAAGTGGTGCATCCCAGACACAAACAAAGGACCCAGAGAGCGCAATTGCGAGTGTAGTTAATAAAATAATTTCACTTTTCATTGTGTGCGCCTGAATTATTTGCATGGAAGAGTTTTTATTGGGTCGCACTTTATTACATATCGAAGGTCGAGTTCTATTTATATAAAAATTTCGAATAACGTTACTTTTTCTTTTTTATTTCGGATTGAGTGAAGCAAGAAGGACAGTTTCTGAACTTCCAAGTTTTCAGGAAAAGATTTTTATGTCCTTTTTAGAGAAACAACGGAAGAGCAAAAGACAGATCTGTTAAATTTAAACGGTAATAAATATTATTATCGTAGCTGTTGATTAAACTACGAGAATTAGTGGTTCATTCCAGTTGACGGAAAAAATTAACGGTTACTTATAGCAATGATACTCAACCTCGATGATGGTTTGCGTTAAGAGTAGGTTACTTTTAACACTAGTTGAAGTCAACTCTTTGGCTTTTTAATAGTTGATTTCAGCAGCTTAACAGTTGTTCACAACCTTGGCTCTAGGTGGAGCGAAAAGAGTAGCATGAATTTTAACGCTAATTGATTCGACTGTCCGGATATAGTGGCCAACTTGCGGCCCCCGCCTTCAATATTTTCTCGGACAGTGAGATTTATCATACTTTTATAAAATATATTTATTTTGTAATGACCAAAGGAGTGAAAACCAATGTATTAAAAAATACATTATGTAATGAGCGAATATAGGAGAAATATTGCCCGTTCTATTTACGAGCTTACAGTTACGAATTCGCAGAATAATTAAATTATATTCTGCGAACTCATCGACTCATATTGGAATATCTAATATAACAGGTTACGTTTCACTTTAACTGACCTCTATGACCATCCCTAGATACGATACCCTACAGTTAATAGCAGATCAAACCAGACTCAGATGAAATTGTTAGCGCTTTTGGTTCAACTTACACTAGAGAAACGGTTTTTTTTTTTTTTTTTTCAAAAATGAAATTGGCCCAACAAAAAACACGCTCAAACATAACAGACGCTCACCTGCATTATGATGCGCCAATACCCAAACTGAGATCGATTTGCAAAAGCTAAGTGAAAGAGTGGAGAAACATAAATCGCACTCGTAAAATAAATATTTTTTAAGGATTTCATTTTTTATTTCGTTTCTATTTATATATTTTTTATGTTTCGTTTTTAGTGTTCTGTATTTCTTTACAATGTGCGTTTAGTATCTTTATTACCTATGTTTGCATGTAAGAATGCTAGTAAGCACAAAAATAACTCATCATGTTTCAATTGTTCACTCCAAAACAATGTCTATAGTGGATCTAAATCTAATGTGGGGATATATAATTTTATATGCGACCCGCGGAGTTAGGATGCATTTCCCAAGTGGCCCGCAAGATCATTTGGGTTGGTCACCCCTGCGATATAGCAAGGGCGGTTTATATTAACGCATTCTAAAAATATTCTTCTCTTTCGACAGGGGAAAGTTGATCAGCATTTCACTCAAGTGTTAAATTCAACTCTCGTACTAGCGGCAGCGTCATTTTTTAACTCAACACAAGTTTAGTATATTTAAAACCTAAAGCATTTTCTTGTGGCTAGCGCCCTGGCCGCTGGTACCACAGGCTTCATGTTAGAATCTTGTCGGTGGCATGAATGTTTGTGAGGGGTTCGGAGTTCACGTTAAACTGTAGGTCCCGGTCTAATTAGCCTAAAGTGTGCACAAAATGACCGTAGAGCGATAAACCACACTTGTGTCCGTGGCCTAACTTCCAGTTGCACGTGCCCTCTGCGTAGTGATCGATGAGTAACAGCAGTGCAGCGTTTGCTTAATGGCGTAAAGATGAACTGTCTCTGTATTGCCAGTAGCATTAGAACAACATCAGAAAATTTATTTCATACAAATGTCTGATCATTAATATGTTTATTGTAAAAGAACCGTTCCATTTTGATATCTTATACAACAGCAATTTTGAACACGAATTTAACTATGCATATATTTGCTAATGACAACATTTTATTCAAGTTTTTTCCCAAACAAAAAGAAATGTAAAAAAAGTATTTTAACAATGCTACTTTATAAATAAATAAATCTTTCTCAACTTCCTGAGTTGGAGGAAAACACCCCGACGAATGCCGGACATTTTTTTCCCGCATACCTTTCATTCACGATAACCTATCACGATTTCATTTGCATTTCCTACTACCAGAGAGGAATGCCACCAACCTTGGCACCCCCCTCACCTGTCTGGAGTGGAGTGCCCCACCATTTGGAACGCGTGTCGTCTGACACCTCTTTCCTTCTAATCGCCACTCGACAACAGCAGCTCCTCGCGAGAACACCTTTTCCTCGAAAACAACGTTTCGTCACTGTCGGCGCTGGAATGCTCTGCTGAGGACAGACGCTCGCTCTTCTGTCTCTGACGGGGGGAAGTCCTTTGTGAGTAAGAAAAAAAAAATTCCTACAAAGAAAGTAGAAATGAGGTTGTTCCTCTATGGGCTTAAGATAAGCGACGCCATAAGAGAGTGCCATGGTTTCGCTTAGACAGGACACATTGAATCAGTACACAATTGCAACAACAAATGCAACATTCACACATCAAGTAGTTGCGGCTCTATTAATTGTTCCACATTACAATATGTTTTTCTAATGCAGCTGGCAAAACAGAGGCAGTTCGTCTTTATGCCATCAGCAAGGCCTGCACCGCTGTGTCTCATTTAACCTATCCAGGGGGCATGTGTAGCTTGAAGATGGACTATGAACACGGGTCACACTACCCACAACGCTCGACGATCCTATTAGACCGGGACCTACTGTTGAAAGTGGGTTCCGAATCACTACAAACATCCACGGCACCGCCGGGATTCGAACCCGAAACCTGTGGCCACTCGGCCATCAGGGAAATACTTAGTTCAATGTTTTCTAATTTAATGCAACTTAGGAGATAAGAATATTTGTCAATAAAGGACGAGTCTAGACTACGCATAGAGATATAAAGTCTCTGACTACGTATGCTTACAAATACATAATACTTGCAACTCAGATACGTAATATTAATACTGTAATACGTAATGAAAACGTAAATGTAATAAATTTTAGAGGCATATTGTATTTTATGGAACTCGATAAAAAATAGTTACTAGGGACTAGGCACTTGGCCATCAGGCTCTTATTGTAATATTGTCATTTGACATTTTAACGTCATTGTCATTCGGCACTTTGAGCAAAAGGTAGGAAGCCCCTTAACTTCACATTTTTGGTTTGGTTTTTGGTGCAGAAAAACAAGACCATTGCATAAAGTAGTGATAAAACAGAGCGCGTCCCCCTATTCTAAATAAAAAGAAAATTGGGCCAAACATCTCCCTTCCTTTTCGTACTAGAATTGACGTTGTATCGCACATTGGCTTCTTTTCCCCGTGTGCGTTTATCTAGAAATCAAACATGTTACAAAGCGATTCTGAAAATTTCGAGAAATTCTCCTCAAATCATACATTTATTGAACTATGTGCTTAGTAAAGACAAATACATTCGAGAAATATTTTGTTTATAACTCTCATAATTTTGTATGAAATATGATAAAACATTACAAAAAATTCCTATAAATAAATAGTTTATTTTTTAATAATAATATGTTATTAATATTTTAGTTTATTTTGGAGTTTGGTTTGGTTTGTCGCTCTATGGTCATCTTGTGCACACGAGGATCAGTTAGACCGGGACCTACAGTTGAACGTGGATTCCGAACCCCTCACAAACATAAAAAAAAAATCACTCCACGACCTATCTTAGTAACATTTCTAGTATTAGGAAATTTTAAAATGTAAGTGAATTCTAGTTTAATAAGAAAAATAATTAAAATTTAATTGATTATTTTTCTTTTTTCAGTAGCAATAAAAATGGAAGACGCAGTGTAACTAGGCTGTGCTACTTCTTGGTTGGTTGTCATCATTTCATGGAATAAAAGACAGATTGGAAAAAGCTGTGATAATCACTAAAAGGACGCCATTGATGCACATATCTGCAGCTTTAGCGGGTAACATCAAGTCATCTCTGTGCTCTTTGGGTGAAGCCGTGGACTTTTTACATTTGGCCACATGCACTGCACTTGATTTTATGACTTTTAATTCTGACAACTTTATCACGGCTAAATTTTATTGGGCTGATGGAGTTCTTAAGGTGGATATCGCTACAGTTTGATGTATAAAAAAAAATGTCAATACACTGTGGAGAATCACATAAACATTGCATGCCATGAAACTCTTTTAGGAAACAATGTTTGAAACCCGTTTCAGTCAAGAAATGTTCTGTAACTTCTTATCGGAATTTTTGAGTTTCAAATTTTTTTTTATCAAAATCAAGATTGACTGGCACTAAAAGGAACGTCGGTTAAAAGGACATTTCGAAATCAGCTCAAAATAAGCGGTATTTTGCAATAATGCAACGTTTGTCTCCGAGTCAATCTAAAGCAATAATGAATCTGAATGAGCAGAAACCTTTTAGCATAAAGGAATGTGGTTTTGGCAACGCTTGCAACAAAATTATATCATCTCAGATAAAATTTAAAATAAACAACATCTTAAAACAGAGAAACAATGTTAGATTTCGAGAGAATCCGTTGCGAATTTAGAATCTCGACAAAAATGTATGAAATATGAAGAAAAAAAAATTAGTATAATATAAGGTTCAGTACATAATCTTTTGAAATGATTACGTTGAATTTCTTATGCAGAAGATTTACGATTCGCGGAATACTTTTTTTTTTTTACATTTAAAAACACAGGGTGTTCAATGGTCACGGGACAAACTTTAACTGACGGCACAACTTGCCAAAACAAACATTTTTTTGTATAGGAATGTAGGGCCGGCGTTGAGGAACGAACACACTTTCAAAACATACCTATCACGTGACGAGTTTCAAGTACTCTCGTTGGCAACCCTGATGACCGATGGGCACTCCATTTTATCCTTAATGAAATGAAAATGAAAAACAGAGAATTAAATTTGATTCACAAGTGTAGTTCACTCCAAAAACAGAGATTTTCAGAGTTCTCGAGTCTACGATGAATCTAATGCACCGATCTGTGGCAGACCTTAATTATCACATTGCGCGATACACGAAACCACAAGAAGCTCACTTTGTAAAAGGCGAAATATCCGGCCAGTTCAATCACTTTCAGAAAAAAAAAAGAAAACAACAATTCTTCTCGATTCGTCACAGAACTCTCTTCCTCCTTCTCCAAAAACCTCTCTAAGAAAATCCGTCAAGAGGGGAGTCAGCTTTCCTCACTTCTCATTGGAGTGGACACTTCCTCATCCCATAGTCTATCACCCATCACCCCAACTCATTACGTAGTTCATTTGTAAATGTTTCATCCTGTGACGCTCGATCAGACAATCGTTAATTTCAGGAGGCCTCATTATTCATGACATTGATTATCTTATGCTAGATTTGAGTGACAGGTTGCTCTCATTAGTACAAAACACTAATTGCACGTTATATAACTATCCACAACACTGCTTATCTGCTGTCAGATTTGAGTGATAGGTTGTTATTATGCACTTGTTAGAGAATATACATTCCTTTCCCCTGGGAACAGAAATGCTATATCTCTTCCCGTGGGAAAAATGCTACAGTCATAATAAAATAAAAATATAATTCATGACACATTTAAAAGTATAATGGTAATCGAAAAGAAAAAATGCATTTTAAGAAAATCATAATTAAAACAAAAGACAAGTATTTATAGAAAAATTCATTGAACAGAAAAAGAAGTTTAGATAAAATAAACAAAACCTTCATCCAAAAATTTATGAATAAATTTCAGCGCTATAAAAAAAAAAAGAGAAAAAAAAAAAGGAAAATGTTAAAATAGTTATTTTAAAATGTTATTTTATTTGTGAAATTTGTAAATAAAAAAATAAAACTAATTTAGGCAGCCGAAAAGCATTTTCAATTATTTGATACTTTATTATTTTTTAATCCTGTCAAACATATCATTTCCCATCTTTTCTCCTTCCCACTTTCCATCATGCCTTTTTCACTTCACTTTTTTACAAAGACTGTTTATTTTGGTCTGAAATTACACGTGAAACTCCATCTGTTTTTATCGAAGGAACACTTTTAGACGACGACATTTTTTTTAAAATTAATTTTCATCGGGACTTCTAAGAAATAAAATTTACTCAGAAAGCATACAGATTTTTAACATATGTACTTTATAGAGTAAAATAAGTTAGTTAGAAACTTTTTGTTTGTATGTATGTAATACGATTGGTTAGAGTTATATCTAGAATTGTAACCACTCATTTTACATATTTGGCAACACCTACTGCAACGCATCAGTAGCGCCCTCTTCATAGTAACTGAACTTCCTCAGTAGTGGCCAAGAACTGTCCTTCTGAGGTTGAATGTCACACCCATCTTTTTATTTTGTAATTAGCTTTTGAAGTTTGTCCTATGTAATTTAAAATACAATAGATGTTACATACCTTGGGCTCATCACAATTAACTCGATTTGTAATGTTATTAAAATGGTTAAGTAATTCAAAATACATAGATTTTTTTTAAAAATGGAGCTTTAATTTTTTTATTGTTTCTTTAGGTCCTTTTTTTCATTATTTTAATTCTACGTAACTGAAGGGTTTTAACTTATTTCTAGGTTAAAAATTTTTACGAATTTTGTGTTTTCTTTTTTAATGAGAAATAATTTTTAGTAAAAATCTTTACGTTCCAGAAACAATATATATAAAATAAAACGTGCAAACTGATAATCATTCAAAACAGTATATAAATTATAAAAAAAAATACCTCTTTATAAAATAAATGTATAAGCGATGCATAATTTGATAACTAAAAATAATCGTTAATATATAATCGTTTATATAAAATATAATCGTAATCGTATATCGCAATCGTTTAATATGTGCTAATATATTTTTAATTCATTCATATATTATAATCGTTATTAAATTGTGTAGTAGATGTCAGCTGTTTGTTTGTGTAGCTGGATCTTTGTGTAGTCGAGTTGAGACACACGTTTAAGAGCACACAATTTTATTTTAAAAGCACGTAAGCAACACCCACAATTGCAATTAAAGATAGACACTATTTAACTCATTTAAAACATCTAATTATGCATTTATGAGAGCTCGTAACTAACGGCAGAACCTGTTTTTGCCGTACGTCCTCTCTAGTGAGAGTCTCGATACCTACCGGCAATTTCTTCTGTATTCCGCAAGGGGCGCTGTTGCAGTGCGTAGGAGGGAGCACGGTTACAATAGTTATATATTTAATCGTTTATATATTCAATTTTGAACCCTACTAATAATTTTGTATTATGATTGAAAATTTTTCTTCTGGATTTGAAACAAAATAAAATTTATTTAAAAAATACAACTTAAAACGATGATACAAATGCATGATAAAATAAATAATAAAATGTTATTATTTTCTTGAAGTAAATTAATGAGTTAAAAATTGAAATATTTAAAATATTTCATTTCATAAGAAATCCCCTAGATTCTTGTTTTGATGAATCATTTCTAAAAGCTTTTATAGCACATTATCAGCTTGGTTTTTTCCCCATTGCTTTTTATATTAGATAATCTAAAAAGGGAATAAAGCTACCCAAGATAATCCTTTAAGCCAAGCCAACCCCTTCGCGCACCCAAAGCAAATATTTCCACCCAAATGCTTTGCGAAGGAGATCGGATCATAAGAGTTTTGGGTAAATAATCCTTTGTGAGGTAAACTATGAGAGATATCACCCTTTTAAGACTTGCACCACAAAAGATTAATTTTTTTACCCTCCAGACCACCCAGCCCGGCATTCAACCACTTTCTTGAGCGATAAAGAAAATCGCATTCCACCTCCCTTTTTTTTTTTTTTTTTTTTTTTTTTTTTTTAGTACTTCTCCCTCCAAAACTATTCTTTTTGTTACGATCGCGAATTTAGGGGAGCAGTAGTGACTGCGCTGTGGTTGATTTACTTTTCCGACATTTTTTTTATCTGTCTTAAAAAAAAAGCAATCATACCTTTGGCCAACCCAAATGATCTTGCGGACCACTTTGGAAATGCTGTTTTAAGTGGTAAAATTATTTCATAGCTAATTATTATATGTTATAATTAAATATCGTAGTATGAAGTTAAATTTTAAAATTAAAATGCGCTTGTTTATTTCAGATTCAAAATTCTATCTGACTTGAAATTGGATTCAAAGTATTGATTCTGGCATTATGTATTATTCTTCTGGATAGATTGAAATGTTATTTCTGCAGCACGTCATGCCAATGATGTTACACTTGGACTACTAACCAATCAGTTCATTTAGGATGTAACCGATTTTTTTTTAAATTTAATCGATTGAAATCTAAAGACAGCCTGTGGACACTGGCGAGGCTTGAATGTCGTAAATTTTGGTTGAAATAATGTTTTATTATAATCTGAAAAAGTAGAAAAAAATGCCATGTATATCAGAGCGTTTTTTTTCATGCTATTATAGTTCAATTAAATCTACAAATCTCCTTAGAAATCTTCGAATTCCGAAGGCATATTAGTCATTTGTACACTTATGTTATTGTATAAACAAAACCCTCTGTACTAGTTTTTGTCGAAAGTGTTAATTCCTGTTCATATGATTGATCCATACATCTATATCGTTCAACCACTGATTGTATGGAAAGCAAATATCCGGCTTAAAACTTAAACGGACGAGTTGATTTCTTGTTAGGGATCATGATACGTTATGTGTAGTGCAAAGCAGTTTTGAAAGAAAAACGTTACACAGTGTATTTTCTTCCTTTAGATTTATAATTTTACCATTTTTTTTTCTTCTAAATTTTTTAAATGTTAACTTCATATTCTACATTTATTATTTATTTGTTTTATTTTATTTATTATTATTATTACTATTTAATTTTTGTAATTTTTTAAAATCCCTCCGAAATTACTTTCTTCCCTACTACACTGCTATGCTTGAATCCATCTGACTTGGCACTTAGCCAATTTTCTACGCAATCGGTGGTCGGATTATACTTACTCTTTTTTGTAAGTCGAGACACGGTGTATTTTCTTCCTTTAGATTGTTAATTTTATCACTTTTCCCCCTTCTAATTCTGTTGGCTTCATACTCTACATTTATTATTTATTTGTTTTTATTTTTTTATTTATTTTTTTTCAGTAAGAATCATTAATTAAGCTTAATTTTAATCAAACGTGATTTAATTTTTTATTATGAGAATTGTATTGCTGTAAATATGTTGGTAAATATGTGAACGGAGAAATTTTTAAGTGGTTAAATAACAACAAATTAGGTACGTTAATTTAGCATGTTCAGTTAAATACACAGTTAGTAACGAAATTTAAAATCAACGTCACTGCAATGTTATTCTCAAACTATTTTTTAAATAATTAAAAAAAGATGTTAGATCCATCCAATTTTAAACGAGAATTCACTTTGTCTAAAATTGAATGGATCTAACATTCATACATTCAATTTTAGAATAAATGAATATCTCATCATTGAATGAATCATTCATTCATCCATACATCAACATTTCCCACGTTTACTTTGCAATATTTTTTAAAAATAAAATTACTGTTAATGAAGAAATAATTGTAAATTTATCATTCATTGAAAGAATGAATGAATAGATCCCATTCAATGACATGATGTTCATTTCGTCTAAAATTGAATGGATCTAGCATTCATCAATTTTAGACGAAATGAATATCTCGTCATTGAATGGATCTTTTCACTCCTTTGTTATTGAATGAATCTATCCATTCATGCATTCATTTACAGCCTTATCGCCAACTGGCTAGAGATCTGGCAGTTAGTATCGAAGGCTTCAGGTTCAAATCCTGATGAGGGCATAGATGTTTGTGAGTGGTTCGGAATCCACGTTAAACTTTAGGTCCCGATCCATTTAGCCCGAAGTGTGCATAAGATGACCGTAGAGCGAGAACCAAACTAAACCATTAATTTATTCATCAACATTTTCCACGTTTACTTTGCAGAATTTTTAAAAATTAAAATTAAAATTAACAGTTAATGATGAATGATGAATTAAATTGTAAATTCATCATTGCATGAATAAAATTGATTGAATTAATGATTAATTAATGACAAAGTGAATGAATGAATAGACCCATTCAATGACCAGATATTCATTTCGTCTAAAATTGAATGAATGAATAGATCCATTCAATGACCAGATATTCATTTCGTCTAAAATGGATTGAATGAATGAATAGATCCTTTCAATGACGAGATATTCATCTCGTCTAAAATTGAATGCATGAATGGTAGATCCATTCAGTTTTAGACGAAATGAATTCTCGTCTAAAATTGGATGGACCTAACATCTTTTAAAACCAATCTGCCCTCACAATGTGCGCAACAGGTCAAAGAAACACTCTTTTGTGGCCGGAAGTTCGAAAAGCACAGAAGAAGTTAAACGTTCGCTTTATGGGTTCTTGGGTGTTATGAATCGCCCATGTTCTTGAAGGGTTTGGATGAGGAAACAGCGAATCCTTAAACGCTTCGTTAATGGGTGACATGCCGTCTGCCACGTGCGCTGACGGAGAGCGTTATTCGGATGGGGATCACGTACGCGAATTTCAATCATGTTGAGAGGTCGTTGCCGATTCTCTGAGAGAAGCGTGGCAAGAACTGACAGATGGAAAACACAGAGCAGCAGTTTTAATGGGTTCATGGCTTTTTTTTTTTTTTACGAGTTCGTAAACCTCTTTCACACAATGCATTTGGGCACAAATTATTTCGTACAACAAGTGTAAATAGTAATAAAATTTTATACTTTTTGGTAACAGACATAAAACACTTTACTACCAAACGCAGCCAAAACACAATTTGTAACCCTTTCCCCATATACTAAAAGTAAGAATCCACAGTTCCCCCGTTAGATGCTAAAAATATACATAATTTTATGAATTACTGAAACATTAAGTTGTCCATAAACGATGCCGAAGCTAGGTTTATTAAAAACGTTCCATGGGCGTAAATATTTTACAATATACTTATGAATAATACAGCCATAGGAAAAAGTATAACATCTTAAAATGACATGACATAATACTAGAAATATAGATCATATTTTTATGAAATGTAAAGATATGTCGTTATAAGGAAATCGCAACAAAAATACATTTAAATTTAGCTACATTATGTATAATTCTATAACATTTTAGAGTAATTACCCTGCAGTTGAAGTTGGAAAATAGTGAAGAGTCGATTTGATTTATTCTTTAGTAAGGAATGTGGGAACCTCTTTTTCCATTACTTGTATGAATCGTCGGTTCATAGAACCAGAACATAGCTTGGAAGATATGCAGGTCAGTGTTGTTCCAGCCATTTTGGATTGCAGCTTTCAGAACAGACTTGCTACTGTACTGCCGCCCAATCCTGTGCACATCTCGAACCAGAATGTCGCCAAAGGTTTTCCATTGGATTTAAATCGGGATTCCGAGATGCCCATCGAAGAGGTTTCACCTCGTTCAAATTCATCCATGATTTTATGGAGCCCGGAATAAGCACAGATGCATTGTCGTACTGAAATTTCCAATCTCCTGATGCAATCAAAGGTTTGGTTTGGTCGCTCTACGGTCCTTTTGTGCACTCTTTAGACTGATTAGATCGAGACCTACAATTGAACGTGGTTTCCGAACCACTCACAAACATCCATGTCACAGCCAGGATTCGAACCTGAAGCCTCTGGTGACAAAGGCCAGAGAACTAGCTAATTGGCCATCAGTGCGCGTGCAATCAAAGGAGCAATTGGCAACGAGCTATCTGCCAGCACGTCCTGATATAGCGCAGACTTCATTTTGTTTTCAACAAATACTATTTCAACTGTACCACCGGCTGCAAATGCGGCCCAACCCTTGGTGTGTACTTCTTCAAATTGTTGTTTTGAAAAATGTCGGTGTTCTTAAAGCAGATCATGCCAGCAGAACTTAAATCCGTCTTACTCCTCTAAATTAAACTATTTTGTCCGAAAAGACCACATCATTCCAATTGGTACTAACCGTTCTATGCTTCCGAGTTAAATTTAAAAGTGAATCGATGTGTCGTTAAGAAAATGGAGGTTTTCCTTTCAACATCTTGTACGCAACATGAGGATTTATTTCTACGCAGTACATTTCTTATTGTTCGGCGAAACAAAAGGATAGAAATAAAATTATAAAAAAATACGAAAATAAAAATTATAAAAATAAAAATTATAAAAAGAACTTCGGTTCTGAGATCGGCCTTTTTTTTTTTTGGGGGGGGATTTTTCTATAACCATATTGCTTTTCAGATCATCACCATGGCTCCCCCCGTTCAGCATAACCCTTTCACGAATTTGTTTACATTTTTCAATAGTCTTATGGCATCGACAACGGGTCCCTAATTGTACCGAATTTAAAGTTAACTTTAAATTCTTTTATTTTGTTTTTTACTTTTATTTATTTTTAGTATATTTTTAATTTTTTTGAGTACCACATTAATTGAATTTTTAGACACTATCTTTTATTTATTGTTACTAACCTTAAAACACCCCATTATAATTCAAATCATATGTATGAATTAAGATGAGGAGGTTTAAGGGGTATTTCCCCCTGTTGGCACTCCGTAATCGGTACGCCAGTTGCCAGTTACTGTTCGGCTGGTGCAGGGCAAACGGAAGACAGTTTTTGCTGGCAGACAAGCCTCTGTATCTGCCTCTCTTGATTCCAAGAAATTACCTTCGGCCTTCTCTTTCGCTGTCTTCTGCCATAGCAACTCGGATTAAGGAGAAAGCGGTTGACTACAGCCTTCGAACTTTTTCCGTGCAATTTCAGCACCACAGTAATCAGCATCTTAAAAAAAAAAACCCTTTAAAACCTATTATTTTGACTTATTCTGTTTTTAATAAGTGTAATCTTTTCGGTATGGCATGGAAATCTGCATCCAAAAAACTTGCATTTGTTTCTAGAATCGGAGAGAAATGCTTTTTCAGTTCATTCATTCATTCATATGATGTAATCAGTAAATGACTTTATATTTTTTTCAAATTTTTACATAATACAGGAAAATATCAGAATTTTTTTTACAAATGAATTTTAGTTTATAGTTTGGTAGTATTAATTTAAAGCCGTAAAAAGTTTACAAAGCTTGAAATCGCAGTAATTATTTATCTTTGGCCATTTTTCGTTCGACGTTATACTTTTTTTCACACTTGTATTTACAGCCATTACAATATCATGCCTAATAAAATAAAGTCAATTGTAGACTTCTATTATGAAATTTCGGATAGCTGACAGACCAAGGTTTAAGAATTATTGCGCATATAACGTGTGGTAACGGTGGGTTATATTAAATATATCGTGCATCAAAATTGTTTAAAACTATAACACCTTTAAATGCCATTTTGTTCTCGCCCTCAAGCACACAGTGGACTGCATTGGTAATCACACTCACACACTAACTCATTGAAAACTTAACAAACACATTTATTTCACGTAACAGCAATAGCCACTCGCACCCATGCTGTTTCGTTCTTGCCGATCTGGCATGACACTTAACACTAGTTCTGCGCACGCCGGCTTGCTTAATGGTAGATGTTTCCTTTTTACGAGGTAATGTTATCTACTATGCTCAACGCTGTCCCCAGTTGTCTACTACGCCCAACGCTCTACGATCATGTTATACCGGGACCTACGGTTTAAAATGGATTCCGAACCACTACAAACATCCATGACACGGTCTGGACTCGAACCCGAAACCTTTGGCACCGATTGCCAGAACGCCAGCGACTCGGCCATCAAGCCGCTTTATAATTAATTATACACACCAAAATATCATGAAGGAAATAAGTAAATTATTCTAAAGTGTGAAGGACGGAAGCCTTTTGAAACAGTTTACTTTCTACGATTACTTTACTATTATTCTCACGAACGATTCGCCGGCCTAGATGAGAGGGAGAGAGAGGAGTCCTTTTCATCGCGAGAGTCATTCATGGAAGTAATTTGAATGAAACACGATTTGATAATGAGTCATGAAAGCGATCGTCTCATGAGACGCTCGGATGGCATTCGCCGAAACGGATACGCTTGTGGGTTGTCGCCAAACACCCAATAATGAGGCTTTGTTGAGTTCATTATGGAGCCTTAACTTGTGTTTATAGCCCCATCCGCGTGAAATGGGAATGAGTCAGTGAGCCTTGGTGGTCCAGTCCATCCGTTTGATTTCCTTGAGCGAAATGAACTCGGCCCATTTATGAAAATTGAATTTGAAGGATGGCGAATCGCACTATCATTAAAACTTAATAAACGATCGTCAAAGAAAAAAACCCTCATAAGTTAAATGTTGCGGAATTAAATGCCGCAGTTCATCTGCATTCGAGGTTTCGCGCATCCTTTTAGTGGATATTATTTTTAAAGTATTTAATTGTATCAGAATAACATACATTCACTTGAACCTTTTAGTGGGTGCATTTATAGATGAGAATTAATTGGTTATTTTGTAAATGAGAAACAAAAATGACAGCTCTTTGAAATGTAAGAACCTTTTTTTTTTTTTAAATTTAAGTATGAAAAGTTCACATAAAGATAAATTTATTAAAAAAAAATTTTTTTTTTCCCATTGACAAATAATCTGGCTATTAAACGTCATTTACAGAATACTAAATTGTATTAAGTGTCCTTATAATGTTTGAATACGAAAAGTTTTACTAAATTAATTTTACTATTTACTATTAACCTGTTCAAAGTTCTCAACACACGTGTACGTTTAGATATTTTTTTTTTCCTTTTTAGATAAGATTACACAAACTTGAAGATGAATAGATGTAGAATTCAAACTTGTAGATGAATTACTGATCAAAATTTCTCTTGGGGGCTTGATGGACGAGTGGCTAGCGTTCTGGTCTTTGGTAGCACAGATTTCGGGTAAAAATCCCGACGGTGCCATGGATGTTTTGTTAGCGGTTCGGAATCCACTTTAAACCGTAGGTCCCGGTCTGTTTAGCCCTCGTGTGCACAAGATGACATCAGAGCGATAAATTAAACCAAAATTTCTGGACAATACTAAAGTAGTCGTCGTACCCCAACAATGATACCATTTTTTTTTTTTTTTGGACGAATAAAGTTATTTTGTAAATATTCTAATGTTAGACTATTCCTGAGAGCTCCAGATGCCATGCAAAAATTGTGCAAGATAAGTTTGCTTCACGTGTGAAAAGAGCAATTGTTATGCTCTAAGATAGGCGATATCTTTTCATTTACCATATGTGCACACCGATTATTTTTGAATGTAGTAGTTAACCAGTTTATTTTACATGGGTAATAAATTACAAAAACAAGTGTAATCAAGCAAAACAATTTTTTTTTACTTAAGAAACTTCGTCTCTGGAGTTATGGATTTTTAAGTGGGATTCTCCTTTTATCTCTTTCGAGAGCACGCCATGTCATGGTAATTATGCATTCTCGTGAATTTTTGAGTAAGATTCTCATTTTCGCCCTTTCAAATGCACGATGTCACAGCCTTCTCGTGAAGTATGATTCTCCTTCTCTTGAGTATGATTCTCTCATTCGAGCACACCATGTTATGGCAGTTATGTATTCTCGTGAATTTTGAGTGTGGTCCTCATTTTCTCTCTTTCGAGCATATGATGCCGTAGCTGTCAATTATATTTAATCCTGAAATTTTTCTTTATAATTGCAAGAGATGCGAGTCTGTGTACGCGACCTGACATTGCAGTCGATCGAATGATTTAAGCCCAACAATTTGTAAATGGAATGCTAAAGGCCTGAGAAAATTTTATAAAAATAGCATTATTCCACAATTCCCATAGTAAGTGGGAAGATTTTCGAAACGATACAACAAATTAACTAGACTGTGAAATATTGGACAATTTAATATAGTAGAGGAAAACCTGATTGAAATATAAATGATCTTAAAAAAAGTTTACGATAGTTTGGTAAATTCGTGATAATGAAAAAAAAAAAAAAAAAAAAAAATAGAATGCAAGACAAACTATTCTTGTGAACATTTCTCCAAATGAACCAGTTCTTGAGAAGATACTGTCCAAAATCTTTAAAAAAAAATAATTAGGAATCTCAGTGTTAACAAAAAAAAATGGCATTAAATCTGTTAACTTTTTGAGATTTTTTTTGTTTCACTAGTTCAAGGAGAACCGAAATCCACGAAGAGTTCGAAGCAGTTAAAAAAGATTCGAAAGCATTTATAGATGTAGAGGGGAGGAAAAAAAGTCGCCGTAAACAAATAAAACTCGAAAAACAAAAGCCACATGTGGTCTTCTGCTAACATGTTCAGAATTATTTCCCCAACGAAGAAACAACATAAAAACAAACAGATGGAAAGCAACTTTCAACAAGAAAGCTCTACATGCTGGATGAAAAAAAATTTAAACAAAGCGCACCGACGCGTCTATAAAAAATAAAGACTGACTAAAAAAAAAAAAGTACTTTTAATGTGGGAAAAAAACTGAAGCAGAGAAAGATATTCGTTATTTACGATGTAGAGAAAAATCTCGACTGCAAGTGCTGCGTGGCAACGATGAGATATTTGCTATCTGTATGTTGCCAAATTTAACGCCAAGTTGTTACAGCACGAAATCCGCTTGACGTCTGGCAAGTTCACGTCTCTCAACAATTTGTGATGCGCTCGGGAGATTCATGTCTGAATGATGGTCGTTGCCTTCGAAAAGCGGAATGAGGTTGGAATTCAAGCAGTGTCATTATTCTATTTTAAAAATGAAAAAAAAAGTAATCCAAACAAAGTTAAATTCTGAAGCTTATCAAACTAAAAAGTTCCAATTTAGTTTTAATTTAAGAATCCTGGGGACTTCAAATCTATAATACGGAAAGTCTTCCCATTGCGCTCAAGAAAGAGGGGGAGACTTCCTTAAAATGTCCAACTCGTGACATGACAACGTGCACAGGTAGCGTACAGGGTTGTCGCTCTACAGTTATCTTGGGAACACGAGGGCTAAATAGACTGGGACCTACAGTTTAAAGTGGATTGCGAACCACTCACAACCATCCATGCCACAGCCAGTATTCGAGCCTGAAGCCTGTGATCCCAAAAGCCAGAGCGCTAGCCAATTGGCCATCAGGCCGCAGTAGCGTTCAGGAGAGCCAAGGTTCGAATCCGCTGGCGGATGGTAGCTTTCATAAACGAGGTGGCTTGATGGCAATAATGATAATGCATATAAAACCATCTCGCATCGATAGTCAGATAGCATTTTCTCCCATATGGCAAGCAAATGCGGAGCAGTTACAATAAAAGTCCGCCCAGAAGGCACTTCCTCATCCGTAGGTAGGCTGTTCATAGCACGTACGAGGTCCACCTCCCCTAACTAACAAATTTGGTTTGGTCTGTCGCTCTACGGTCATTTTGTGTACACTTTAGGCTCATTAGATCGGGACCTGCAGTTTAACGTTGATTCCGAACCATTCAAAAACATCCTTGCCACCGCCAGGATTAGATAACCTGAAGCCTGGGGTACCAAAGACCAGAGCGCTAGCCACCAGGCCGTCCCCTAAATGATAAGGGCTACATAGCCATAGGTATCGTAGTGAGGTGTGGAGAAAAGAAAAAAAAGAATGCCTCAGAAAAGTCTGCCAATATGGATTTTATTATAACAAAAGATTAGATTAGGAAAATTCCTAAGATGCACGTATAAATAAAAATAAAAAAACAAGATAGAAAATAGTATGTTGTTAAAATCGTTAAATTAAATATGCATTTACATTTTATGGAATGTTACCCTAACAGTTCTTGTTTTGGGAATTTCAACATTTCTTTTGTGCTTTGTCGAATCATTCCGTTTTGATAACATGGGAGTAATTTGTATTCTTCAGAATCGTTTTATAACGCTTACAGTAACTGGAGTCCTTGCCGTTTCTAACCGATTCTGGAATTCTGTTGCAGTGAGGGCCATTCCCCTTTGGAAACCCCGAGCATGTCATGGGGTTTTTTTTATCAATATATTTTGCTCATTCATCTTCAATTAAAATACATTCACTCATTCTAATTATCAACATGGTTGATAATTAGACACAACAAAATTTATCAACATGGTTGACGACAATAAGAAACAGAAAAACGAAATAAAAGACAGTTGAAACAGCCGTGGTGAATGATTGGGCGTGAATGCCGGATTAATCTTATTACTGAAAAGCAAAAAATCAAACTAATAACATTATAGAAAATGCAAAAGAAACTTCGGATAATCTTTAGAGTAATTATATTCATTCTGATAACTTGCTGGATTTCAGAATTTCTTAGGAATCATTTAACTGAGGCGATTTCTCGATATATTTCTATGATTTTTTAAATTAGATTTAGCCGCATATGAGCAGACCATAAGTAATTATTGAACGAAGTATGGACATGTTTATGAGAATTTTGTTATTTCTACTCATGTTAGAATTTCTGATAACGAGAGGAAACATTTTCTGATGGTCACGCCCAATTTACTTTTAGCGTGTTCGTAATATTTTCTCCAATTAAGATATTGATCAAAATAAATGTCTAAATATTTAGTGTTGTTTTCGCAAAGAAAATAGTCTTTACCATGCAGTTTTTTTTTAACTTTACAACCCACAGAAAAGAGGATTGCTTTAGATTTTCAACATGCAATACAATTTTTCATTTGTCGAACCAATTAAGAACTTTTAAATAATTAGTAAGGGTTGATAGCAAAAAAATTAATATTATTGTTTATGCAAAGATTTCTCTATTATATGTATTCATTTCACTTCATTCATTTGCATTTGCTTTCATTTATTTGTAGGTTTTTAAATGCGCCCCGACTTCAAAAGGTTTGAGAGTCACTTTCTAAATCTATTAGCAAACATAAAATTACGGTAAAGAGTCGGGCGTCGAAATTTTCTGATTCACTCCTCACCCCTGCTGATGGCCAATTGGCTGGCACTCTGGCCTTTGGTACCACAGGCTTCAGGTTCGAATACTGGCTGTGGCAGGGATGTTTGTTGGTGGATCGGAATCCACGTTAAACTGTAACTAATTAACCCAAAGTGTGCACAAAATGACCGTAGAGCGACAAACGAAATCATTTCACTTTTACAGTCAAACGTGGATATTGCACCAACAGAACTCTTTTTCTGAACTTCAAAAATTCCCTGTGTTCATTGCGAATCCATAAATCATGTTTTCTGGTTTTCAAAGTATTTATGACTTGTTCCAACTTATTTCCAATTAACTCTTTTTTTAGCATCCCATCGTTAACTTCTCGTAATGTACTTTGTGCAGTCTTAAGAAACATGCAGAAAGATGGGATCTGCAACATGAAACAGGATATGTCCCGAATAAAGAATGACAGTTTCAATCAGAAAGGGAAATGGAACACTCTAAAATGGAAGAGGGGGGGGACGACACATGACCTCTTTACTACCCCACCGGGAGAGAGTTGGGGGATTCGATAAAAGTACATGACACCTATAAGGAGAATGATTTACTATTACACGCTTAAAGGAATGCACGAGCACAACAGAAGTATGGGAAAAGCAATCTGTAATTTTCAGTTGGTGACACAACCTCGACCCTCGTGTCGCGGTGGGTGCGAAGAATGATGGAATAACAAGCTAGCTGCTGCTGGGGACAGTGCTATCTCTGATCAGATTAAGATAGAGTGATTCCAGAGTCACGAGGGCACAATGGAAGTCACCCATTTAGCAATAATAATAAACAAGGGCAACATCATTTCAATAAAAGCTGCTTGTTCAGGGGTGGCCAAGCCAAATAATCTTGCGGGCTACTTTGGAAATGCATCCTAATTCCGAGGGCCCGCATATGAAATTATATATCTCCCTATTAGATTTACTACAAACATTTTTTGGGAGTGAACAATTGAAGCATAATGAGTTGTTATTTTTGTGTTTACTATTATTCCTACACGTAAAACTAGATAATATAACAATAGTGACACTAAACGCACATTATAAAGAAATATGTAACACTAAAAATGAAATGTAAAAAATATATAAATATAAATGAAATCATTAAAAAATATTTATTTTACGAGTGCGATATGTGTTTCTCCACTCTTTCACTTAGCATTTACAAATCGATCTCCATTTGGGTATTTGCACATCGTAATGGGTGTTGTAATTGTAATTGTGATGATCGTGTTGCATCGTAATTGGTGTTTATAATTTAAATATTCTGCTAACTCATAATTGTAAGCTCGTGAATAAAAAGGGCCATATCTGTCCTATATTCGCAAGAATATTAGTTTAAAATCATCATTTCGACAGCTCATTTTTGAATGTAGGGATGCACACGTAATGCATTTTTTTAATACTTCGGTTTTTGCTACTTTGGCCATTATAAAATAAATATATTTCGTAAAATCTCATGGCCCGAAAAATGTTCAAGACGGGCCGCGGGTTGGCCACCCCCGTACTAGCATTTTATTATTGTAGCCTTGTACCAGCCCTTATTACTAGTATTTTAATTAAAAAATTATAATGGTCAACACATCAACATTATTTTCCAAACGTTTCGAAACTTTTCATTTTGTAACAAGGTTTTAAATTTAATTGAATCTGCATATTTTAATTTTCCTTTGATACGATTTTAATTTTCGTGTTACTTTTTCTATAACACTTGACCGAAAATCTTGTTTGAATAAAAAAAAATAAACACTTATTTTATAAAGCAATTTGTGAAATTAAATTGAAATTTGTTCGTACACCTTGAACAGCTAAATTTCTCTGATAAAGAAAGAATTGAAATGAGCTGCATGTAGAGCAGGGGTGGCCAACCCATATGATCCTGACACCGCGAACCGCACATATATCCCCCTATTAGGTATAGACTCAGTATAGACATTTTTTTTTTTTTAGTACAAAAATTGAAACAGAATGAGTTATTTTTGTGTTTACAGATAATATAATAGTAATGATACTAAACGCACATTGTAAAGAAATATAGAACACTCAAAATGAAATATAAAAAATATATAAATATAAACTATTTTCGGGGGAAAAAAGAACGGTTCGCAAGTGTAAGTTGAACCAAAAGAGCTAACAACTTCAACTAAGAGTCTGGTTTGATCTGCTATCAACAATCAACTGTGCGTATCTAGGTATGATCACTGTTTCACTGTAGTCACTTAAAGTGAAACACAGAACCTGTTCTATTAGATGTTCCAGGATAGGCGCGAATCATGAATTCTCAAAATATAATTTAATTATTTTGCGAACTCATAACTGTACACTCATCCATAAAACGGGCACTATCGGTCACATATTCGCAAGACTATCCTTTTAAAATCAAAGTTCATTTTTCCTCATCATTCCGACAGTTCATTTTTGACTAGATGGGTGCACACATAATGCACTTTTTTAATACATTGGTTTCCACTACTTTGGCCATTCTAAAATGGATATATTTTGTAAAAGTTTGATACTACTCATGGGTCGGAAAAATATTCAAGGCGGTTCCCCCTGCTGTAGAGCATGATAAAAATGTAACTCGTTTCAATTTTCATGTTAAGAAGAAAGAAAGAAATGAAAATTGAAATAAGCTGCCAAATATTTGATATCGGATTAGAAAATCTGAAACCAAATATTAGGTTGGGGAAAAAGAAATCCATTATTTTTTCGATGGATGGCTGTAGTGATCGATATCACGTAAAGTATCAATTAAACAATTTCAGATTTATGCTCGTTAGAAAGGTGGCACTTCGTACTAAAATAATTATTTTTCTGTTTTTTGTTTGGTCCATTCAGTTGGGAGTTACAGGGTGTTAAAAATGGAAGTGAACAAAGAGAAAATTCGGTACATTTTACAGTTTTTCTTTGACAAAGGCGAAAGTGCAAGCCAGGTGGCTAAAATTGTGAATGGTGTTTATGGTTCCGATACTGTAACAGCCAATTATGTGCAATTTTGGTTTCGTAGATTCCGTTCAGGAATTTTTGATGTTAAAGATGCACCTCGCACAGGTAGGCCGGTCGTCGAAAATGTCGATAAAATCGGAGAAATGATCGAAGTTGACCGGCATGTTAGCAGTCGTAACATCGCCCAGGAGCTAAAAATCGACCATAAAACAGTTTTAAACCATTTACACAAAGCTGGATTCAAAAAGAAGCTCGATGTTTGGGTGCCACACCAATTAACAGAAAAAAACATGATGGATCGAATTTCCATCTGCGAAGCCTTGGCCGAACGGAGTGAGATAGACCCATTTCTTAAACGGATGGTGACTGGAGATGAGAAATGGATCACATACGATAACCCTGTACGAAAGCGATCGTGGTCAAAGAGCGGTGAAGCACCTCAAACGGTGGCCAAACCAGGACTAACGGCCAGGAAGGTTCTGTTATGCATTTGGTGGGACTGGAAGGGGATTATTTATTATGAGTTGCTTCCATATGGCCAGACGCTAAATTCTGATCTCTACTGTCAACAACTGGACCGTTTGAAGATAGCGATTGACCAGAAACGGCCAGAATTGGCCAACAGGAGAGGTGTCGTGTTCCACCAGGACAACGCTAGGCCACACACATCTACAGTGACTCGCCAGAAACTTCGGAAGCTTGGTTGGGAAGTTTTAATGCATCCGCCATACAGTCCGGACTTGGCACCAAGCGATTATCATCTTTTTCTTGCATTGCAAAATTTCTTTAATGGTAAAAAATTGGCATCTAGGGAGGATTGTGAAAATCGACTACTAGAGTTTTTTGCAAATAGAGACCAGGACTTCTATGATAGAGGCATTATGAAGTTACCTTTAAAATGGCAACAAATCATACAACAAAACGGTGCATATTTGACCCAAATCGGACAATCCGAAGCATGTTAAATAAAGTCCTGAAGTTCATATAAAAATAATGGATTTCTTTTTCCCCAACCTAATATAATTTAATTTTTTATCTTAAGGACTTAAAAAATGAAATTTTTTGTAAAAATTTAATATTATATTTGGGAGAAAGAAAAACATTGTTTCAAAAATTTGGCTTTCATTTTTAAACGGAGGTAATTGCATTTAATACAGATGCAAGAAAATAACATTTGACAACAATTTCAGTCGGAACATGCACAGCACTTATCTAATTTGCATTTGCTGACTGCTGGAATGAGGCTGCTAAGTACATTGCAATAACAATTTCGAACAATGAACCAATGTACTTACTCATTCATCAACAAAAACAAAATAAATTATGTGAAACTAAAGTGTTACAAAGTACGATGAAATATTATATGCAGAGACATCAACAAAATACTTCTTACATTTATTTAATTATAAAAAACGCAACTGAAGGACGTTGGGTTGTTTTGTCAATGTCCTCCACCTAATTCTTTGCTTGAAGCAGCAGAAAATATTTCCTCCAGTAAATATAATTGAAATCATTATCATTAGAACAGAAATATCGTAAAGCGAGTCACTCTCATACACATTGTAGCTATTTATCGATACCCGTTTCTGTGCAAAATCACCCTGGTATCCAGTTCACCCAACGGACATCACGTCTGCTTGATTTACATCCCTTGGCGACCTGGCGCTGATTTAAATATCGACAATTACCATCCTGTAAGGACATAACTGAAATGTCTTGCAGTTTGGAACTCGCTAGATGTCATTTTATCAAGGTGATCAGAGGACCTAAATTAAAACTTCATTTAAATAATTATTTACACACACACACTCAAAAAAAAAAAAAAAAAAATGTAATTTCTTCTTAAAGGACAAATGGTAATTATTAGCCAGACTGTCTGACTCCTTAAAATAAAAAGATTTTAAAAAATGGCAATTTGGAATTGGTGGAGGAAGTCACAATATGCATATTGAATATAAGATTACAAAATAAATATTTCATTAAGCATAAAGGTTAGCAGCTCTCAAAAGCATCAGTGAAATTTGTGACTATGCCGGGTATGAAAACGTTCATTCTTTTCAGAGAATACGAACCATAGAATAATAATAAAACAGAGCTCGTTCCCTTATTCTTCAGGAACAGAAAGTTAGGACTAACATCTCTCTTCTGTTGGTTGGTTGGTTTGTCGCTCTACGATCATTTTGTATACACTTTAGGCTTATTAGACCGGAACCTACAGTTTAACGTGGATTCCAAACCACTAACAAACATACATGCCACCGCCAGGATTAGCATGAAGCTTATGGTAACAATGGCCAGAGCACTAGCCAATCGGCCATGTGGCCGTAACATCTCCAGTACTTTTCATACTAGAGTTGCAATTGTATCGCCGCTTGGCTTCTTTTTTCGGTGCACATTTATTTAGAAAAAGTAAATATGTTAAGAAAAGCCTGATAGCCGGGTGCCTAGCGCCAGAGCACTCGGTGCTACAGGTTTCGGTTTCGAGTCGCGGCAGTGCCATGGATGTCTTTTAGTGGTTCGGAATCCACTTTAAACCATAGGCTACCTAATATGACTATAGAGCGTTCGTCGTAGGACTGACAACTCTACCCCGTAAAAAGAAAACGTCTCCTGTCTCGTAAATTGCCAGCTATCCCAATAATACGCGTAATACAGAAACAACGCCAATTGGAGCATGTATTTGTTGCTCTACGGTCATTTCGTGCACATTTTAAGCGAAATAGACAGGTACCTACAGTTTAACGTGGATTCCGAACCACTGACAAACATCCATGCTACCGCCAGGATTCGACCTCGAAGCCTGTGGTAACAAAGGCCAAAGCGCTAGCCAATTTGCCATCAGGCCGTTTCATGTATGGGATTAAAATAGTGCTTACAATCAGAAAGGTATTTACGTTTAACGACCTCTCAACTCAAATCAGAACTGATTTCTAAATCTCGATTGAAATTAATTTAATTTAATTGCATGAACGAATAAATCTTCAATATAAAGGGATTTTTGAGGCTTCATTCTGTCTTGATATTTGCAAAGAAGCGTGGTATCTGATAAAAAAAAAATCCATATCTTGTCATCACAGCGTAAGATTCTATTAAATTTATCATTCCATTAAGGTTTCTTATGCTCAATATATGTTTCTTTTTTAAGATTAATTATGTGTGTAAATTTTGGTCGAATTATGTTAATGCAGCACTTTAAAGTGGATCGTAAGATATTCACAGGCATAAAAAAACAAATATTAATAACAGTGATGTTGTCCCACCCAAATAAATTGTAGCAGTTTAACAGTTATTGCTCGCTCAGCTAGAAAAAAGAATTACCAACGAAATTACTTCCGAAATCACATCACGTTCATTGCTAATTAATTCACCGCGCAAGTAACAACAAAAATGCACTCTTTTCAACAATGCAGGCTGTTTATACGAATGATATAAATTATGAGTTCCATCAAAGGTTCTTTTTAAATGCTATTCCGTTACAGTCAGGGTGGATTGGAATGCAAGCATATTCTATATAAAGGCTACTTAAGAAGCTAAGCATTTCTTCAATCGTTCTTGACCAATAAATTATCATTCGTCACGCCAATTTCAGTGATTATTAATGCACCAAACGTAAATTCTAAAAAAATAATTGAAATCCTCATCATTTTAAGGCGTCCCACCCAAAATATATCAATTCACAGTGTATTGATTTATTACTTAAGAATATATTTACCAAACATAAACTACGCCGAAAAAAATGACCAACGTATAATAGACGTGCTTGATGCTAAATAATACAATAAGATTCGCAAGTCTATTTCGATCAACACTTAATGTATAAACAAAACTTTCTAGGAATGAATATCACAAAAATCGATGCATAAAAAATCTTTGACGTCAGTTTTGGGCTTAGTTTTACTGTCAAATCGAACCCATTATTATAAAAACACTTAGCAAATTAATGTAATATCTCGTAATAAACGTTTAATATAATATTATAAAAGAGCAATTTATTTTTTTATTATAAATGAAATAGATACATGTTTGATAATCAACGATTTTTTTTCCCTGCGACCAGCGGTTCTTTACGATTCTATGCATCTTCTACATGAAGAGCATACAGAAGGATTGAAATATAGCTGTCATAACAAAATACTCAATATATATAGTGTCAAAAACTCAAAAAAATGGAACAAAAGAAATTCAGCTAATTCATATAAAGATTAACCCTATTCTAATTCATCCATTGTCAGTAATCAAAATATTATGCAAGAAACCATGCATTGTATTAAATTAAAGGCATGTAAAATATCACTAATACCATCATCAATAGTACGACAGCCCAGAGAGAGCCAAGGCTTTCCTTTGAAGAGATTTCCATGCATCCTTCTGGGTCACAATTGTCCTCCTATTACCCGTCTCTTTGCCAAAACGAGCCTTTTTACATTGTTTAAAGCATTCATTTTTAAATATAGGAGCAGCCCAGTTGAATCTATTGATCTTAGTAAATTTTATAATATAGAGGTCTTTATAGCATTTATATATTTCTGCGTCGTATCGTCTTCTCCGACAATCCCTTTCCCTAACACCTCCAAGAATAGCCCTTAAAATCTTCCGCTCACATATTCTCAAATGGGCCTCATCAGATCTTGCCAACTAATATTACTAAAACAATTTATTTCTGTAATCTAGATTATATCAACAATGAAACGCAAGAATGAAGATCTACTATATCATCATAGAGTCACTCGTTTGACATATTGAAATGAAATAATTTATTCAGATCAAGTCATGTTATTATATCTCCTCCGAACAGTCATAAGTAATCAATCTATATTTTATCTTAGAAATCAATTCTAAGTATCGAAAAGAGAGAGTCCGGTCACGTGTCTTGTAAATTAATTTTACAATTCAAACCGGTAAATATCCAACTCATGCGCCATCTGCATTCCCAGTAGATCAATACTTCCATTGATACCCTACATTAATTTCTTTTAAGTATATACTTATCGAGATAAAACAGATAAAAATGATATCACCAAGGTCGTAATAAAAGACCCCATTTAAAATATTTAAATAATAATCACTTATAATTAGATAGGAATCTACTCGAATTGGATATCATCTAGATAAATACATGAACAGCAACGATTAAATCACTTGTTGCAGTTAAGCGAAAAAAAATGGCCTCTTGCAAAGGAATAGGATATTAGGGAAAAGCAAACAAGATATTAAATTGCCTTGTTAAGTGCCTGTTGTTTTCGGTTGCCGCCCAGCGGTTGGCTTCCATGTTGAGGTTTCGTCGATGGTGATGGATGTTCTTCGACAGATTGCTCGATTATTAATGATTCGGAAAAGCAGCACGCGGAAAACTTTGCAAATGACACGCGTGTTTTCGTCTTTTGAAATGAGCTTTTACTTGTTTTGGAAA
Organism: Caerostris darwini; assembly: GCA_021605075.1. Lineage (NCBI taxonomy): Eukaryota > Metazoa > Arthropoda > Arachnida > Araneae > Araneidae > Caerostris > Caerostris darwini. The sequence continues at coordinate 305,183 of BPLQ01001987.1, forward strand.
TCGCTCTGAACTGGAGATTCTTTTGTATCATGGGCTCTCGTCTTTAGTGAAGCATGGAAGACTTCAATGACATTTGACTAGCCCAAATGATCTTTCGGGACATTTTGGAAATGCATCCTAACATCGCGGGCCGCATAAAAAATTATATCCCCATATTATTAGATTTAAACCCGCTATAGATATTTTTTGGAGTGAAAAACTGAAACAGAATGAGTTATTATTTTTGTGCTTACTATTATTCTTACATGCAAACACAGATACTATAATAACAATGATACTAAAAGAATATTGTAAAGAAATATATAACACTAAAAAATAAAATATATAAACGAAATAAAAAAAAATGAAATCTTTAAAAATATTTATTTTACTAATGCTATATTTGTTTCTCTTACTCCTTTACTTAGCTTTTGCAAATCGATCTCAATGTGAGTATTGGCACATCGTAATAGATGTTACAGGTGAGCGTCCGTTATGTTTGAGCGTGTTTCATTTCCATTAAAAAAAATTAAAAAAACGATTCGCATGTGTAAGTTGAACCGAAAGCACTAACAACTTTCTGTGCCAGATTTCTCAAATTGAGTTGATCTCTTTTGAGACGTAAGTATTATAAAAATCTAACTGTAAACGTATAAATAAAACAGGCAATATTTTACTATATTCGCAATAATATTATTTTAAAATCAAAGTTCATTTTTTCTAATCATTTCTGTAGTTTATTTTTGAATAGAGGGATGCACACATAATGCATTTTTTAATACATTGGTTTTTCCCTACTTTAGCCATTATAAAATATATTTTGTAAAAGTATGATAAATCTCACAGGCCGGAACATTGTTCAACACGGCCCGCGGGTTTGCCACCCCTGTTCTTTTGTATCATGAGCTCCCGTTTTTAGTAAAACGAAGGCCATGGACTTCAATGACATTTAAATAAACACATCGGATCCTTTATCAAAGTAAAATGGTATCTCAGTATCCGGTCGTTCAATGAAGGGAAAATGATTAATCCGTTTCAGATCCTTGGACTTGTACCAAACTAGAAGTATACAAAACGATTTATTCAACTAAGAAATAAAGGAAAAATGATGCATCCATTTCCATAGAAAGAAACAACCCTATTTTTATTGGCATTTAAGCATTTATTGTAAACATTGAATCAAAGAAGAACTTTGCTGCGATGTTATAAATAAACAGAGTTTTTTTTTTTTTTTTTTTTTTTTAATATTCCCTCCTCAATGCATCAATGCCAACCCTACAAACTGGGTTCTTAAACTTTTTTAAACAAAACTTAGTAATCTGCATTCCTCCCCTTAAAGTTCGTATGTATATGTTCGTCCATGTTATACACATACAAATGTTAAGTAACGCTAATAAAAAAAAATTTAAATAGTAAAATTTTCGATGTGTTTTTTTTTTTTTTTTTTTTTTTGTGTGCGGCAAGCGGGAAGTTGCGGTTAGAGAAGACAGCTAGCGGCTTTCGCATGTCCATGCCTGAAGAAGGCAAAATAAAAGGCGGTTCTTTGCTGAACGGTTTTGAAAAAAAAACAAGCAGAAGGTAGCAGCCACGTGAAGGTACAGTCAAGAAACCCCTGCCCAGTTGTCTCGTGATTTAAAAAAACAAAAACAGGAGTTTCACTTCCAGAAGAACTAGCTGCTGGCTCTTTTCGGAGAACGTGACCTTCAAGTTTGAAAAGGCAAAGAAGAAAAATTCACAGCGGAAAGGAAAATTTCATTGATGAACGCATATTTTTATGTTTCGTTTTTTGCGCCAAATCTGCAGGCGGTTTGCCTTCTTTAAAGTGCTCTTTATTTCGGTAAAATTAAACTTGAGACATGGATATTTATTTGTTTATTTTTTATTAATATTTGTAAATATTGATTACGTGATATTACGGGGTTTAGCTTTTATTAAATGAAAATTGGATCATATAAAACACCTAACTACTATTTCTGAACAAAAGAAATAAATATTGTTATTTAAATATATAATGTTCAACTGTTCAGAATGGGGTACAAAGTAATTCGACTCTAAGTGGGTGATTATTATTACTACTACTACTACACAACACCACATCACTGTGCCTAGAGCTGAATGGCCCCTTTACTGCTTCGGAATGATGTGGGTGATTGGGCTCTGTGACACTCTGCTGTCCTATAAGACCGGGACCTACAGTTTAAAGTGGATTCCGAACCACTCCAAACATCCATGGTATCGCCAGGACTTGAACCACCACTTGGCCATCAGAGCGCTAGCCACTCGCAGAAGTAAAAGGTTTATTTATTCTTCGACTAAAGCAAGGATGCGTTCAGCCTTATTCCAAGTTCATTTTGCTTATAAGTATAATGGATCTTTTCCTTTTCAAGATGTTCAAAAAAATTTGAGACAGACAATTTATTCCAGCTTCAATTTAATAAAAGAGTAATACATCAAAATTTTATAAAAATAATTTATTCAACGTTTCTAAATTTATTAAAAACTGGAGAATTAGAACCTTTATCAATTTTTTGCTAGTATGCATGCATAATTCTTATGTAATTAATTTTATTTTATGTATTCGAATGTCCAAGGCGTGTTCCATTTCAAGATTGTGGCTCAAAAAATAGATGTGATGGTCATTGAATAGCACACAATTTGAAAGCCCGCTTAAATCAACACATATTTGTGGCCAAACATTTTTAAGGCATGAATATATGAAACAGCTTAAAGATTAAAAATTTTTGAATCATCATTTTAGAAATTGCTTACAACAAAAATCGAATTAATTATTAAAACACTATTCCGCATCTAATTCTCTATTTGCTTTTAACCATATATCTGTAAAAAAATATATCTTTGATTATTATTTTGAGAGTATTCCCATAAATGTGGGGTTCTTGGACAAGAGTTGCGTGGTTTAAAAATTAAATGTTCTTGTTTTTTAATATGGATCCGAAATCTCCTAAAAGTTCAATGCCGACTTCAAGATTGTAAATGTTAGAGAGATCATATATCTTTAAAATAATTATTTTGCTTTTTTAAAAAAAACAAAGCAATTGCCCTTCATTATTTTGAAAGAAACTGCAGTTAAATCAGTATAGTTTGAATTCATCGATAGGAAGGGGGAAAAAAATCAGAGAATGTAAAATGGGTAAAATTGCAGAACGGGGACAGTTGGGATTTGGCGTCAAAAATTCTTTTCGCCAAACAAGGGATTGCAACTGTAAATGAAGTGAATTGCGAACAGCACAAGAAACTTTGGTTACCACATTTGGCGACTTATTGCACAGTTGGCGCCGCAAAAAAGTCGTCAAATCCCAACAATCCTATTTTGCGATTTGGTCTTAAAATGAATTTGTTGGAAATAGCTTATTAAACTATTATTGTAATTTCGATCAAACAATTATAAATAATGGAATAAAAAATTTGAAAATACAGAATTAATTTCATGAACGAAACTTTTGAGTCTATTCTGTACTTAAATGATACAAAAATCGAGCCAATCAAAACGATTGTTTAACTCATTATTAACTCAAGGGATTGTTTAACTCAAGGGAAGTATTTGTTTAAATTTTATTAGTCTGTAATAATATTTGATTTATCAAAATAAATAGCATATGATAGTTGGCGTGCATTCGTTTGACGGCCCCATGACAGCCATTCATCTAAATGAGTGTGTGCATGTATTGGTTCAGTTGATACAAATCATAACCTAGAAAAGGTTCAGCATAAATGGAGGGTGCAGCATTTCGTTTGAAATCGAGGAAGACATATTCGCACAATGTACTTAAATCATCTAACAAAAGCTTCTAACATCTTCTGGTTGTCTTAGAAAAAAAATGAAGATCTCTATCAGCACGAGACCCACGCAAATCTTAAATCTAAAACCGAGTTGTTGTTGCAAGAAGCTCAAGAATAAAAAAAACCTGCCTCTAAAATTTAAAACGAGAGGCGTACATCACACACTATCTCGTTACTAAATTCCAAACAAAAATTTAACAGCTATTTTTTAATCGGAGCTCAGTGACCTCCACAAAATTAATGACCCGTCCTTGTCGGAAAGGAGTGGACAAAATGGCGGCATTCGATATTCACTTTGCACCCAGTACACCGCCGCCCCTGCAAACTGGGTCGGAGATTGAAAGAAAAAAAGGGGCGTGCAACTGTAACCGGCAACGACCAACTTGTTTGCATTTCAGAGATCAACTGTCCACACATGAAATACGAGTCTTTATCGACTTTCTACGTACAAAATTAACAGAGGATCTCCCTACTTAAATTTTGAATACTTAAATTTCTTCACGTCTTAAAACCTCAAGTCCACATTTTGGATCAATCTTTACCAAATTTAAAAATCTTCAATATCAATCTTGTTTTTTTTCTCTTCCCGATACGTCGATGAATTATGGACTACGAACTCACGAAGCTATTTAAAGCACTTAACAAAAGACCAACATTTTGGCGAGGTAATGTTAGTCCCTGGTGCCAACCATAGGTAATGAATACTTTATGACTACCTTAAGGTGCCAACCATAGGTAATGAATACTTTATGACTACCTTAAGGTGCCAACCATAGGTAATGAATACTTTATGACTACCTTAAGGTGCCAACCATAGGTAATGAATACTTTATGACTACCTTAAGGTGCCAACCATAGGTAATGAATACTTTATGACTACCTTAAGGTGCCAACCATAGGTAATGAATACTTTATGACTACCTTAAGGTGCCAACCATAGGTAATGAATGTTTTATGACTACCTTAAGGTGCCAACCATAGGTAATGAATGTTCTATGACTACTTCATGGTGCCAACCATAGGTAATGAATGTTCTATGACTACTTTCATGGTGCCAACCATAGGTAATGAATGTTCTATGACTAATTTATGGTGCCAACCATAGGTAATGAATGTTCTATGACTAATTTATGGTGCCAACCATAGGTAATGAATGTTCTATGACTAATTTATGGTGCCAACCATAGGTAATGAATGTTCTATGACTAATTTATGGTGCCAACCATAGGTAATGAATGTTCTATGACTAATTTATGGTGCCAACCATAGGTAATAAATGCTTTATGACTATTTTATGGTGCCAACGCAATTTATAATGAATAATCCTTGGGGGAAGAGAGATTTCACACCATCCACCCTTCTCTCCAAACAGTCTGCTGATTTATCAGTTTTATCCTTGGCTTAAGCATATTAAATTTCTAACAGACTTCTTTGCCAGACTTGGAGGTGAACTATCTTAATTCAGTACTAGTCCACTGTTTTTACCAACCAGGCCACTACGGGCTCAACTATGAAATAATACATGGTTACAGAAAGAAGTTAGGCATATTTTTTAAAAAAACATAATGTAAAAAGTTATTGATTAAATTCAGATGTTCTTTTATTGCAAAGTATTCGGCTATTCCCACAAGAATTTTAGGGTTTTAATGTATATTACTGGTAGCAAAATTGCTTAGAGTAAAGCGAAATTATCTTCGGAACAGTTTCAAATATTAGTATAAAAATGATTAAAAACAAAAGAAAAATTCAAAATGAAATTTTGAACTGAAAGATAAGTAAAGAAAGAATTTTAAAGGATTTTGTGAGAGACAATTTCAATGAAATTTTTATAGAACACTTTTAAATTTTGAAATAAATTTTGGCTCTATCCAAGCACGTATACTAACTAATAAATTTAAAATCAAATTATTACAAGAAACGCCAGCCACTTGCAAAGTTAAGAATTTAGTGTATTTCGCGGTAAGAATTGAGTACATTATTATTATTATTTTATCCCAGCATAGAACCAGATAAGAATGGTAGTATAAAATAAAACTTGTTTCACTTTGAATATAATAGCACTCGATTTACTTCTGAAATTTGAACCACTTTTTATGATTATTTCAAATGCATTCTATAAAAAAAAAAAAAAAAAAAAAAAATGCAAGCACTTGCACTTTCTCACCATTTTGTGAATAGGCGGCACAACCTTCTCATCTTTCTGCCCCCCTCTCACCCCCTTGAAATTTCATTTTCTTTGTCCACATTTTTGAGCAGCTGCAAAACTAAATTGAAGGGACCAAAAGCCAACAAATAAAAGGAGAAATCTCGATGATCCCAGGTAAAAAAAAAAGTGCGCCAAGGGTTTGCGCCAGAAAAACATCCACCCGTAATTGACTCCATAGAAAATCATCTAAGAGTTGGCATTGTGTAAGAAAAGGGTTACTAAAAAGAACTTTTCTACTTCAAATAAAAGTCGGCATCCGTTTGATGTACAAAGAAATAATTTTATATACCAATAGGATCTTAAAGAAGTTTTACAGTCAATTGAATTATCAAAAGTTGACCCAGATTTTTACTCCAACTGTAATTGTAGTGAAAAGAAATCAACCGCACGATTTATTCGAAATAATTTGTTTTCTTTTATAAACACGACAGGGAAAGATTAACTGATTGTTTTATTATCATATGTGAACATGATGTTTTCCTGGTTAGGGGCCATGATAATATCCGAAAATGATGGTCAAGCAAATAAAACTCCATTACAAATTTTGGCGGAAAATGGTACTTTGGGCCCCCTAACTCTTGAAATGATTCATGAATAAAGTTAATCTTAAGGAATTTTCTGGAGAATTTGTCTTTTGAAGTGTTTTGTAGTATGATTTTGAATCACTTTTCACGTCTTGGCTTGGGATTTTAAACATTTGTATTTCCAGTGGCTATACGTACTCGTAGTGCGTTGATCCATTCCTTCTTTTTGAAGTTTTATATTTATCCCTTTTGGCATTTTCCGGTACCTATTGAGCTGTATGGGGCTTCTTATTGTATTTGGAATACTTCATTCTTCCTTTATGCCTAGAATTTTCAAACTTTGATATATTCTTTTGGCTATTGAAAGCGATAACGTTTCTTATAGAATTGGGCATACTTCATTCTTCATTTGCGACTACATTTATCTTACTTCTGAATATTCTTTTAGAACTTCTTGAACAATTTATTCTTCATGAAGTTCTTGGTCTATTCTACATTGATATTCCTGTGGCTATTAAATTTGGCCATTCTTATAGTATTTCAATCAATTGCTTCATATATCTCTTGCATTATTAAACATTGGCATATTCCTGAGTTTATTCATCCGTTCTCGTACGTTCCCACATGATAAGTTGAAATTTGCAGAGCAGATTTCAGAAATTTTTTTATTTATAAGTTTCTAATATTTTCCAATCGATTCGAACTAAAAAAATAGCTTATTTGTAAAATAAATTGATGTATAGCAGTAGCTCAGAAATGAATTTTCTATATTTAAAAGAAATAATCAAAGGGGGGGATATTGTTCCGAGTTATTCACAAAAGATATTTCGAATAAATAATTTATAAATAAAAGAAATTGATTCTCTGATTTCCATGAAACAACATGAATGATTTTTTTTTCCAAAAAAAAACTGCTTTTAAGATGTTTTGACATTCCAAAAGAATGCCCACACATTAAGTGAATCCTATGAATCTCTTGTTAAAATCTTTCAATGTACGTATGTATATAAAATCCAGCGGTGGGAAGTCGAGCATTTTTATAGAAGTCGGGGTCGGTATAAAAATCCGACTTCCGATTCTTTTATAGAAAATAATAATTATTATTTTTTCCAAAAGTCTATGAATTAATGTTAAAATTAAATGTTAAGAAGGCAATTCAATTTTATTCCTTCAATAATCAACTAGACATGATTGGGCTTGAATGGCCGAGTGTCTAGCGCTCTGGCGATCAGTGTCATGGATGTTTCTAGTGGTTCAGAATCCATTTTAAGCCGTAGGTCCCGATCTCATATGACTATAAGAGCGTCACGGAGCCAAGTCACACTTCTAGCTACGGGTGCTCCATCACAACAGAAGCCCATGAGTAGACTACTCATGGGATGTCCGTCCCACACTGCAGGACACTGAGGATTAGTCACAATAACAACACACTAGACATGACTGCTTTAGTAACAAGCCAAAGAGATGCGGGACTTTTCTCAACCCTAAGGCTTATCAAAAAGTATCTTGGATCAACAATTAAAGATCTGATAGAAGCCATTGTATTATTAAAACATTTAATGCATTACAAAAAGAGCATCTTTGTTCTTTTTTAAGCAATACAATTTTCTTGTTCATTTGATACTGTTAATTTTATAGGTTATATATTTAGTTGTAAGGAAATTTAGTATACAAAAATGACTTTTAAATGAGTGAAATACTACACCTTTTATTATGAATAAACTGTTTTTAAAATAGATACATTTAAAAAAAAATTTTTGAATCTATTTTCCAAATTCTTCTAAACCCATTAGTAAAAATCATAGTACATAAAATTACGGATGAGAGTCGGGAGTTAGGAGTCGGTATAAAAGATCCGATTCAAGAGTCGGAAATGTTTTCGACGATTCCCCAGTTTATATTAAATCAGGGGTGGCCAACCCTCGGCCCGCCTCGAATATATTTACAGCCCGTGAGTTTTATCACACTTTACAAAATATATTTATTTTAGAATGGCCAAAGTAGTGAAAACCAATGTAATAAAAAAAATACATTATGTGTGCATCCCTCTATTCAAAAATGAACCGTCGAAATGATGAGAAAAAATGGACTTTGATTTTAAAATAAAATTCTTGCGAATATAGGACAGATGTTGCCTGTTTTATGGATGAGTTCGCAGAATAATTAAATTATAGTCTGTGAATTCATGATGCACGCGCATTCTGGAACATCTAATATAACAGGTTCTATGTTTCACTTTTAAGTGAAGTTAAAGTTGTAAGCGCTTGTGGTTCAACTTACATCTGCGAAACGGTTTTTTTTTTTAAATGAAATGGACCCAATGAATGGCCCCAAACATAATGGACGTTAATCTACAACGCCAATTAATGTTGTGCAAATGCCCAAACTGAGATCGATTTACAAAAGCTAAGTGAAGTATTGAAGAGACCAATATCATACTAGTAAAATAAATATTTTTAATGATTTCATTTTTTAATTTTGTTTACATTTTTAATATTTAATTTTTAGTGTTCTATATTTCTTTACAATGTGCGTTTAGTATCCTTATTATTATGTTATCTACGTTTAAATGTAAGAATGATAATAAACACAATAATAATAACTTAATATGTTTCAATTTTTCACACCAAAAAAATGTCTATAAGTGGTCTCAATCTAATAGGGAGCTATATAATTTTATATGCGGCCCGCGGAGTTAGGATGCATTTCCAAAGTGTCCGAAAGATCATTTCGGTTGGCCACCGCTGTTTTAATGCATAATTTATTTATTTCTATTATAAGTTCATTTTTGTTGTATCATTCACTCACATGTTGATATTATCCACTCACGAGCTTACAGCTATTCAATTGTGAAATTGTTTTAAATGATTCCAAAATAAATAAGTTCATAATGATGTAGTAACACTTAGCGCTAAAAAAAGGGTGTACAAGATCCAGCATAATTTTTTGTGGGTGATAGATCCTAACAATTATAAAAACTGTGGGAAGATGCTAGCATTCCAACTGCAGTTCGAGAAGTAGTGGTAGTTTTGACGCGATAAAAGTGGAGTTGGAACTTATTAAGTGATTGTCACAACTATAAGGTTATCTTAAGGGTTAAACTAACGGCGTTATTTAAATAAAAAAAAAATTCCCTGTACCATAAATAATGCGTATAATGCAAGCAATTGTTTTAATTTGATAGATATCATGTCAAGATTAACATAAATAGTTGAAGTACATGCAATTATATAATGAGTGTGAATCAATATATAAGAATTACCCAATGACAGGCAGTTAAGAAGTTATTAAGAGACCCCTAAATGGGTCGTTTCATTAGATGGGACGTTAAGTGTTGCGCGCAAAGTAAGGAGTCAGAGTCTGAAGTCGAGCTTATTTTAAGGAATCGGAGTCTGTTTAAAACTCCGACTACAATATTTAATAAAAATAATTTTCATTTTTTCAAAATGTTGTTCTAATGAAGCTGGCAATACAGAGACAGTTCATCTTTATGCTATAAGCAAGGGCTGCACCGCTGTGACTCATTGAACACTAACCAGGGGGCACGTGTAGCTAGAAGATAGGCTAAAGACGCGAATCACCCTACTCCCACAACACTCAGCGATCCTATTAGACGGGACTTACGGATTGATGGATTTCGAACCGAAAGTGAATTTCGAACCATTACAAACATCCATGGCACCGCCGGGACTCGAACCCGAAACTTGGGGTACCAAGTGCCAGAGCGCTAGCCAAGAATTTCCTCTGAAGAGATTTCAATGCATTCCTCTGGGTAAAAAGGGTCCTCCAATCTTTGACCTTTAGTACAGCAAAATCCTTTTAAACAGCGTCTATCCATTGCAACTTGGGTCTTCCTCTTTGTCCCTGTGGTTTTGCCAAAACGAGCCTTTTTACAGTATTTAAATTGTTCATTCTAAATGCATGAGCAGCCCAGTTTAATCTATGGATCTTAATAATTTTTTTAATATCTGGGTTTTTATACATTTATAAATTTCTGCTTTGTACCGTCTTCTCCAACAATCACTTTCCCTTCAAATCTTCCGCTCAAATAGACATGAAGGAGCCTTATCAGATCTTGCGGAGGTCCAAGTTTCAGAGCCCAAGACCAAAATAGGTCTAATAAGGGCTTTATATAACAAGAGTATAGTTTTTCTGCTTATGAATTGGGATTTAAACAGATTTCTTAACCCAAAAAAAGGCCTTACTGACAGACAAATGAATAAAATATTGTTTAATATTTAGTCGTTAATTTAAAAAAATAATAATGAAATAGAGTAATGTTTTAATTTGTCATCCTAATCTGAAAGATTAAAAAGACTCATAATGGGTATATTCTAAAAAGTAAAGACCTATGATGAATAGAAAGAAATTTTCAAGAAGGGAATAAAATGTCCTTCTAACGGACTTCCTATCTCGAAAGGCAACCACATGGAGCTCTTCAAGTGATAAGATTAATAGTTACGATGAGCATCCAAGTTCGTTGACATCCCGAGCAAATGTCAAAGCTATACATGCACCAAGACAGTCAAGTGAAGAGAAGGAATTTCCGTCATTTCATGTCGGGTTCGTCTTTAACAAAAAATGAAAAATGCAACTTTAACACAAAAATCGCTACACATAAAAAGGAAAAGATTTTTTTAGTGGGTAATTCAATCGATTAGAGCATGGTAGCACCGAAAAGTACTTAAACAGCATAAAACAAGCAGTTTAAAAAAGAAATTTATTGCTGAAGAACCTCAATGAGTCATTTATTAGATGTTTTGCAAAAATGCATTCAACATTTTAATACTTGTAAAGCTTCATTGAATTAAAGTTTGAAGATAATGGTTCTTTCTATACATCCTAGAACGTACTCTACTGAAAAGTCTTGGAACTAGATAAGATTAAAGCTGTTTTCTTCTCTATTGGAAATAAACGTAAAAAATGATTACGATCAACAATAATATTATTCCTTGGAATAGTCAAACTAAATATTTAGCAGTTATTCTGAATCAGCATTTAACTTGGAAACAACATTTTCTGTACACCAAAACTAAATTTCGTATTGCCTTCAAAAAACTCTACCCACTTATGAATAGAAATTCTACCATGACCAGGTCTGGTCCTATGCAGCTCAATCTAATTTAAAAACTCTTGAAACTTTACAAAATATCACTCTCCGCCAAATGACCTCTGCTAAATTGTTCATGAACAATTCTGATCTCCATAAAGCTACTAGCAATCCTTCTTTAAAAGATTTTCTTAAACACATCTCTGTTACATTTTTTGGCATGCTTATGAATCATAAAAATACTGCAACCCAGGAGAACTCTTACGTTCCCAATTATAATTTAAAACGTCAGCACAAAATTTTAGTTTAATTTCTTAAATATTTTTTCTTCGATTTTATTTGTTTATGATTGTAAGTTAATTTCGTTATATTTGTAAATATATTCTGGGCCATTTTCATTTTTTCCAACTGTATTGTCCCTGTCCTATCGGACATGGAGTCCCCAGGGGCTAAATAGCTTCAAAAGAATACGTCAACCAATTAACTTCATTAATTAAAATCTTATGTTTTTTTCATTATTAAAATCCTATGTTTTATCATTATTACCAGATAGTTTACGCATAAAATAAAAAAATATCTATTCATTCTAGATTACAAAGAAATAGCTTTCTCTTTTAGAAAAGAAAAAATATTTTTAATTTGGAAGGACAGAGTTTCTGTTTAATTAGAATTTGAAGAAATCCAAAATAAAATGCAAAAGGTTCACCTAAAAAATGCACTTTTTTAAATCAAGTATATGATTTTAACCATTTTTTGGGGGGGGCGCTAAATAGCTACAAATGAGAGCGTCAACCAATCTTGGAACAAAATAACTCTAGATTGCGATTGTGAATCATCTGGTCAAAATTATTTATTGAAGGGAATTCTCTCTATCCCAGATACTTATTTTTCAATGCATAGAAGCAGTTTCAAGCAACTTGCCTCAAAATAGATAGGATCTATTTTTACAAATGCCATTCGAAAATGCTCGTTAGTCGTGACTTAAAACACTTAACGGTATTTATTTCAGATCGCTACGCAGATATATTCAATGAGCCACTATCAAGACTTCGTAATTGCTTTTCAATGGCCATAGACTGTTCATTGATTGCTTGTTTCAAAACAAACAAGCAGAATGATTCACTAGTCCGATAACACACAAGTTCAAGTGAGTTAAAAGATTACGAACTCAGATATACAATGGCGATTTGTACCGGTGAATGCAAGTACAACGAAATAACATACCATGGCAAAGATCAGTAAGGCCATTGAAGGAAATGTTAAGCACAAGTCATTTATGTTCATGACTTGACCTACAGAGCTAAATGCTACATAGTTTTAAGGCGTTTTTAGATATATAATTTTAAACTATTCAATTAGAATTGTTATGTTCATCTCTGAAAAGTAAAAAATACAATACTGTTATTCTTTTGTGAAATGTCAATGCTTAACTTTAAATATACCTGAAATAATATATCATTTTTTTTTCAGAGCTGGATCCTTTGACTTGCTAACCGTCACTGATATAATGGTATCGTAGTAAGATGGATTAAGTGGATTTTCACCGGATGCTAAAATCACACGTCGTACAATACCAGCCAATCGGAAGCTTAAGTGGAAAGGAGATCTGAATTCTGATTTGCTTATCTTAGCTTCTGACTATAAGAAGTGATATTTTAGCATGCGGTGGAAAACAATCTTTGGTCGCCTACTATGAATCACATGGAAGGGTTTGATTTGTCCTCTACGGTCATTTTGCACACACTTTGGGCTAATTAGACCGGGACCTACAGGTTAAAGTGGATTGCGAACCACTCACAAACATCCATGATACCGCCAGAATTCGAACCTGAAACCTGTTGTACCAAAGGCCAGAGCGCTAGCCAATTGATCATCAGCCCACCACATGGAAGGAAGGGAACCTTGCTGCACTGCGAGAATTTAAACTGTTATTAATGCTATTTATTTATTTATTTTACCATTTTTTTCAGCATAAATTATCTGCCAAAAGATTAGAACAGTTCAAAGTATATGCGAGTTTAATAACTTTATAACACACATAACAAAATATTATATGTAGGACTTCGGTGGTCGGACTATATTCAAATTCAAGGGTGGCCAACCCAAATGATGTTGCGGGTCACTTTGGAAATGCATCCTAACTCCGCGGGTCGCACATAAAATGATATATCTCCTTATCAGATTGAGACCCACTATATATAAAACAGACATTTTTTGGGAGAGAAAAATTGAAACATAATGAGCTATTATTATTATGTTTACAATTATTCTTACACGTAGACAATATAACAATATTGATACTAAACGCCCATTGTAAAGAAATATATATAACAAAAATTAAATTTAAAAATATATAAATATAAATGAAATAAAAAATATATAATTTTTAATATTTATTTTACGAGTGAGATGCATTTAAACATACATGTATTAAACGAAATAAAAACAATGAAATCCTTAAAAAATGATTTATTTTACGAGTGCGATATATGCTTCTCCACTCTTTCACTTAGCTTTTACAAATAGATCTCCATTTGGGTATTTGCAAATCGTAATGGATGTTGCAATATTAATTGGTGTTTATAATTTAACTATTCTGCGATCTAATAACTATAAACTTATAAATAAAATATCTGTCATACATTCGCAAGACTATTATTTTAAAAGCAAAGTTAATTTTTTCTCATCATTTCGACGATTTATTTTTTAATATAGGGATGCACACACGGTGTATTTTTTTAAATACATTGGTTTTCACTACTTAGGCCATTATAAAATAAATATATTTTGTGAAAGCGTGATACATCTCACTGTCCGGAAAAACGTTCAAGGCGGGCCGCGGGTTGGTCACCCCCTGCTCAAATTGCATGCTATCTCACAAAGTGGCACACATTTTTTTCAAAACCTGCATTTCATTACAAATTTAACAAAAAGGAAAGTGTTGCCGAGTTTTTGCTTAATGAACAGATTGCGCGCTCTGTAGTATCATGTGTGTGTAATGAGAGCGGAAACGGAGGAAAGAGATATAAAAAGCTGCCTCCACTCTTTGACGGACGGTTCGTCAAGTTTTGCTTTTTGCGAAACCTTGCGCTGCTGGTGCTGCAACAGGAACGACGTCGTTTCCATTTCTGAATGGTACAACCATCTTGAAGAATGCCAGCGTAAAAAAAAATTAAATTTTGATACGCCTTTTTAAAAAAAATAAGTAAATAAATAAAAGTATTTCTTTTTATTCGTCAAGAAAGATAGTATGCATAACGAGTCTCTTGTTTGCAACTTGCATCCTTTAACTTAAAAAAAAAAATTGGTTCTTGGTGTTAATTAAATGGTAAAAAGGAGTCCTTCTGTTAAGTTAATTTATCATCCACTCAAGTTGAACGAAAAAAAAAATGATTAAATTAGGGTGTCATTTTAGCAAGTGTGTCAAACGCTGGATAATGAAGTTAAATTAAGCAGTTAGCACTTCACACGACTTGAAACAAATTTATAATTTATGACTTAAACTAATAAAATCCCCTCCCACCACCGCCATTTTTTTTTTTTTTTTCAAAACTTGAAACGGAAATGGTTTGAAATAAATTAGATCATTGAACGCTATTCACATGTACCATACTTGGATAATAATTGTTAAGTGTAAAAATTATTAAGTGGATGATTTTCCATTACTTGTATGAGATACAAATTATGATTTCGTGCTACTACATTTAAAATTTCTTTAGAGGTTTTGATTTATGGTCTAGAACACTTTTACAAAACTTATTTATTTTACAGTATAATGGCCAAGGTAGTGAAAACCAATGTATTAAAAAAATAGATTATGTGTGCATCCCTATATTAAAAAATGATGCCGAAATAATGAGACAAAATGAACTTTGATTTTAAAATAATATTCTTCTATTCTCCTATATATAATAAAAAACTTCGCGTACTCCACTCTTGGAATACAGTTCATTTTAGAATAGAAAATTCTCTAAACTACCGCTTGCGTAGAAAAGCAACATCCGGTTTATACGAAGAATCGGACGATTCGATAATTGTTAGTGATGCTAGTTAGACATGCACGGCGAAATGTAAAAGGAAAGAAAAAAGTTAGAAATTGAAAGAAAATTTTAAAAATTGAAAGAAAAAAGAGAAAAAAGTTTTATAGTTATTGTGGAATTTTTTCCATCTATTTTTTTTTTCTTTTGATATTATGTAATTTGTCAAAGTAATATCTTACCTGAAATAAAAAACAGAATTGCGTCTGCCAATAAGGCCTTTTTTTTTTTTTTTTTTGGTTAAGAAATCTGTTTTAATCATAAGCAGATATACTAAATTATATAACATATATATATATATATATATATCAAACTATATATATATCACAGTTCATAAGCAGAAAAACTAAATTCTTGTCATATAAAACCCTTATTAGACCTATTTTGGTCTAGGGCTCTGAAACTTGGACATTGGCAAGATCGGATGAGGCCCATTTGGGTCTATTGGAGCGGAAGATTTTAAGGGAAAGTGATTGTTGGAGAAGACGGTACAACACAGAAATTTAAAAATGCTATAAAAAACCCAGATATTACAAAATTTATTAAGATCAATAGATTAAACTGGTCAGCTCAAATATTCAGAATGAATGATTTAAACCCTGTAAAAAGGCTCGTTTTGGCAAAGCCACGGGGACAAAGAGGAAGACGACGACCCATATTGAGATGGATAGACGCAGTTGAGAAGGATTTTGCTGTACTAGGGGTTAAAAATTGGAGGACTCATGTCACTCAGAGGAAGGCACGGAAATCTCTTCAAAGGAAAGCCTTGGCCCACTCTTAAATGTCGTGCTATTGATGATGATGATTATGTAATTTAAAATTTCGATTATTTAAAATTAAAAGGATTTTCATTTTTATTAAAATTCTTCTATCCATACCTTTCCCCACTGTGTTTGACTTTTCTCACTTGTCAATTTTCCCACGCAATCCAAAGGAATGAAAAATTAAAAAAAAACACTTTTCAATGAAATGATCATAATTAGGGCTTAATATGTCTAAGCTAGCGTATTAGCGTATTTCCAATTAAAGCAAACATACTGTTATCCTGTCATTACAGTGCCATAGCGCTTGCATGAGATAATTTTTTTTTCAAGGCTGTCTTGAGCAACAGCACTGAGACTCGGCAATACGCATTTGTACACTTGCGCAATTTTTATTTCCAGGTTAATTATTTACTAAAACTCTAGAGGGGGGTTAGCCGTAGTTCGGCTGACGTACACAAAGTGGTGATGTTCCTGCGCACAATAAAATTTGATCAACATGTTTTATTGTCACAAAATTATTCAAAAACAAAAATTAAAATGTTACGAAAAAAAATACTGTTTTCATTCCAATCAAATAAAAGCAGTCCGTTGAAAATGGTGTGAGTCGTCGTTTTCTTATTCGGAATCGAGTTTCATATTTTGTTAAAAATGTTCTCTTCCGACGACTACAGTCATAAATATGCTAAAGAAATGTCTACAATGATGAATATATATATATATTCTGCAATCATGAATATTCTAAGGAAATGTCTTACAATCATGAATATATATATATTCTGCAATCATGAATATTCTAAAGAAATATCTAGAATCATGAACATATATATATATTCTGCAATCATAAAAATGCTAAAGAAATGTATCTTGATGGAGAAATAATATTTAATAATAATAAAAAGCTAATATGTAAAAGAAAAATTTATCTTTTTTTCCATAGTAAGAAAAAAAATTAAACAGACTTTTTTTTTCTAACGAAAACACTTAAATTTTAAGTTTTCAAGTCGTAAAAAATTTTTAGATTCGTGTTTCGTTTTTAAAATCATTGTGTTTGCGAGAGATTGAATCAAGCTGGCGGAGGTTGGGGGGGGATTAGAATAAGAGGTGAACAGAACTAAAAAAAAAATAAAAAGAATGAATAGACTTTTCTGTTCTTTGTTGTTTGTTTTCTTATCAAAGATAAATTCACTTCCCCCCTTTCAAATATTCTTTCCTGAAATGTGGATTTTCATGGTAGTGTAGCTACCTGCACCGATATTTCAGAAAACTTGTTTCAAATGTGTTGTTCCTCAATAACAACAATTCTTCAAAAGTTAAAATTGAATGAAATGTAAAAGAAAATAGACTCAACTAAAACGAGGTGAATGGCCCTCCGATAATAATAGGATGGTGAAAATAATGCTCTGCTATTGGAGGGGAAATGAAATTGAAGCAATTTGTTATTTTAATTTAAATATTTGTTTGTAGCGTATTTACATAGTAGGGCAACAAATAAAAATGTTCGAATCGGGGCTTTCAAGGTGAAGAAGCCTTAACGCATCACTAACAATCCATATGCTAAACAAGTTCCATCATTTTTTTTTTCTTCTTGAAATTGATTTTTATTTAAAAGTAAAACATTGCAATTCCTGAGACATATTGGGGAAATAAGTTTATAATAGTTATCATAATGTGGAAATAACTATATCAAAGCTATGCTACAGGTTTGCCAGGGCAAAATAGTTTGATTGAACCATCTCTGTTAATTCTGGCGGTGGCATGGATGTTTGTGAGTAGTTCGGAATCCACTTTAAACTGTAGGTCCCAATCTGTTTTGTCCCGTGTGCACAAGATGACAGTAGAGCGACAAAACAAAACTCAAAGGGAATGGGGCCTGAGGGCCAAGTGCCTAGCACTCTGGAGCTCGGTGCCATAGGTTTCGGGTTCGAGTTCCGGCGGTGTGATGGATGTTTGTAATGATTGGAATCCATTTTAAACTGTAGGTCCCGGTCTATTTAGCCCTTGTGTGACATTTGACACATTGAGTTACAACACTATTTAAAGGTTGGTTAGAACAGGGCAAAGACAAAAATAATCCATGCAATTAAAATTTTATGCGGTGTTATGAAAAGAAATCCTGAGGTTACTTACAACCGGGACCTACGATTTAAAGTGCATTCCGAACCACTACAAATATCCATGGTACCGCCTGGACTCGAAGCGGAAACTTATGGAACCGAGAGCCAGAGCACTAGTCACTGGGCCCGTATTAATACGTAACATCGTAAAATAGTATTTTAACTTTATTAAAATTAAAATACTATTTTTCGATCTTGGGTTTATTTATTAATTTGTTTAGATTTGAAGAATTTTAACATGTTAATCTTAGGTTTGTATAGAAATCGCATTGGCAACTTTCCAAATGATATATTTGATCTCACCCCCACCTCTAAAAAGAAGGTTCTTCTTCTTTAGCGAAGCAGGTTAAGCTGCCAATATAATACGGATGCTTTTCTGTATATCTAATTTTTTTTATTCATTTTACATATTCTTTTTTTTTTTTAATTAATTATGCAGGTTTGGTTTGTCGCTCTACGGTCATTTTGTACACACTTTACTTTAATTAGACCGGGACCTACAGCTTAACGTGGATTCCGAACTCCTCACAAACATCCAAGACACCGCCAGGATTCAAACCTGAAACCTGTGTACCAAAGGCCAGAGCGCTAGCCAATTGGCCATCAGGCCGTAGCTATTAGGTTTTGCATAAAATTACAAAAAGATGCCCAACCCTTAATGACAGAATACTGCCCATAAAACTTCAGCTAAAATATGAAAAGAAGCCGACATTTCAATTCCTAATCCACCACGGGCCATTACAGAGAATCAAACCACCAACTGATGGCACATTGGATAACACAACGTTTTAATCCCATTGAACAATGGCTCAAAACAAACGAAGACGACATTTCACTCAAAGAAACAAAACAGATGTCTTGAAACACGCGCGGGGGCAGTGGGGAAACTCTCGATTAATAGAGAGGACCGAGGGTGGGGTCGTCTGCGACACCTCTGGGCGTCGATGACAGGCCGCCGCCGTCTTATTAGGCGCTCCGCTTTAAGTGGCAAAAACGCTTTTGCCGACAGACGACGACGATGACCTACTGAGCAGTGAAAGTGACCTCCATAGCTGCTGATGGGACTATTAGAGGACCTCGCTTTCACCGTATTTTGTTGGGAAGTGGTTAATCAAAGGTGATTCTAGGTTTAGAATGAAGATACAGCTTACGTGGAATGAGTTTTCTTTAATGTAGCAAAACCAATTGCACGAAGTATTACCTTAGACGGGAGGTAGTATTATGACGCAATACAGAAGTAAAGTATATAAAAAAAAAAGACAAATGCATCTATGAAAATGACGCTTATAAATAGAGATTCTACCATGACCAGGGATACCAAAATTTTTCTTTATACGGCTATGCTTCGCCCCATTCTCACGTACGCTTGCCCGGTCTGGTCTTATGTAGCTCAATCTAACTTAAAAACGCTTGAAATTTTACAAAATATCACTATTCTCTAAATGACCTCTGCTAAAGAGTTCATGCTCAATTCTGATATCTATAAAGCTATTAACATTCCTTCTTTAAAAGATTTTCTGAAACACATCTCTGTTAAATTTTTGACACGCTTATGAATCACTAAAATACTGCAATGCAGGAAATGGACTCGTACGTTCCCGATTACGATTTAATGACGTCCGCGCAAAATTTTAATTTAATTTTTAAATATTTTTTCTTTTCTTTCATTTGTGTATGATTGTAAGTTAATTTCATTCTATTTGTAAATATATTCTGGGCCACTTTCATTGTTTCAACGCTATTTACCCTGTCCTTTCGAAGACGGAGTCCGCAGGAGCTAAATAGCTCCAAAAGAATACGTCAACCAAGTCGGGTCTATGAAAATGAATTGAAGTGATAAGCAGTTTTAATTATATCCTATTGAGATAGGAGACATTGTTTTTAACCAGAGATAAATGTTCTAAAAAGATTCGAGGATAAATCTTCAAAACAGAAAGTCATGTGGGAAAAAAAAAACTTTTTTTCCTATGGCCATTGTAATCCTACTTTTGCGTGTGTGTGTGTGATGTACGTGAAAATTAGATTCCTCAAACTGTTTTAAAGCTGTTGAGTTATTATTTTATTATGTTATTGAGTGCAGTTGGAACTAAAAACCTGAACTGAAAATATTAATTTAACGATTTAGCAGATGTTCTTAGAAAAAATGGCAAGAACAATTTTTAAAACATCTGCATTTTTCAAACAATTTGGCACATTTCATTGAATTTCTATAAAAATGTATCTAAATTTTTATTTTCGTTCATAGATATGCCACTAGAGCAGACAGTATTAAAGAAATTGAAATGCATTTGATAAGGGAATGAGGAAAATGCAGCGTAAAACAATTTTACTTAAAATTTGAACAAAATTACTTTTAAAAATTACTCTTGAAAATTGTGTTGATGATGTACTATAATAAGTAATAATGTATATCAGTCGTTCATTTTAGTAACATTAGTTTGTAGTACTATATTCACAAAATAGTACTGCAAACGTTGGCACAAATGTTAATTTAAGAGTGTTAAAAAATATTGTCATTTATATTATCCTTTTAAATCTATTTATAAACCTTAATAGTAAACTATTGTAGTTTATAAAACAATTTAAAAGTTCTTAAATCTTTTTATCAATCTTTCAATAACAGTTGGCTTTTGTTAGCCTAGTTAGCTTTTTGTATAGTTCAAGCAAAATTTAAATAACTTAGTTAAAATCATATAAAAGTTTTTTTTTTTTTTAAATATTAAAACAATCAGAATGTGTTGTTACCTTATCTCCTCTTTTTCTGTATATAATATATATATATATATATATACTTTCAATGTTTGTGTGTGGTCGCCCAGGCGCAGCCAAAATTTATAAAATAATTTCACCAAAATTGGCGGAAATAGTTTTAATGCAAAGCCTAGATCAACAGGAAAAAAAAATTTCGAAATTAGATCAATATTTGTTAAGAATTAAGAAATTACTCAAATAAGTTTTTACATCAATTGGCCGACATTTAGCGATAAGTAAATTTTTCACGGCTGACGTTATTTTTTTTACGCTGTTGGAATGCTCATAGATAGGCTGACGTAAAATAAATAAATTAAGCAAACTCGAATGAATTGTAATCACCTAAAATTTTGTTTAACAAATAAGTAAACATTTACATTGACATTTTATGAGCAACAAAGTCCCGTTTAATTCTACACTCCTGTATCCCCGAAGAAGTCGCCAATGTTGCAACCCGAAATATATTGCCAATTCCTTTATGCTACCATAGTTCAGTTCCCGTAGTTCCCTACCATATTTTTCCATATTTTTTTACAGATAATTTATGTACAAAAAAGTATGAAAAATGTATTTTGAAAAGCGATATGCAAATACGATATTTATATTTAGTTATATGAAATTAATAATACGAAATATTTTATATTATAATATATATATATAGTATATACAGGGTGATTATAATTAAAGTCCCACTTTCAAAATGTAAAAAAAAAAAAAAAAAAAAAAAAAAAAAAAAACACTCGTCACAATGAGTTCAAATTTAAACTGAAGATGCTTGAAGAAGGGGGAAACGGTATGGTATTCGAAAAAAGTTCCAAAGTGTATTAATAGATGGTGCTGTAAGCGGCCTAAAGAAAGTGAATTAGGCGGCCAGTGATATTTTGAATCGAAATGACAACGTATTGGGCATGAGTTGCACATGAAACCCACTGTAATGTGCAATGTGCTTGATGGTATTGGTTTTTTGAATAAAAAACAATGACTTGGAAATCATTGAACTGTTGTGGCATTGTGAGTGGTAAGCCCATCCACCACGGTAAAGTCATACCCTATTGGATGAGAAAAATCGGTGGAACTTTTTTTTTGGATGTCGTGCCGTTTCCCCTTTCTTCAGGTATCTTCAGTTGAAATTTGAACTCATTGTCATGAGTGTTTCTTTTTTTTACAGCATTTCGAAAGTGGGACTTTAATTATAATCCCTTTATACATAAAAGAACTCGGTTTATAACGAACATTTTAAGCGTATTCATTTGAAATATGTTAACTCTACTATTAGATTCCAATCCTATTTCAAGCGAATACATTAGACGAAAAAAAATATTTCAGAAACGGAAATAAGTTGCAAATATTCATTTACCGCGAATATTTTATTTCATCCAATGTAAGCAATTCTACATAAATCCTACAATTTTCGTCAATTATCTCCAAAAAAAAGGAAAGGAAAATCCCACGCGGGAAAATGAAACCCTTCTGAGCGGACCCGCGACACCACGCACCAGAAGACATCCGCGCCAGAATTTCTTCTTTTTCCGCACGGTGGGTTTCCGATTCCCCGATAAATTACGGGCATCGTAAATTAACACACTCGTGCTAATGGTTTACTTTACGAGGGACCTTGAGAGCGTGCAGAGGAAGATAAATCTCGCACAAAAACCGTCCCACTTGGCAATCGCGTCTGTTGGCACCCGCCGAAAAGGCCACTGAATCATCTGCAGAAACGCGATGGTTCTTTTCTTTTTCCTCAAGGTAAGCGCACGACCCTCTGCACATTGGCGGTGATTAATGGTCCAATAGCCCATGATGAATGGACCGCGTGAACTGATGGTTGACTGCACGAAGACGACTCGAAAACCTTTCATTATTAAAATATGTATCCCACATTTTAGGTTACCTACCAGAGGCAATCAGTCGTGGTCAAGAATTTTTGAAAGAGTCAGGCCGACTCTTTTATAAAAATAATTTTTCTAAAATTCAGAAAATGAATGTTCATATTATATATATATATATATATTCTAATGCAGCTGGAAAATACTTCGCAGAGCGAATGCCGAGTCGGTGTTCTCAGCACCGAGGCTTACAAACAGCTATCCTGGATCCACAATGGAAAAAGCTATTTTACTACTAAAAACAAGTATAACTTATTTACGGTTAAAATGTACAATTTTCTTTTGCTTGTCTTAAGCTATTCTGTAATTATTTGGTACTGCTATTTTTATAGGACATACTTTTTGATAAAAAATTTAGAGCACAAGAATGTCTTTTAAGTGAGTGTGGCGCATAATACACCTTTAAAGATGTGAAAAATACTTTGTTATGAAAACATATTTTTACAGATATCAGTTCCATGAAAGTCATTAAATTCATTTCACACATCAATTCCAACTCAGGAGTCAAAAGATTTTGCCGCCTCTTCACCTCTGGTTACTAGATATCTTTTATTGGAGATATTATCTCACCTTAAAATGTTGTCCGTCACTTGCCTACTAGTTGTCTGCACAAAGACGACTCAAAAACCTTTCATTATTAAAATATGTATCCCACATTTTAGGTCACCTACCGCAGGAATCCTCGAATTTTGAAGGAGTCAGGCCGATTCCCGATTAAAATTAAAATAATTTTAATTTTCTAAAAATCTGAAAATTAATTTTGAAATTACATATTAAAGAGGCAATTCAATGGTATCATTCAAACAGTAGAAAAGACAGTGACTGCTTCAGTAGCAAACCAAGTAAGTGTTCTCAGAACTGAGGCTTACAAAAAGCTGTCTTGGATCCACAATGGTTTGGTTTGGTTTGTCACTCTAGGGTCATCTGGTGCACACGAGGGCTAGACCGGGAGTTTAAAAGTGGATTCAGAACTACTCACCCACATCCATATCACCGCCATGATTTAAACCTGAAGCTCGGAATACCAAATGCCAGAAGATCCACAGTGGAAGATCTTTTAAAAGCTATTTTATTACTAACAAGTAATAAAGAAAAAAAAATGTAAAGTCAATTTCTACTTTTTTCCCACTATATTGCAGAAAGTCCTTCGTAAATAATTTTCATTCATTTTTTTAAGTTAGAAAAAATTCTCTCTCTCTCACATACACACTTTCCATCTCTCTCACTAATTTATTTGCATGTTCCATTTTCCATTTTGTTCCCTCCTTGACTCAGACTAGAACCCAGAATGAAAAAAGAATCTGAAAAAGAAATTCCATGAAAGTCATTTAATTCATTTCACACATTCTTCTAAACTCATAAGTAAAGATCATAAAATTACCAAAAAAGAGTCGAGAGTTGCTATAAAAATTTCGAAATCAGGAGTCTAAAGTTTTTGTGAGAGGTCCAGAATCCTCGTAAAATTTTATGTCCTGGTCTAATTAGCCTAAAATGTGCAAAAAATGACAGTAGAGCGACAAACAAAACAAATTGGTGAAATTTAAGTATGTTTCTACTTAAAAAAAAGATATTTTATTCACAATACGTTAGAATCTGAGGTAGCTCTAATCGTGATAAATCGAAGACTTGTTTTTTTCAAAAACTTGAAATGTCTCCATTTCAAAAGAATCACTTAATTCATGTTTCCATGAATTAAGTGATTAAATGCACATCATAAAATGCACATTAAATGCACTCATAATGCACATCGACAGATAAAGAAGACAAGCTTTTCCTTTGTTCAATAAATATCGGAGCATTGTAGGCGATATTTCAGATGAAATATAAACTTGAATACATCTTTTCTCAAGAATTTACAGCGGTCTGATGGCCAATTAGCTAGCGCTCTGGCCTTTGGTATCACAGGCTTTTCAGGTTCGAATTCGGGTTGTGGGAGTTATTTTTTTTGAGTGGTTCGGAATGTTAAACTGTAGATCCCGGTCTAGTTAGCCCAAAGTGTGCACAAAATGACCACAGAGTAAAAAACCAATAATTTACAATGATTAAAGAAATAATTCAATACATTTTTTAAGCATAAAAATAGGAGTAATATAGTTTTTGTCCAAAGTTTGTGTATTATGAAAATTTTTCATTGAACTATTTTTTCTCGCTTGCAGTAATCGTCGTATATATATTTTTTTAAATTATTAACTAGCTAATTACAAATCATCAAAACGAAACAAAATTTCTGCGAGAAGCCAACTTTGGACTGCTATGGCTCAATATTTTGCGTCACAGTTTCACAAATGTTATTTTTTCTTAATTACGCAACACTCCAGAACCAATATTGACCCAAACCAAACCAAATAAATGGAAGTGTGCGAAGGCATTGTGGGAAGCAAGCGATTTGACAGCTGCGGCGCTCTTTTTCCAAACGATATTTTTGAAGTTCCTGTTTTGAAAGAGCCCCCTTCCGGTCCGGCGGAGAACAATGACACAAAGGAAATCGTTTGTACTCAGAACGCGCGCTTTCCCAGTCCTTGGTCTTAATTTATAATTCTTGTAAATCGCCAATTCCAAATATTCATTGCATTCTGCTTTGAATAGAATTGCATTTATAATATAATTATTTTTTATTAAAACATTATTTCAATTATTTCTTGGTGACATTTTACTGGAGGAGAAATGTTTATTATTATTAATAATAAACTTTTGAGAAGGATACTTGAAGATCCTCCATTTTCTACTCACTGAAGATACTCAGTTTCTTTGAGTGATCTATTTGAACTCAACACAATAAATAATAACATTTTTCCTCGAAAAATTTCATTTAATTTTGAACAAATTAAAATATATAGAGAAAAAAAAAATAAAGAAGAAATTAAAAAATTATTAAAGTTCAAAAGAGTAAACAAAAATAAACATTGCCTATTTTAACATTTTGCACATTTAACTCAAAATTTTAACGTATCTCGTATGGTTGTGAATTAAAATAAAACACTTCAAATCAATTTCTCAGTTGTTGGTCACACTTTAAAATGCATTGATATAAAGTCATAATTTAAATGTATTAATATTAATATCATTTTCATTATATGTTTAAGACAACAATACAATTTTTTGACATATAACATATATATAACATAATAGCATATAATTTATATAACATAATAGCATTGTAGAATTCCTCACACATCCACCAGGGTGATCATCATTAACATGATTCCTGATACAGTTTTAATTTGTTAGGAGGATCAGACTTAAAAACTAACAAAATTTAAATTTTAAATTTAGAAAAAAAGGGGTTTTTGACTAAGGGTTTAAAAAATTCAATTCGAATATTCTTTTTAAACTACTGGTGCATTAGAATATTCGGTTTTTTCCCCCTCCGATGGTTAGAGATTTTGATTTGTTTTGTCACTCTACTGTCATTTTGTTTTTCACACTTTGGGCTAATTAGACCGGGACCTATTGCATATTAGAGAGTAACATTTTTCAATAACGTGTTATCTTGGATGCGAGGTCTTTGTTTACATAACTTGTTTTTTCTTCTTTTTTAGCTCTACAAAGTTTATTGCCCAAAACATGTTTGCTTTAAAATTACACTCAACAAAGTTGATACAGTTGTTGCTGAATAGTATATTAAAATGTGCAAAAAAATTTAGATCCATACAAATTTGTGAACAAAAATTCTCTTAAGGCATGAATATAAAAAAGAAACCACTAAAAATTATTTGACTAATCCAGGGATGGCCAACCCGAATGATCTTGCGGGCCACTTTGGAAATACTCTATAATTCCGCAGGCCGCATATATCCCCATATTAGATTTAGACATTTTTTTTGGGAGTGAAAAACTGAAACATAATGAGTTATTATTATTTTTTGTGTTTCCTATTATTCTTATATGAAAACACAGATAATATAACACTAATGATACTAAACGTATATTGTAAAGAAATGAAATGAACACAAAAATGAAATATAAAAAATATATAAATATAAATGAAACAAAAAAAAAATAAATCATTAAAAAATATTTATTTTAGTAGTGCAATAGTTGTTTGATTTTAAAATAATATTCTTTCCAAATTTAATTTTTTCTCATCATTTCGACAGTTCATTTTTGAATGTTCATTTTCGACAGTTCATTTTCACTTCTTTGGCCATAATAAAATAAATATATTTTGTAAAAATGTGATAAATCTCATAGGCCGGAAAAATATTCAAGGTGGGCTGCGGGTTGGCCACCCCTGGACTAATCATTACAAAATTCACGCCAAATAATACTGAAACCCTTTGAAACAATTATATACATAATGATATATATTGTATAACATATTTTTATATACATAATGATATATATTGTATAACATATTTTTATATACATAATGATATATATATATATTGTATAACATATTTTTACATATTTTTATATACATAATGATATATATTATATAACATATTTTTATATACATAATGATATATATTATATAACATATTTTTATATACATAATGATATATATTATATAACATATTTTTATATACATAATGATATATATTATATAACATATTTTTATATACATAATGATATATATTGTATAAACAGAAAAACATATATCAACTTTTGAAGGTTCTTTTTTGTGTGGCCAGCAACCCAAAAAGTCAGTGCATCTCTTATATACAGAAATGCTGTGAAGTTCAATATTTCAATGATTTAATACATTAGCAAATTAACAAGTAAAAGTTTTAAGGTTAATAAAAAATGGTCGGTTTCGACTGAAATTGAATCTTACACGGCAACTTGTTTTACGTCTTTCAACAATTAACGAAAACAGCAATTTATATGTAAATTTTAAATTGGAATTTCGCCCTTGTACTTTTTTTTTCTTTATGGAAAGCTCACGCTACTTTATGTTATTGAAAAATTAAAAACAACTCTGTTGCGGGATAATAAGCTCTAATTATGTCTGCGTGCTAGTTTTTATTTTCCTAATTCATAAATCCGGAAGCCGATTGCATTTCATTCCCTTCGAGTAGTTAATTAAAAGGTCGGACAAAGGTCATCCCACTGTTTGTTTACTTTTCCAACTGAGCCAAGTGAAGTTCACTTTTTTCTTTCGCTTCTTTAGGAATTGATTAGAAATCGTTATTAACAGCTGCATTTCTAGCTTAGGTTTGTTTTCTTTATTTAAATGTTTTCTTCTTGGTTGACGTATTCTTTTGGAGCTATTTAGCCCCTGGGGGCTCCATCTCCGATAGGACAGGGTCAGTACAGTTGAAAAAATGAAAATTGTCCAGAATACATTTACAAATATAATAAAATTAACTTGCAATCATAATCAAATAAAAAAAAGAAAATATTTAAAAAATTAAATTAGAACTTAAATTAAAAACGTTTTAAATCATAATTGGGAGCGTAAGAGTCCATCTCCTGTATGGCAGTATTTTCATGATTCAGAAGCGTGTCGAAAAATTTAAAGAAAGAATGTTAATAGCTTTATAAATATCATAATTGCGCATGAACCGTTTAGCAGAGGCCATTGGTCATTAGCAGAGTCATATTTTGTAAAGTTTTAAGCGTTTTTAAATTAGATTGAGCTGCATAGGACCAGACTGAGCAAATGTACGTGAGAATGGGGCGAAGCATAGCAGTATAAAGAAGGATTTTGTTATGCCTGGTCGTGGTAGAATGTCTATTCATAAGTGGGTAGACCATTTAAAAGTATTGCGAAAATTAACCCAAGCCGAAAATTAACCACCGAAATTAACCCAAGCCAATACATTCGAATACATACTGAGGATGCGCCTGGGCGTCTTTTTACAAACGACGTTTTATAAATATAGAAAGTTAGAAAGTTTTTTAAAAGGTAAGAAATAGAAAGTTATTCAAAAAGGTAAAGGAAGGAAGAAAGATAGAAATTTTTAGAAGAAAAGGATAGAAAGTTTTTTTTTTTAAAGGTAAATTCTATTATTTTGATCTACAGGCCATTCAGCTAGTTGTGATATAAAGAGGAACATGAAAGCTACTTACGAACACCGTAAAAAAGCATAACGGCACAAGTTACAAATGTAGTGGGCAAGATTCTCACTAAAAAAACTTAAAATGTGATACTTCAATGTCTTATTTCGAGTTTTTTAAAAATTAAATCTGTGTAAACTAGTGGATTTTGCTCACGTCATGAGCTTTTTATGGCTCCAATTTGCTTTTTATGAGAATGTACAAACAACTTTAAATTTACTAAATACGAAAAGTACGTAAGTTAATGTAAAAAAATTTTGTCTCCATCCTTTCACCTATTATACATGATGAATTTCTTAAATAAAGCAGATGGAATGTTAATTTTTTAAATGTTTATCGAAATTTTTAGTAAAGAGAAATGATATAGCAAGTACTGGATTTAACTGAAAATAATCTGGTTTTCGACTTAACTTAAATGTATGTTGATATAAATGTCCGAATACAATTTTGATAGCCCTGATTTAAACACTTGACTTATACATAAAATTCTGCGTTTTTCATTATATCTCGCTGTATATAAAGAAATAGGTTATATAATTCTGTGTGAGTGCATGTGACTTCTGTGACTGTGCATCCCCATAACATACACAAACAAACGGCGAAATATTTGAGTTTAATTACACTCTTAAAATACAGCAGTGTCAACTAAAGGAATCTTATAAACAGATAAATCTGAACTAATGCGCGAAAAGCCCATCCGAAAACATGACAGTCCATTTACCACGGGCAATATCCTAATGACCTTATTTTTCATACACAAGATAGCGATCTTCCATCTTCATAATTGATGTTGAAAGCGATTTCAATGAGAAGATTCCATTGCATCATTTGATTTTTTTTTATTCACGATATCTCAGGTTACTTAACGTTTTACAATGGTCAAAGGACACTTTGGTGGATCTTTACCATGATCCTTCCCTCCCCACTCCCCCAAATTAATTAGAACTTGTTCCACGCATCCATTAGGGGGGGGGTGGTGGATTAATGTTCTATTTTACTTTTGGTTGAGCACGTGTTGCTTCGTGATTAGTTTTTGCGGTTTTTCTAACGTGAAAGATTTCTTGAATGAACTGTTCCTTTCATTTCTTGAAATGTAACAAAAATCATTTTGACTGGTAAAACATCTGCTTCAATTGCAACATTTTAACACTGTATTCATAATTATCTAAAATGATAAACTTTTTAACAAGAAATTTAAAAAAAAAGGACTTTGAATAAGAATTTTTAAAAGACATTTTTGTAACACTACAAAATAATTCAGATACATGTAAATAATTTTAGTAAAAAAAATTTAATTTCTTTTTGCAAAAACGTATTTTTAAAACATTAAGTGACAACGTACTTTACTTTTCATATATCTTCAAAAAATATGTAAATAAATAGTTTCAAACTCGTAACTGAGGTGTATTTATTGCTTTTCACAAAATCGACATATTCAGTTCATCGAGATATTCAGTGAATTACCAAGTTTATTGCCATGAGATATGAAAGATATATCGTGTCGAATTTACTCATTTTAAGGTCAAAAACATTATAATACGGAAAGTTATGCCTCATATTATAATAAAAATAATTTTATTCATAAGTTTAAAAAACAATTTTGACTACATATGTATATACATCATATATATATATATATATACACACTCACATTTGGGCAAACATTCGACTTTCGGAAATTCAGAAATGTTTTTATCATTTGTTACTTTATTTCTTATTCATCAATAGAGCAATCACAATATAGCACCACACATGTCTGCATGACATGTAATTATATACACAATAGAACATTCATTTCATCATCATAAAAAAATTCACGTATTCATTCATTTCAATTATCACAAAAAGAGCATTTATTCATTTTCAATCATTACAAAAAATTCATTCATTCTTTTCTATCCTTACAAAAAATCCATTCATTTCAATCATTAAAAAAAAAAATGATTCACGCATTTTAAATTATTACATGAAAAAACCATCCTTTCATTCATTTCAATCATCGCATGAAAATCATCCCATTCATTCATTTCAATCCTTACATGAAAATCATCCGTCCATTCATTCATTTCAATCATCGCATGAAAATCATCCGTCCATTCATTCATTTCAATCATCGCATGAAAATCATCCAGTCCATTCATTTCAATCATTAGATGGCAATCATTCTCCATTCATTCATTTCAATCATGCATGAAAATCATCCGTCCATTCATTCATTTCAATCATTAGATGAAAATCATCTTCAATCATGACATTCCAGTCATTCATTTCAATCATTAGATGAAAATCATCCGTCCATTCATTCATTTCAATCATCGACATGAAAATCATCCAGTCCATTCATTCATTATTAGATGGCAATCATTCTGCTTCACTTCAATCATGGCATGAAAATCATCCATTCATTCATTTCAATCATCGCATGAAAATCATCCGTCATTCATTCATTTCAATCATGACATGAAAATCATCCGTCCATTCATTCATTTCAATCATCGCATGAAAATCATCCATTCATTCATTTCAATCATGACATGAAAATCATCCAGTCATTCACTTCAATTATTTGGCAATCATTCTGCTTCACTTCAATCATGACATGAAAATCCTCCAGTCATTCCAATTATTAGATGGCCATTCATTCATTTCAATCATGACATGAAAATCATCCAGTCATTCATTTCAATCATTAGATGGCATGAAAATCATCATGACATGTCCATTCATTCATTTGGCAATCATTCTGCTTCACTTCAATCATGACATGAAAATCATCCAGTCATTCATTCATTTGGCAATCATTCTGCTTCACTTGAAAAAAAATCCTCCATTCATTCATTTCAATCATAGATGACAATCATCCATCCACTTCAATCATGACATGAATATCATCAGTCATTCACTTGAAAATCATGGCAATCATTCATTCATTTCAATCATCGACATGAAAATCATCCGTCCATTCATGGCAATCATTTCACTTCAATCATGACATGAAAATCATCCATCCATTAGATTCATTCTGCTTCAATCATCGCATGAAAATCATCCAGTCCATTCATTCATTTGACAATCATTCGCATGAAAATGACATGAAAATCATCCAGTCATTCATTTCAATCATTAGATGAAATCATTCGTTCATTCATTCATTTCAATCATCGCATGAAAATCATCCATTCATTCTGCTTCACTTCAATCCTTACATGAAAATCATCCAGTCATTCACTTCAATCATTAGATGACAATCATTCTGCTTCACTTCAATCATGACATGAAAATCATCCAGTCATTCACTTCAATTATTAGATGGCAATCATTCTGCTTCACTTCAATCATGACATGAAAATCCTCCAGTCATTCACTTCAATCATTAGATGAAAATCATTCTGCTTCACTTCAATCATGACATGAAAATCATCCAGTCATTCACTTCAATCATTAGATGAAAATCATTCTGCTTCACTTCAATCATGACATGAAAATCATCCAGTCATTCACTTCAATCATGAGATGGCAATCATTCTGCTTCACCAATCATGACATGAAAACTCCAGTCATTCACTTCAATTATTAGATGGCAATCATTCTGCTTCACTTCAATCATGACATGAAAATCATCCAGTCATTCACTTCAATCATTAGATGACAATCATTCTGCTTCACTTCAATCATGACATGAAAATCCTCCAGTCATTCACTTCAATCATTAGATGGCAATCATTCTGCTTCACTTCAATCATGACATGAAAATCCTCCAGTCATTCACTTCAATCATTAGATGACAATCATTCTGCTTCACTTCAATCATGACATGAATAATCCAGTCATTCACTTCAATCATTAGATGACAATCATTCACTTCAATCATGACATGAAAATCCTCCAGTCATTCACTTCAATTCTGCTTCATCAATCATGACATGAAAATCCTCCAATTCACTTCAATCATTAGATGACAATCATTCTGCTTCACTTCAATCATGACATGAAAAATCCAGTCATTCACTTCAATCATTAGATGACAATCATTCTGCTTCACTTCAATCATGACATGAAAATCATCCAGTCATTCACTTCAATCATTAGATGACAATCATTCTGCTTCACTTCAATCATGACATGAAAATCCTCCAGTCATTCACTTCAATCATTAGATGACAATCATTCTGCTTCACTTCAATCATGACATGAAAATCCTCCAGTCATTCACTTCAATCATCAGATGAAAATCATTCTGCTTCACTTTAATCATTAGATGAAAATCATTCTGCTTCACTTTAATCATTATATGAAAATCATTCTGCTTCACTTTAATCATTATATGAAAATCATTCATCAGATGAAATTCAACACGGGGGTTATTGCCCAGCGTATTTAGTCCTGGACTGTTGTGTTGTCGGGCATGGAGAAAGAACGTAACCCGGCGGTCATTCCGTGCTGTCAAACATTTCTCCGCTCCCATAAATCGGTCATCCCATCCCATCCCCCTTTCAGTATCTGACGAATTCATTGCCTTTCAACGCAAAGAGACGCGGCTTGTGGATCGGGATGCACGCACTGAGCAATCGCCCGGCTAACAGCCTCGGCCAGAGTCCAACAGGCATGAGTCAGCTGTTTACTGCAGGGCTCTTCGCTCCGGCGGCGGGCCAAGGCGAAACGGCGATAACTCAACAGCTACCACAACAAACCCATTTCAGAACTTGCATTCACTTTTCATTCTCTTAGAAGTAACCGGCCTCAAAAAGGGGAGGGAGGAGTTGTGTAGGGGGGGTACTGGATTTAAAAACCTTTGGAAAATTAAAATGGAGGATGGTAGTTTAAAAGTTATAATGTTGTTGAACAAGTCATCAAGTAAAATAATAAAACTAAACAGAAATCAAGATGAGTATGTAATCAATGCATTTATAATACATTCATTACATACGGAACACATACTAAAAGTAATTACAGAGCATAAGCTAAATGCAATTAATGGAATGTGCGCAAAGAAAAAAATAAAATTGATATTCAACGTACGTTTATTTCATTCCTTTATGTCGTTGTTGTTCTAATGCAGCTGGCAATAGAGAGACAGTTTATCTTTATGCCATGCGCAAGGGTTGCACCGCCGTTACTCATTGAGCATTACTCAGGGGGCACGTGTAGCTTGAAGATAGGCTACGGACGCTACCCCCACAACGCTCTGCGATCCTATTAGATTGGGACCTACGGTTTAAAGTGGATTCCGAACCCCTCACAAACATCCATGGCACCAAAACCTGTGGAACCGGGACTCGAACTCGAAACCTGTGACACCGCGCCAAAGCGCTTGCCACTCGACCATCAGGCTCCATTTCATTCCTTTATATAACAAAGGAAAAACGAAGAATTTCATGCGGTTGTGTTGTCTAGTTGCCAAAGTGTCCCCCGAGGGACAGCGGAACGACCCAGGAGGCGACAATAGCAGTGGGTTCATCAGGGAGACGTTTCATAAAAATAAGATTGACGGTGAAAAAATGCGATGCGTGCTCACGTCCACGGTAGGTCTTAAAAAATAAGTAAGAACTCGTGGAAGATAAATGTCCGCGAGTGTAGCACGCATTTGCGCATGTAATGATTGGTTGAGAATAGAATATTAACAAGTAATATAAAAAAAAAAAAAAAATTTTAAGTCAATTCCTACTTTTTTTTTCACTATATTTGCAGAAAAGTCCTTTATAAATAATTCTCATTGATTTTTATAAGTTTATCGGGCGCTCTCTATGGGTAGATACATGCAACTTAAACCTAAAAAAAACAACCTAAAATTAATTAATTAAATTTAATGACTGAATTAATATTTGAAAAAACCGTATTAACATCCAGTGTCATCCACTGCAAGTTCAAAAAAAATGTATTTGAACTTGAGTGGATGAATAAAAAGTATTTTATGAACGATTGAAAATGTGAATGTGTTCAAATAATGATATCCGAGTACATGACAGCCACTTTTATTTAAGTTTATGCACAAATAGTTTTATAAGCCGATTCGTGTATAATCCGAGAGTACGTTTTTCTACAAATAATTTACAAATGTTGATTGGTTTGGTTTCATTTGTCGCTCTACGGTCATTTTGTGCACGCTTTGCGCTCATTAGACAGGAACCTACAGTTTAACGTGGATTCCATGCCACCGCCAGGATTTTAGCCTGAATGCCCGTGGTACAAAAAGGTCAGAGCGCTAGGCCCATCAGGCCGCTTACAAAATTTCAAAAAGCGTAAATAAGCCGAAATAAAAAAAAATATTTCCCATAATATTCAATTATGTCGCCATGAGGGCGAAAATGTTGCCAAAGATTCTGAAATCACAACTTTGGCGACGTTGCAACAATGTCGATAGTAAAAAAAAAACTTATTTTCATTAAACGAATAACTCATTGAATTAAAAATTGTTTTTCATGGACTCAAGAAATACGAAGGTGCTCTATGTAGCGATACTTGGTGATATATCGTTTACGCCCGGCTAACGGAAAATGAACTTCGTTTTTAACGAGATGAGCGGATTCGGTAGGTAGGTAGACGAATCCGAGAATAATATTGCGCATCTTAATATATTATTTAACAACTACATTCAATTTGTTGTGACTAATCCTCAATGCCCTGCAGTGCGGGACGGGCAGCCCATGAGTGATCTACTCACGGATGGAGGGAAAGGGGGCAGCTTCTGTTGTGATGGAGCACCCGTAGGTAGAAGTCTGACTTTTGCTGCGTGACGCTCTTACAGTCATATGAGACCGGGATCTACGGTTTAAAGTGGATTTCGAACCACTACAAACATCCATGGCACCGCCGTGACTCGAACCCAAAACCTGTGGTACCGAGCGCCAGAGCGCTAGTCACTCGACTATTCTGGCCCACTACATTCAATTTAAAAATCCTTATTAGACCTAGTATTTTGGTCTAGGGCTCTGAAACTTGGACTTTGGCAGGATCGGATGAGGTTCATTTGGGTCTATGTGAGCTGAAGATTTCAAGGGCTACTCTTGGAAGTGTTAGGGGGAAAGTGATTGTTGGAGAAGAAGGTACAACGCAAAAATATATAAATACTATAAAGATCCAGATATTATAAAATTGATTAAGATCCATAGATTAAACTATGCTGCTCCTGTATTTAGAATGATTGATTTATATCCTGTAAAAAGGCTCGTCTTGGCAAAGCGTATGGCAAAAATGCGGCCTAACGTTCTGGTGCTCGGTATCACAGGTTTCGGGTTTGAGTCCTGACGGTGCCATGGGTGTTTGTAGTGGTTTGAAATCCACTTTAAACCTTAGATCCCTGTTTAATATGACTGTAGAGCGTTGGGCGTAGTGTTGACAACCCTACCCCGTAAAAAGATAACATCTCCTGTCTCGAAATCTACCAGTAGGCAGACAACTTTGATCCACCATGGAGCTGTTGCGGCACTGAGGATGGGGAACCACGGTCCTGGCTAAACTAACGTGTTTTCCTAAGATTTGAGGTTTGGTTTGTCGCTCTACGGTAATTTTGCTAACACTTTGGGCTCATTAGACCGAGACCTAGAGTTTAACGTGGATTCCGAACCACCCACAAACATCCATGCCATCGCCAGGATTCGAACCTGAAAGCCTGTGATACCAACGGCCAGAGCTCTAGTCAATTGGCCATTATGTCGCTATGTGTTTTCCTAAAGATCACTCATAAGCTTACATAAAAGAGGTATAAATATTTTTGGAAAAAATAAACATATTCACGTTTATTAATATTGACTTAAAATTTAAACAACCGTCGTAGGATTTCTTTTTAAACGATTATCCTGAAACTTGGTGTTCATGAATAGTGAATCAGTAATCAGCGGAAACGAAAATGTTGGATACAACGTTTTGAAAACCCATGGATGCAAAAGAAGTGAATGCTCTTGGCAATGTTCCTGCGTTAAATGCAACGAAGAAAGAGCGCGGTGACAAGTGAATGGAAGCACGGTGCTCCTTTCCGGATGATTTATCAACGGAAACCGATCCGCGATGATTGAGAGTGGGAGGGGAGATTGTTTATCTTTCATTATTCCACTCCAACAACATCGATTAGCACCGATCTCGGGTTATTCCCAAGCACTTGTATGAAGTGACAGAAACGAAAAACTGATTCAAACTTTTGATCAAGTGTGAGAAATCGGTCAAAAATTTTTACATTCCTTCCTCTTTTACAATTCCTTCTATTAGCTCACACTCTCCCTATATATATCTTGTTCAAATTTTCAATCGTTCATAAAATACTTCTTATGCATCCACTCGAGTTCAAACACATTTTTTTTTTGAACTTTTTTTCAAATATTAATTAATTCATTCATTCATTGAATTTAATTCATTAATTTTAGTTTTTATTTAGATTTAAGTTGCATATATTTACCAATAGAGGGCGCCAGATAAACTTAAATAAAAAGAACGAAAATTATTTATAAAGGACTTTCTGCAAATCGAGTGACAAAAAAGTAGGAATTGACTTAATTTTTTTAAAAATATATTACTTGTTTTTGTAATTTTATATACTACGATCTGGAGGCCTGAAGGTGCCGAGCGCTAACCACTCGGCTAGCGCTCTGGAGCTCGGTACCACAGGTTTCGGGTTCGAGTCCCGGCGGTGCAGTGGATGTTTGTTTGTGGTTCGTAATCCATTTTAAGCAGTAGGTCCCGGTCTAACAGGATCGTAGAGCGTTGCGGTGGTAGTGTTACTCCGCGTCCATAGCTTATCTTCAAGCTATACGCGCCTCCTGGGTAGTGCTAAGTGAGTAACGTCGGTGCATCGCTGGCTTTAAGGCATCAAAGACAGCTGTCTAAATGTTTTCCAGCTGCATTAGAACAACAAAAAAAAAATGTACTATAATCTTTACTAATGAAATTATAAAAATATGTGAAATAAATTGACTGACATTTATGAAACTCGTCTATCTATAAAAACATTTACATTAAAAAGTATTTATTACAACTTTAGATGTATGGTATTTGCATTTAAGTAGGCATGTAAACCTCGATCTGTTGTACAATTCCAAGCTAAGCTAATGTATAGGGTGATTATAATTAAAGTCCCACTTTCAAAATGCTGTAAAAAAAGAACCACTCGTCACAATGAATTCACATTTGAACTGAAGATACTTGAAGATGGGGGAAACGGAACCGCATCAGCTATGGTCTACCTAAAAGCATCTTTCAATCAATCAATCATGATCAACTTTGTCGATGGAGCTTTGTTTACGAAACATTTTATTACAATGAAGCATTCTACGGACTCATACAATTTTAAAGGAGCATCTTAATCTACATCCTGTAGATGTAAATAATAACCAAATGGTTAGTAACTGATATAAAAAAAAACACGAGAAATCACTGTCTATTGTTATTCGTTATTTCAAATAAAAGTTACATAAATAGTAAGTTAGCGTATACTACTATGCCCAAAAAGTAAAACCAATTTTCAATTTAAATTTCCCGGGCATATGGAATTTCAATTTTTTTTTTCTTTTTTAGGTTGCTGCCACTGTCCTTGACATCTGTGTGAAATTTGACGTCAAAATATTCATTAGTGTTTGAGTTATGCTTGGCTTTGGGAGTTATTCCGGCGATTTTTGAAATGTCTGAATTCATTGAGCAAAGAACTTGCATTCAATTTTGTTTGCGGAAAAGTATAGAATGTTGCAGAAGGCATTCGGTGAGCATTCCTATTTCGGAAAGAAATGTTTAGAAGTGGTATAAAGAGTTCAATGAAGGCAGAGAATGTGTTGAAGACGAAGAGCTCTCTGGTCGACCATCACCCTCAACCGACGAAGCTCACGTCCAAAAAATTAAAGATTTGCTGCTTGCAAATCGTCGATTTACAATTAGAGACCTTACTGATGATGTTGGAATTTCTAAAGGATCGGTCAATTTCATTTTAAATCTCGATTGGTATCGAAAACACTGATTTTTTTGGAAAAACATGGTACAAACAGAAGTATTGTAGAGCAAAGAATTTTTAAATTATTATATTTAAATGAAGTACAAAGCCAAAAATGTGAATTTTGATGTCCCTTCAAATAAGGTTCAGAGTCAAGTTTGTTATTGGATAATTTTTATTATTTATTAATTTCTTGCTATGGACCTCAAAAATCAATTTTATTCTATATTTATTTCTTTTATTCTATATTTATTCTATTTCTATAAATTGATAGAATGATAAAGTAATAATAAACTATTTTTGCTCTTTCCTAAATCGTAAATAGATTTGTATAAGATTCATTTTACAAAGAAAAAAAAAAAAAGATATAAATAATTGATTAATTATAAATTTACTGTATTTCTTATTAAGAAAATGTTATTATGTGCATTATTATTCAGTCACTTATTCCGCAAAAAGTGGGTGTCATTCCCTCTTAATGTAAAAAGGAAAATATTTTAGTAAAAAAAGAAAGAAAGAATATTTATTGGTGATTACTACTCTAAAAATAATTGCTTGCTACCAAACTTAGCCGAGGTTCGTAACAGGACACAACTTTCGCTTTAGCCACGGCAGAGGGGCTTTCCAGTAATAAACATCTAAATAATTACACTGACGCGGCAGATATGTAACATGTGATAATATGTAATGTTTATATGATAATATGATTCATATGTAACAATTCGTCATACGAGAGGGACCACAGTTAAGCCACTAAAACGCCGGCTACACTCAATCTACCTTGGTTTGTCACTCTACGGTCATTTTGTGCACACTTTGAGCTCATTAGACAGGGACCTACCGTTTAAAGTGGATTCCCAACCACTCACAAACATCCATGCCACAGTCAGGATTCGAACCTGAAGCCTGTGGTACCAAAGGCCAGAGCGCTATGCAAATCGGCCATCAGGCCGACACTCAATCTATCAGACTTTTTTTGTTTTTGTTTTCATGCAGCTGGCAAACACTTAGATACTTGTCTTTGATGCCTCAAGGCAGGCGCTGCACAAACGTTACTCACTTTGCACTACCCAGGAGGTGCGTGTAGCTTGAAGATAAGCCCCGGACGCGAAGCAACATTACCACCGCAACGCTCTACGATCCTGTTAGACCGGAACCTACGGCTTAAAGTGGATTCCGAACCACTACACACATCCATGCCACCGCCGGGATTCGAACCCGAAACCTGTGGTACCGAGCACCAGACACTCGGCCATTCAGGTCCTAATCTATCAGACTAAAACAAGAAAAAAAATGCCTTCCAAAATAGAGATTACTAGCTCGTATTTGCATTCCACATTAAGAAAACAAGAAAAATCTCCCCCATCCATAAAATCTACCCATTAATATATCTATGTAAACAGACGAAAAAACAACACATGTTTGGTAACACACATTATCTATATCACTCTGGTAATCTGACAGCAATCGAGTCCGTCAACTCTCACTGCGAAATATGTAACTGGACACAACTTTCGCTTTAGCCACGGCGGAGGGGCTATCCAGTAATAAACGTCTAAATCAGGGGTGGCCAACCGGCGGCCCGACATGAATATTTTCCCGACCCGTGAGATGTATCACACTTTTACAAAATATATTTATCTTATAACGGCCAAAGTAGCGAAAAACAATGCATTAAAAAATACATTATGTGTGCATCCATCTATTCAAAAATGAACTGTCGAAATTGTGAGAAAAAATGAACTTTGATTTTAAAATACTATTCTTTCGAATATAGGACAGATAGCGCCTGTTTTATAGACGAGTTTACAGTGATGAGTTCGCAGAACAATTAAATTTTATTCTGCGAACTCATGATGCGCGCGCGCATCTTGAAACATCTCATATAACAGGTTCTATGTTTCACTTTAAGTGACGCACAGGGGATTGTTGATAGCAGAGGAAACCAGACTCTTAGTTTAAGTTGTTAGCGCTTTGGGTTCAATTAGCACCAGCTAATCTTTTTTCTCACATGAAATTGACCCAACACAAAACAGCTCAAACATAACGGCGCAACACCCAATACGATGTACAAATACCCAAATGGAGATCGATTTGCAAAAGCTAAGAGAAAGAGTGGAGAAACCAATATCGCACTCGCAAAATAAATATTTTTTATTTCATTTATATTTATACATTTTATTTTTAGTGTCCTATATTTCTTTACAATGTGCTTTTAGTATCCTTATTATTCTATTATCTGTGTTTACATGTAAGAATAATAGTAAAGATGAGAATAATAACAACTCCTTACGTTTCAATTTTCACTCCAAAAAAATCTCTGTAGCGTGTCCAAATCTAATAGGGGATCTATAATTTTATAGGCGATCGGCGGAGTTAGGATGCATTTCCAAAGTGGCCCACAAAACCATTTGGGTTGGCCAAAACCTGGCTTAAATTATGGGTCAAAACAGGACTTGTTTTTATTACGATCCACTTGTACTGACACGAGCTGTTAACTGAGCGCGTGTAATTAAAAAACTAATTGATGTGATGTTAATCGCCGAGTGCAGTCGGATAGTTTGTCAGAACCACAATAACCGGTGGATTTAAGCCCCACAAATCAGCAGCATCCGCACCGACTTGACTGCCTAATTGCGCCGAAAGTCGAGTAAGGAATATTAATGAAGGGTCACCGAATGTTTACTTCGGAAACAGAACAGTTTGCCAGCTGATACTCGTTAACAGCTTGTTTCCTTCTGATTTATTTGTTTCTTTTTTCGCGCCTGTTGGATAAATTAAAATATATATATATATATTACAAATAGGGTAATAGATAAATAAATAATAGAGAGTTTTTGCATACCGTACGTTAGTTACCATAGGACGTCCGTTAGCTTAGCGCGCATGCTTTTCCTATGAGCATGCGCGCTAGGGAGAAAAAGCTAACGGGCGTCCTACGGTAACT
This sequence comes from Caerostris darwini, assembly GCA_021605075.1. Taxonomy (NCBI): domain Eukaryota; kingdom Metazoa; phylum Arthropoda; class Arachnida; order Araneae; family Araneidae; genus Caerostris; species Caerostris darwini. Next base: position 347,152 of record BPLQ01001987.1, read on the forward strand.
AACATACGGTATGCAAAAACTCTCTAATAATAACTGAAATCTGTTAGGCAAATTTCAACTTATCATGTGTGAACATTCGAGAACGGATGGATAAATTCAGGAATATGCCAATGTTTAATAATAATGTGAGTGATATAGGAAGCAATTGATCGGAATACTACAAGAATGGCCAAATTCAATAGCCACATGAATATAGAAATGTTGCATAAATCAAGAACTTCATGAAGAATGAAGTGTTCAAGAATCTCTAAAAGAATATACAAAAGTAAGATGAATGTCATTGCAAATTAAGAATGAGGTATTCCTAATTCTACAAGAAACGTTATTACATCCAATACCCAAAAGAATATATCAAAGTTTGAAAACTCTAGGCATAAATGAAAAACGAAGTATTCCCAATTCTACAAGAATTCTAATTTTTCATTCCAAATACAATAAGAAGCCCTATAGAGCTCCATAGGCACGGGAAAATGCCACAAGGGATAAATGAAACTTCAAGAAGAAATTGATCAACGCACTACGAGTATTTATAGCTATTGGATATACAAATGTCTAAAATCCCAAGCCAAGACGTGAAAAGTGCTTCAAAACCATACTACAAAACACTTCAAACAAAAGCCAAATTCTCCAAAAAATTCCTTAAGACTAAAGTTATTAATGAATCATTTCAAGAGTTAAGGGGCCCAAAGTACCATTTTCCTCCAAAATTTGAAATGGAGTTTTATTTGCTTAGCTCTCATTTTCGAATAACGTCACGGACCCCTACCAAGAACAACATCATGTTCACACATGATAATAAATGTCAATTGGGAATGAACTGTAATAATATTTAAGGACACGTTCGTTTTACAAATAAAAATTCACCAAATTTTGGTTTTATTTGGTAGAATATTCGATGTAAAAAAAGAACAGGTATCGATAAAAACTGCATTAATATAAAAGATTTAAAATAAAAAAATAAAAACTCAAAATAATCTTATAAAAATTCCTATTAAATATTTTGAACTTGAACTTAAAACAAAATTGAGCTTAAATCAAAATTACCTATAAAAATATATTTTCTTTTTTTAATTTAATATTGAACCAGGAAATCATTTACTATTAAAGACAACAAATAAAGAAAAAAAAAATGTAATGTGTATGATAACTTTAAAAATAAAACAGAATCGATTGTATCTCGCAAAAGATACACAACATCTGGTTAACATCACTCAAAATATTCATAAGATGTAACAATTTATTATTCAAGTTCGGTGATATTTAAAGAAATATGCAAGCTTTGCAGTTGTCCAAAATGTTATTGTTCAAGAAATAAAAAAGTTTCTTTTTCTAAAGGAGTACGTAAAATTATAAAAAATTTCCTTAATCTTCATAATATTTTAGCTGAAATTTTTAATTTTTTGAAAAAAAAATATTTAACATTTTAATGTTTACAACTATATCAAATTATATGAATAACAATAAAAATAAAGTATATATGGCGTTAATAAATAAGCATCAAATCACTACAAATATTTAAAAAAAAAAAAAAAAAAAATACGTAAAAGATAAAATGTAGAGAAATGTAAAAACGTTTAAAAATTTTGCATTTATAAAAATCTTTTGAAAAAACTCTTTATAAATTTAAAAGATTTTGCACATTATTTTACTATTCTCAGACATTTTTTATATCAAATTAAAACCCTTTAAAATTCAATTATTAGTTAACTTTTATTTTACCAGCGAAAAAAAGTTTTCTATAAAAATAAAAAGCTTAAATATAACCATCTTTGTGAAATTTGTGCCAATTATTTTAAAAAATACATCAAATTAATGTAAATAAATTTACATTAGTTTATAACTAAATTGATAACTAAATTTTACTGATCAAAATTTTATAAATTCTTATTTCTTACATAGGTTACTAACAATTTGATTGATAATTCATAAATAAAATAATAATTATTCCAATAATAATAAAATGAAAAAGCACAAAAAAATTTGAAACATTTTTAGAGAAAAATAGATTTTAAATGCAGTTATGTATGATTTAGATTTAAAAGATTCACTGGAATAAAATATCACAGACATAAATTTAATTTTCGCACAATAATTTTAAAATATCTAGATTCTTTTCAATTGTTTAGAATGAAAAATAAAGCATAATAATAGCAAAATTTTTCATTTGTTCTTTACCAAATTAATGCACAATCGCCAGTGTCAAGAAATTCATAAAATTAAATAACGAAGCAGTATAATTTAAGAAAATACCGAAAAAGATAAAACGATAACATAAAAAAAAGCATTGTCTTTAACAAACAGTCCATCAAAATGCAATTTTTATTTTCTACATAAAGCTATTTTCTCAAATAGGATGTAAAGGCGATTTTTGTTTGTAAATTCTGTGAATGAAAAATAAAGTACAAAATGTTATTGACACTTACAAAATCATCAACCGAAATATAAGAAATAAAATTTGCGATTCGATTTAGTCACGCACTTTTTAAAGTTACAATTTATTTTTCCCAATTAAAAAAAAAAGTTTTGTAAGGGAAATAAAATAATTATTCCAATAGTAATAAAATGAGAAAGTATCAAAGAATTTGAATTAATTGCATACATAAATTTAATTTTCACATAACAATTTAAAAATATCTAGATTCTTTTCAATTGTTTTTAAAAATATTAAAGCATAATAATTTAAATAATAAAGCAAAGAAAAAATAAAGAATAAATTAATCCATAATCGCCAGTGTCAAGAAATTCGTAAAATTAAATAACGGAACAACATAATTTAAGGAAAAAAATACATTGTCTTTAGCAAATACTCTATCAAGATCTAATTTTTATTTTCTAAACAAAGTTATTTTCTCAAATAGGAAGAATAAGCAATTTTTGTTTGTAAATTCTTTAATTGAAAAATCAAGTACAAAATTTTACACTTACTAAATCCTCAACCGAGATATAAGAAATAAAATTTTCCTAATCAAAGAAGAAGAAAAAAGTTTTGCAAGGAAAAATGATCTTCAAAATTTTTCGATCCAATTTTATTTCTCGACGATATTTTAGGAAGATAAAAAATTCTGGTTTGATAAACATGGAATGAATAACGCTATATTTTTAACTTTTTTTCCAAGTAAGTCTCAATTCAATTCAAATGCAGACTACGATTTTCGTATGTTTTATAATGAAGTTTAATCTTGAAGTTCCATTTTTGTAATTCAATTCGTATATTTCTTAAAATGGTATGGCAAAAGGGCATAAAAAGTAACAAACTAAGTTACTAAGTTTTAAGTGTCCTCTCTGTTATTGTCATTACTTTTAATGCAAAATGGCATAAAAAGTAAAGACAATAACAAAGAGGATACTTTTCAAACTTCATCAGATGACTTATCCATTGGTTTGATTAAGATCCATTTCTTTTTCGGATGTTAATTGAGCTATTTAATAGTGTCACTTACCTGCTTTAGCGAGTGCTGGTGCTTGTCCGCATAGTGCGGATGCCTCAGAAGATTGTGCAAGTTCTGCGAACTGGTGCATTCGATTTCTCTGTAATGAGCGAGCACCCCGAAGACGACGATTAAGAACGACACCACACACCCAGGCATGACGATTCACATAATCCACATTACGAACGCAAAATTATTCCAAAGAGTGCTCGGGTGACATCGAAGCAAACGATTAATATTCCAATACGACAAGAAAAAAAATGAATAAATAAAGACGACTGACCGAATCCTAAAATGATTTATAAAATTGTTTTCGTGTGCCTTTAATGCAAGTAATCAGAATTGCAGTATGAAATGTGTTTGAGATATTTATGTTTTTCTAGATGCCGGTTCACACGCTACACACCGGATAGGATACCCCTTTTTTATTTATTCCTTTTCTCAGTCGCCAAATGCTGCCACTCGAGCGAGAGACAAGGATCATCTCAAACCACTGACATGAAAGACGAGCGATGCCTTCCCGGCACCGTTTTTTCGCCAAAACTGGTTTCGCTCGCCGCTCTTGGCGCGCTCGGAAACATCCCTCTGCAATGACTGACATGAATAAAGTAATTGCAACAAAAATCATAACTGTAGCAATAATAATTATGATTTTTCTGAAAGGAAAAACAAAACGCATTATGGCATTAGAACTACATTTGAATATATTATGTATATATTAGATCATATTATAGATATTAGAATATATTAGATGATGGCAGAATGGCGCTTGGTACCGCAGGCTTCAGGTTCGAATCCCGACTGTACCATGGATGTTTGTGAGTGGTTCGGAATCCACTTTAAATAGTAGGTCTCGGTCTAATAGGATAGTAGAGCGTTGTGTGACTCGCGTCCGTAGTCTATCTTCAAGTTACACGTGCCTACTCTGGGTAGTGCTAAATGAGTAACGTTGATGCAGCTCTTGCTTATGTCATAAAGGCTCTCTATTGCCAGAGGAATTAGAACAACTATGTTAAAAACTTTCTTCTAGTGTTTTAAAAGCATTTGGATAAATTGAGATAAAGCAGCTTATACTGGGCATACATCTCAAAGCACCTAATGAAATCAAAATTAAAACTGTATTAGGCACACAAATTCTATTTATTCTTTTTCAAAAAAATAATACAGATCAACAATTTTTTCTTAATTTGGAAGCTTCTTAATATTAACCCGTAGAAAGTAGTTTAAGAGTTTTAAGTATTTGCCAGCTGCATTAGAAAAAAAAAAAATTTGTTTATAAATTTTTGTGCACCTATTTTATATGAATTGAATCCCAAAAATGAAACTTCAAGATTAAATCTCATTATAAAAAGGACATTATATCATTAACCTCATTATATCTTAAAGGACTGATTATAGTAAACGAGAAGAGACCCCTGTCAGAGACCTCTATCTATCTGATCTGTAAAAATAATAGAGAAAGAAGGAAGGAAGTAAAACACGCCATTATGCACAAATATTAAAAAAACTTGACCACCCACATGCTTCGAGGAATCTTCAAATTTCATTTTATACGATTGCAGCTCTCCACTATTTCTCAACTCCCTCATTAGTGCTCAACCCTGCGTGAAAAAGTCTGGATCAACAAGCGGTGGGAATTGCAATTACTACCTTCCGAAACGAATAGACTCGAAGGCGATTGTGAATTGAGCGTCTCGCATAGACTGCCTGGTGGAAATTTTTCATTTTCTCTCCCGTACAAAGCGTTCTTGTGCTTAAAAATCGTTCAAGAAGACATTTGTCCTATCCACCCATCATGTTTGTTTGTGACTAATGCTCAATGTGCGGGACGGACAACCCATGAGTGATCTACTCATGGATGGAGGAAAAGGGGCAGCTTCTGTTGTGATGGAGCACCCGTAGGTAAAAGTCTGACTTTTGCTCCGTGACGCTCTTTACAGTCATATGAGACCGGGACATACGGCTTAAAGTGGATTCCGAACCACTACAAACATCCATAACACCGCCGTGACTTGAACCCGAACTGTGGTACCGAGCGCCAGAGCACTAATCACTCGACCATTCAGGCCCTGTCCACCCATCATACGTTAATGAACTGTTTTGGAAAAAGAACCGTTGAAAACTATATAAACTCATCAGAATTCCTATTTAAAAAACAATTCAAAAAAACTGCAAACGAATTTACTAGTGGCATAAAGTTGCAAATGTGAAAGAAAATCCAACATATAAATACATAAAATCCAGAAGTAATATATATATATATGAGTACTTACTATATATCTTCGTATACGTATTCTTACGTGTATATATATATATATATATATATATACGTAAGAAACAGATATTTCAAAAATTTCAGATAGGGATATTCTCAAAGGATAATTTTAGAGGGTGAGCAGGAAAAAAATAACTTGATAAGCTAAGTACTTAATCCCCTTTCAAACTTTTTTTCTTGTTTCAATGATCTATAAAAGCACACATGCGAACATATAATGTATATATATACAAAAATCAGTAAATAGTTGATTACTTCTTCCCATCATCATCAGCGGCGCAACAGCCCCATGGTGTGTCAAGGCCGTTTGCCTGCTGGCAGATTTCTAGACAGGAGATGTTTTATTTTTACGGGGTAGGGTTATCAGCACTTACGTCCAATGCTGTGCAGCCATATTAAAGCGGGTTAAAGTGGAACGAGTACGGTTTAAAGTGGATTCCGAACTACAACCATGGCTCCGCCGAGACTCGAACCTGAAACCTGTGGCACCGAGAGCTAGTCACTTGGCCATCAGGCCTCTATTACTTCGTCTTCTACCGAACTTAATTTTCCACTAATGATAGATGATATTTGGACAATTAATTTAAGTAACATTATAAAAAGGGCTTTAAAAACATAAATAACAAATAAAATAATAAAAATTATAATAATAGCAATAATAAATAATTTTTATAATAAATTCATACAACTATTTTTACAAATTTATAAAGGCAATATATAAATATTACGTAGTTTAATTATTTATACGCATTTTATGCGTCTGTTCTCTTTAATATTGTGCAAGAATCGGAAAAATATTCTTAAAACACAACATTCCTGCAAAACGTTTTCAGAATCCAAATTGAAAGTTGTCACATTTAACCATACATAATGGTTAAATAGTATAAATAAGCAATAATAGATAAAGAAAACCTTCTAATATCACAAATAGTGATTGCTTGATAAATATATTATTTTTTACTCAAAAATAATAGTAATGAATCTTCATACATCATAATTAGCGAGCCACTTTTCGCGGACCTGTCAAATGTGTCATTTAAGCAAGGAGAATTTAAGAAATATCAGAAATCGCCAGCTTGTCGATTGAACCTATTTTGCTAATAATCACATTTTTAGAACAGGAATAGGAAAGAAAAAAAAAAAAAAATGTTATTCTCAACCAAGATTGAAATATTACAGCAACCTGTAAATCAGAGGTGGCCAACCCAAATGATCTTGCGGTCCATGTTGGAAAGGCATCCTAACTCCGAGGGCCGCTTATAAAATGATATATCCCCCTGTTAGATTTAGACACTCCATAGGCAATTTTTTGGAATGAAAAATTGAAACAGAATGAGTGATTATTTTTGGGCTTACTATTATTCTTACACGTAAACATAGATAATATAATAATAACGATACTAAACGCACATTGTAATGAAATATACAACACTCAAAATTAAATATAAAAAACAAAAAATGAAATCATTCAAAAATATTTATTTTACTAGTGTGATATGTTTCTCCACTCTTACATTTAGCTTTTGCAAATCGATCTCGATTTGGGTATTTGCACATCATAATGGGTGTTGCAGGTGAGCGTCCGTTATGTTTGAGTGTGTTTTGCATTGGGTCCATTTCATTTTCGAAAAAAAAAAAAAAAAAACCACGATTCGCAGGTGTAAGTTGAACCAAAAGCACTAAAAACTTCAAGTAAGAATCTGGTTTGCTCTGCTATCCACAATCAACTGTGCATACATACTATCCAGACGAATGTTCACTGACGTCACTTAAAGTGAAACATAGAACCTGTTATAATAGATGTTCCAACTCATAATTGTAAACTCATCAATAAAGCAGGCAATATCCGTCCTATGTGCGCAAGAATATCATTTTAAAATGAAAATTAATTTTTTTCTCATCATTTCGGCAGTTCATTTTTGAATAGAGGGATGCACACATAAAGTATTTTTTATATATTGGGTTTCACTACTTTAGCCATTCTACAATAAATATATTTTTAAAATTGTGGTACATCTCACGGGTCGGAAAAATATTCAAGGCGGCCACCCCTGGTTTAAATGAACTTTTCTCTTTTTAAAAAGCTTCGCGCAGTAAAATTGTTTTCATTCTTGAGAGTTATGCCACGTAAGAAGAATTCGTTATTTACAGGTTTATTTCCCTCACGATTCAATAAATTCAAACCTAAAAAATTGGAATAAAATGATCTTCTTAATCGTAGACACTATTTCAGTTAAAAGAGTATTTAAAATAAATAAAGTTGTCATCTCTTTTTACAGCTGGAAAACGTCCTACATTCACATGCAATCCAGATATATAAATGTTGGCAATCTGATAAGCTTAACGTTAAGATAAACTTATAGGGTTCATCTTAACGTTAAGCTTGTCAGATTGCCAACATTTATATTTCGAAAACAAAACGTAACGTGAAATTTTTTGTTTTTGTTTTTTAAATCTTAAACCGCTCGTAAATAGAGCTAAGAAAGCATTATTCTTGTTATTTAAGTTAATAAAATTTGAAGAAAGATGATGTGATTTTTTAAAGAAAGACAATAAAACTGCATTTGTCTGATCGAATGCAAAAAAAATTCGAATCGAATTCCGCCATCCGATCTTACGTCACAGCCGGCAACACGTGTTTCGAGGCGTCGAATCGTCTGCCGGAACCTGTATTGACTCTGAAAAAACGGCAGCCAATTTGGCGCACTTATCACCCTTCGAGATCTATTATTTCTGTTTCCCCATCATTGCAGAGTCGGGTTCAAAAGCCATTGACTGCCAGTAAATGGATGATAAAAATATCAATGAATAGATAAATACATCCATTTTAGATCAATGGATCCATGATGGGAGGGTGATCAAATCGATGTAGCAACTTTTTTTTCCCTTTTTCTTTCTTTTTCTGAACATTAATGTCAATTACAAGGTTTGTAGCCAAACTGGTTTCCTGATTCGGTTTTTTTCGTTTTTCATCCCTTTGATCGGCAGAAAGATCAATTGTTCGAAAATTGCAAGATAATTATTTTAATATCTGTTGTTGTGTCCAGTTTGTAGAGGAAGGAATGAGTAATTTTTATTTTTATTTTTTACTCAAATGATTTTTCTTATCCTTTGCCAATTATCTTTTTGAAAAATTTTAATTTTTTACTAAGTATTTATCTTTATCTACGAGAGATGAGAGCTTGTCTTTCACTTAATGTTGTTCTAATGCAACTGGCAATAGAGAGACAGTTCATCTTTATGCCATCAGCAAGGGCTGCACCGCTGTCACTCATTTATCATTACCCGGGGGGCATGTGTAGTTTGAAGATAGGCTTCGGACGCGGAGTAACACTACCCCCCGCAACGCCCTACAATCCTACGGTTTAAAGTAGATTCCGAACCACTACAAATATCTATAGCACCGTCGGAATTCGAACCCAAAACCTGTAGTACCGAGAGACAGTGAGCCAGCTACTCGTCCATCAGGCCCCATCTTTCACTTAATGTGAGCGTTCGGAGCTAACATTTTTAAATAATGTTTATGGGCATTATTTTTGATACTATTGTTAAATTAGGTTACGAAATATTGGCAAACTTGAACATTAAATACAGACATGAATAATTTTGGTTAAAATATGACAAAAACAAGTAATATAAAAAAAATTGTTAAACTCAATTCCTACTTTTTTTTTCACTCTATTGCAGAAAGTCCTTCATAAATAATTTTCATTCATTTTTTTAAAGTTTATTTGGCGCCATCTATTGGTAGACACATGCAACTTAAAGCTAAAAAAAACAACTAAAATTAGTTAATTAAATTTAATTACCGAATTAATATTTGAGAAAACTGTATTCACATCCAGTGTCATCCACTACAAGTTAAAAAAAAATGTATTTGAACTTAAGTGGACGAATAAAAAGTATTTTATGAAAGATTGAAAATTTGAACAAGATATATATAGGGAGAATGTGAACTAATAGAATTTGACAAATACGCGAAAAAATGGTTTTAATAAAAATGCAAAACTCATTTCTCATCTCGTGCCTATAAATCATTCAAAACACAAGAGTTAAAATTTCACTCGATTCTGAAGATGAATGTAACAATTATGGCTGCTATCGTGCGGCGGCGTAGCAAAAAAAAAAAAAAAAAAAAAATTTTTTTTTTTTTTTTTTTTTGTGAAATTTGATTGAAAGTCTTTGAATACCCGGATTCGGTATCCTAACAGCGCGTGATGAAGCAGCTGTTCTCTAGAAACACTCTCAAAACAGTTTCAGAAAGATAAAGTTCTATTTTAAAAATAAACAATGTAAATATTTTTACATTATTGTCTTGTATTATTATTAGATATTATTGTCTTATCTTTTTGGGCCGGATGGCATAGCGCTCTGGCGCTCGGTACCATAGGGTTCGGGTTCGAATCCCGCAGGTGTCATGGATTTGTTAGGAATCCACTTTAAACGTTAGGTCCCGGTCTAATAGGATCGTAGAGCTATGTAGCAGGGGTAGTGTTACTCGCATCCGTAGCCTATCTTCTAGCTACACGTGCACCTTTGGTAATGCTGAATGAGTAACAGCAATGCGACCCTTACTTATGGCATAAAGATGTACTGTCTCTGATTGTCAGCTGCATTAGAACAACAACGCCATGTTTTTTTTTCTTCACACTAAAATCGTGATTTGAACAGGGTCGATTACCATAACAAAAGATATGCTTTTGAAGTTGATCGACATTTTTGTTTCACTTAAAGTAAGCTAAGTAAACACCTACGATTTGGTTCTGTTTGTCTCTCTACGGTCATTTTGTGCACACTTTAGGCTCATTAGATCGGGACCTTCAGTTTAAAATGGATTCCGAACCACTCCCAAACATCCAAGCCATAGCCAGGGCTCGAACCTGAAGCCTGCGAAACCAAATGCCAGAGCCCTAGCCAATTGGCCATCAGGCCGCGAAACACACAAGCAATACAATGACATTTTATTTTATTATGATATAAAGTTTACTACAAACTGTACTTCTTCCTACCGGTCTAATTGACTATTTACAACCCTATGACAAGAACCAAACCTATAACATCTTCTTCTGACACAACCCTCTTTCCATGACGCTAATTGAGCAGGACATCAAAAGTTGGATTGGCGTGAGTACAATGCATTACTGACGTACCCTCAGCAGTAATTAACTTTATATTGCGAAGAAACAAGTAATATAAAAAAAAAAAAAAAAAAATTTAAAGTCAATTCCTACTTTTTTTTCACTCTGTTGCAGAAAGTCCTTTATCAATAATTTTCATTCATTTTTTTAAGTTTATCTGGGGCCATCTATTGGTCAACATATACAACTTATACAACTTAGATCTAAAAAAAAAAACTAAAATTAATTATTTAAATTTATATTACTGAATTAATATTTGAAAAAACTGTATTAACATCAGGTGTCATCCACTACAAGTTAAAAAAATGTCTTTGAACTTGAGTGGATTGTTACGTCGAAGCCCAGGTTCCCCTGCTTAGGGGAGGTCAACGCCCTATGTCCAGAAAAACATCCTGTTTGTGGGGGTGTCTGGTAGGGGGTGAGGGCCAGGGAGAGAAAGAAGGAATGTAAGTAAAATGAGTTGAAATTCAGCGACCAAAGAGAAAGGTTGTGTAGCAGTGCATCTTCGAGTCTGATGGCTGCATAATTAAAAGAGTTGAACTTCTGTAACCAACGAGAAAGGTTGCGTGTGGCAGTCCATCCATGAGTGCGATGGCTGCATAATTAAATGAGTTCAATAAGTGTAACCCCAGAGAGAGGTTGTGTGGTCAGTCCATCTTCGAGATTGATGGCTGCCTAAATAAAGGAGATTAATTAATTACAGTCCATTATCTGTGTACGTGTCATTATTGGAGTTTGTTTATGTGTGAGCTATCGAACATTTTGGTCCAGTCTCCCGGAGACGGATTAGTTGTGAGATAGAGTGATCCATTGGATTTCCACGAATCGTTGGCTGTATTCTACCATGAGTTCGGTAGGTGAAGTTTAATAATTCTAATGTGTTGGACATTTAACTTGATTTAGTATATAGTATAGTGTGTCTATTACTAAAGTGTAGTGTCTTTGATTGTGGATATTGCCTAATTAGCATGGTCGATTGTTTAGTTTGAGTTTTTATGTGTTAGTTGTCTTTGTTTGTTGTGTTGATTTAGGTTAATTAAGGAGTTGAATTAGAGTGTTTAGTTTGTCAGGTTTTGTTAAGTTCTGCAGTACATTGTTTTAGTGAATTTAAGTGAATAAACAATGTCTGTTACGTTAAATCTTGAGAAAGATGAGCTGATTGAGGTTGCGGAAGAGATGGGCTTAATCATTCCGGTCAATGCTAGAAAAATAGACTTGATTGACTTGATCAAATCCAGTCATGTCTATAGAAGCAGGATTGAAATAGTACGCAATCTTGTGGATGATGTTTTAGAAGAAAGGAGGGAAAAGAAACGAGAAAGTGAAATAAAATTAGAATTAGAGAAAGTAAAATTCGAGAGGGACAAACGAGTACGTGAAATAAATTTAGAGATAGAGAAAATTCATTTGGCCAAACTTGAAAAAGAGTTGGAACTTGCAAAATGGAAAAGAGATTCAGCTAAAACTTCCCAAATTAGCTATAATAAAGGAGTGAGTGATGACTCTTTGTCTTCCTCAACTGAAGATGAGTCACGGCCCAATAGTTTAGATTCTTCAACTTCTAATGAGAAAAATGTTACTCCATTATCAGTTGTGAAGCCAACATCAAACATGTGTAATCTTACTCCCCGACCATTTTCCAATGTTTATAATTCAAGTTATTTTGCGTCAAAGACTTCTGCATAGCAAAACAGTGCAAAAACTGACAATGTTCCAGAAAAAGGTGTTTCTAACAAAGTCAGTACAAAAGAGAATTTGAACGAATCTAAGAAATCAAGTGATTCAAACAGCAACACTTCTCTCCACCAAACTCGAACTTCTCATATTCCCTCAACAACATCATCTGTGTTAGAAGCAAGTAAAGAGAAACCTAAATCTATTGAATCTCGCAGTGTAAAACCTGTAGTTCCTTCCAAGCCTGCATTACCTGTAAAGCCTATGATTTCTAATCGACCACGTACTTCTGTGAAAGAAAATAATATTGTGGAGAGAGAAATAGAAAATTCAAATATTATTCTTCAGAATACTGTGTTTGGCTTTGTGGTGTCTGAGTGCAGCACCACAGGAAATGTAAATAGAGAGCATTGTGGACTATCCACAGATATAGTTGATTTTAGATTGAGAAAAATTTGGCCTATAGAAGGGTTTGCGAAATTGGAATTAACAAGTGATAGTGAAAATTCTATATGCGAGAAAATAATTGAGGAAAAAGTACCAGATGCTACTTATTCAACTCATCATGGCGTTTACCGGCCTGAGAAATTACGAGTATTTAATTGTTCCTCAAAGACCTTGAATGGAGCTACTATCAACGGATCAGAGATAAGAGTGGACCCATCCCGAGCTGGTGGAGTTAAACGAGGAAACCGTGGTGATGGAGACATCCGTGGCAGTAAAGATGGTGGCTATTCCAGTGGAGATAAACGAGGAGCCTGTGGAGGAGGAGAATACCGTGGAGTCAGAGGAGATGCTTTCAGTTATGGAGGAGATAGAGGAAGCAGATATGGTAAACCATCATATGGATGTGGCGGAGTCTATAGGAGTTCAAGCTACAGGAGCCGTTCAACTATGGGACCGTCGAAGTAACAGAGGTGGCTGGTAAGCGAATATGCCCTGAACGGCAAGTGCCATTGCCGAACCTCAACTGTTCATGTGAGATTATAACATCTGTTACAGTTGGTGTTTAATATGCTTCGATGGTCTTCAACGTTTAATTTTGAGAATTCATCAACTACCTTTGTGAGTGTGCCCTGAAGCTTAAGACATCTAAGTAGTTTATTGGAGTGATTCGAAATCAAGTGATTAAAAGACTTTCGTGCTCATCCGAGTTGCTACAATTCATCGATTGTCATCTGATTTCCAGTGATACCACATTAGGTGAGGCCAGAGTTCCTGGCTGGAGAAAAGTATCCTGATCGACCGATCCAGATCCTTGAAAAACAGGACGAGAACTTTTCTGAACTGAGTGATCCAGTGTTGGTGAGAACAAATTGTTTATGAAACAAGTGACTGAAATTTCATGAACTATTTATTGAGTTTAAGTAATAATTATATAAAAGTTTAAGTATTTAAGTTACATATTTAGATTTATTGGAAATACCAGGTGTTTGTCATTTATATTAAATTATTCAATTGATAATTTATTTATATTGATAATTTATATAGATTATTATTGCTTAGTTATTCATGCATGATAGAAATTAATATTGCTGAGATATTTCTAGTAAAATCTATTCAACAAGAAAAGTTTTCAAAAGTCTATTGAAAGATAAGAAACTTGTGTCGAAGAGTAAATTAAAATCTTTAAATCCCTTTTTAGATTTAGATGGAATCTTAAGAGTAAGTGGACGTTTGAGTAATGCGGAATGTAGTTGTGTTAAAATACACCGTATAATTTTGCCTAAAAATCATGCATTTACTGAGATGTTAATTTCTTATTACCATATAAAATATTTTCATGTAGGATTATCTGCTCTTTTGTGTCATGTACGTGAGAAATTCTGGCATATAGGTGGAAAATCTATTTGTAGAAAAATAGTGCATAAATGTGTTATGTTTTAAAGTAAACCCTATAATGTCAACACAATTAATGGGTAGGTTACCAAGAGATAGAGTAACCTTGAATTATCCATTTAGTGTTTCAAGAGTAGATATCTGTGGACCATTTTTGGTTAAAATTGGTAAACAAAGAAAGAGTATTGTGTGTAAAATGTATGTATGTTTATTTGTTTGTTTTGTATTTAAGGCAGTGCATATTGAGATTGTTTCTGATTTATCATCCGAATCCTTATAGCTGCTTTAAAAAGATTTATTGCACGTAGAGGCAAATGTGCTAAATTATACTCTGATAATGCAAAGAATTTTGTAGGTGAGAACAGAGAAATTCAAAAGTTTCATGAGTTAGTTATTAATCCTGATATTGAGTTACCTTCATATTTATGTGAAGAAGGTATTGAATGGAAATTTATTCCCCCTCGAGCCCCAAATTTTGGTGGTCTCTGGGAAGCGGCCATTAAATCATTTAAGTTTCATTTAGAAGAGTAGTTAAGGGTCTAGTTTAAATTATGAAGAGTTTTAACTATATGTATACAAACTGAAGCAATTTTGAAGTCTAGACCATTGAGTCCAAATTCTACTGATAGTGATAAATTCGAAGTTTAACTCCAGCCCATTTTTTGATTAATCGATCAATGAACGCTATTTTAGAGCCTAATTTAATTGATTTAAAAGATAATAATCTCAATAAGAGGCAAAGAGTAACTAAAATAGTTCAATTAGTGTGGAGAAAATGGCACCGTAACTATTTAAGTGAATTGCATCAAAGAAATAAACGAGTCTTTGAAAAAGACAATGTAAACATTGGTGATTTAGTGCTATTGATTGATGATAATTTACCTACTTACAAATGGTCTCTAGGCAGAATAATTGATATTTATTATGGTGCTGGTAATAAAATCAGAGTACTTAATATAGAAACCCAGAGTGGAATTTTTAAGAGAACAGTATCAAAAGTGTGTGTTTCGGCTATGCCAGAGTAATTTCCTTTGAGTGCTTTTGTTTATAATCATGGTGTTATGTTTGTAATTTGTTTAAATTTAGTACAATGTATACATATATATTCATTTTCAATGACTTATTATATGTTTGGAATTGTTAATTTTGTATGTTAGAATGTATTGTATATTATTGAAGGTTTAGTAAACATATCAATGGGTGGCGGTGTGTTACGTCGAAGCCCAGGTTCCCCTGTTTAGTGGAGGTCAACGCCCTATGTCCAGAAAAACATCCTGTTTGTGGGGGTGTCTGGTAGGGGGTGAGGGCCAGGGAGAGAAAGAAGGAATGTAAGTAAAATGAGTTGTAACTCAGCGACCAAAGAGAAAGATTGTGTAGCAGTGCATCTTCGAGTCTGATAGCTGCATAATTAAATGAGTTCAATAAGTGTAACCCCAGAGAGAGGTTGTGTGGTCAGTTCATCTCCGAGTTTGATGGCTGCCAAAATAAAGGAGTTTTATTTACATACAGTCCACTGTGTCAAGTGATTATTGGAGTTTGTTTTGTGCCAGTGAGCTATCGAACATGGATGAATAAAAAGTATTTTATGAACGATTGAAAATTTGAACAAGATATACACAGTCCAGTCACATTAATGTGACCACCACCTACTTTCGACGTCAACGTGAAATAACCCATCACAAAAGGCAGGTGGCAGCACATTGCAGTGGAGTGTATATAAAGAATTCCACTCAATACCACACTCCACTTAAAGCCAGCACATACAAGAGTGTACATTCCGGCTTTTGACAGGTGGTCACATTAATGTGACTGGACTGTGTATATAGGGAGAGTGTGAACGAATAGAAGGAATTGATATGCTTGTTCATTAATATTAACACTAGGGGCCTGATACCCGAGTGACCAGCGTTCGGTGCCACGGGTTTCGGGTTCGAATCCCGGTGGTGCCATGGATATTTGTGAGGGGTTCGGAATCCATTTTAAGCCGTAGGTCCCGGTCTCATAGGACCCTGGCGCGTCACGGAGCCCAGTCACACTTCTCACCCACATTGTTCCCAAACTGTAAAGGGACAACTCAGCTATAGGCATAGTGATGTGGTGTGGTAATAGTAGTAGTAATATTAACATTAAAATATTCCTAAGTATAATGTGCTTTATCTGATATATTCATTCATTTTTACCACTCGTTCAATTTCAGAATATTAAAACAGAATTAAATTTTTTTTTTTTAATTATACTAATTTATTATTTCAATCATTATTCCAATTCCTTATTATTATTCCATTCAACGATTGCGTGGAAAATTGGCAAATGGACAAGTCGGACGGATTCAAAGTGAGCAGCGTCATAAGGTAGGAAATGTTATTTAATAGGGATTTCAGGTGGTTTCGTTTGTCGCTCTACGGTCATTTTGTGCACACGAGGGCTAAGCAGACCGGGGCCTATAGTTTAAAGGGGATTCCGAACCACTCACAAACATCCATGCCACAGCCAGGATTCAAACTTGAAGTCTCTGATACCAATGGCCAGAGTGCTGGCCACTTAGCCACCAGGCCACGGATTTCAGTTCTAGGGATTTAGATGACACTATATTAAAAGAAAAACTAGCTGACAAAAAATTCCATTCTCACTATTCTACTTTTCTCGTCATAGCAACTTTGTATTATGTGCATCTGACTAGCACCCCTCACAAGTAATCGATTCGTCCGTTACCGCCGTTAAACCGGATGTTTACAATTCCAAGGTATCCTTGATATGGTATGTTTTTCATTTGAAAATGAATGAAAATCATTCATTTAAACATTCATTATTGTATCTCAATAGAAGACTTTTATTATTATTACTATTAATATTATTAGAAGCCTTTCAGCCTTGTCAGTTATTTAAATTCAGAAAAAATAATACTGCATATCATAAATTATCATCTTCAATTTTGTAATAATTTTGTTACCGACATAAATGTGATGAAAATTGGATGCATTTTCGTCATTTTAAAACCCATGTTAATTCAGTAAAATATATCTGTAGCATAAAAAATAACTTTAAAAAGTAAGTTAGATATTATGTTGAATATATTTATTTTAATATTGATTTGATGGTGGAATATTTTTATCATGGCTCCTTTATTTCTAAAATAAGATTTCTAGCTCATTTCAAATTCTAATTCTATTTTGTTAGGAGCTTTCACTTAGTGAAAAGTAAGCAATTTAGTGGCGCCATCTACGGAAAACTTTAGAAATTTTTTTATTAAGATAAGATAAATATTTAAGAGGAAATATTCTTATCTTTTACTTAAATTGCTTTTCTTTAAATGTTTGTAACATTTTCTTTTGCATTTTTTACTTTTATTTAGTTCCATGAAAATTGTAACTCTCGCATTAAATTCTTTCAACACATTTTGTAAAATGTGTGTGTGAGGGGGAAACATATTATATTTATTAAAATTTAAATTTGTTTAAAAATATATTTGAATTAACTAAATAATTTAAAATTCATTTTACATACAAAATAATAAATAAACTTTTCATCCATTTGACTCATTTGCTGTCTTAACAATTATGTATTTTTTATGAATTTACACTAATTATTAAAAAAAAATTGACACATCTTATCTTGTATTATTAAAACATTATGTTCGCATTTATAATTAAAGATGAAAAATTTAGGAAATTTAGAAGATAAATTTTGTTTGATATGTATTCACAAGTATAAACTTGGCTTAAAGAGGCATGCCCGTGACTAAAGGTCTCCTGGGAAGAGGTTCGAATCTGCAGAAGGGGTTGCTATAGTCATTTTCAAAAACGAGGAACCTCGATGACGATTGTGACGACGTGTATAAAGGCGTCTCGTATCAATAGTCAGGTTACTTGGCGGGCGTTTCCCAGGTTTCTCTCATACAGCACTCAAATGTGGGGCAGTTACCCCTAAAAGTCCTTCCGGAAGGCATAACTCCTCGGTGCACTGTTCATGACCTCAGTGAGGCCCACTCGATGTTTCACTCTCCCCTTTTTAACCGGTAGGGAACGGCGGGTGAGTGGTAGAGAAAAGAAAAGAAAAAAACTGTTGTTTTCAGAGAAAAAGAGGAGAGACTCGATGGCAATTGTAACAGCATGTGTGAATGTGCAGTCCCGCTACCTGTTGAGCCTTTTCCATGTTTTCTTCCGTACAACACAAAAACACAAGGCACATCTTGAAAGCAATGTCCTCTGATCATCATCCTTCAGTGGGTTGATCTGTATTCACTGATACACAGAAAGAAACAATGTTAAAAATTGATTCCTAATAACCACAAACAATATTTATGAAATAAATTTTACCTCTATTAGGACACTCTTATTAAGATACACTTCACAAATGGGATAATGTTTCCTTTTGGACGATTATCTGCTAAACTATTGGGTATATTTTAACGCTATGTTATGTGGGAAAAAGGTTAATATAGCTATAAAAAAAAACTTGCTCAACATGCATGAGAAATCTTAAGACCAACACCATAAGTTCTAAAATAGTCCTTAATATAACAATATCAAAACAAAATGGATCAATACATTTTAGCCCAATTTTATGTTGGATATTAGCAATATCGAACACAAAAATAGATTAATAGCTCTTACGGTATCTTTTTGCAATAAGACAGCTCTCACATCCTAAATTCATACTGAATTCAGGCAGGTTATAATTTTACACCTGCAGTAATTCTGTTGTTAGACCCTAGATGGGTCTGGAAGGTGGAAATCAAAGTTGCAACTATCCTCACAAAAGCGTTCTTGACATAAGGCATAGGATTTAAGTCTGGAGATCTTGCAGGACAATCCATCCTAGATTCCAGAAATTTATCAATCAGATGATTTCCATGTGGTCGCATTTTTTCATACATTAAAATAAAATAATAAGACCCCTCTCCACCTTTGAAAAGGCGAAGATGAGGTTTAGAATATTTCATTTTTATATTTTACTGCAGTCACAGAACTTCTGACAAAGACAAAGAAATTTGTGCTCTCATCCAACATGACACCTGGCCGAATTCTCAAACCTGCGTTGACTTAGGGGGTGCAAGTTTCTCAAACGAAAGAAAAACGAATGCATATCTAATAGAACTTAATGATGCATACAACATCAATATTTAAGCAAGTTCCCTTCACACAGGGATATTTTTAAAACGTCATCCACCCAAAATCTCTCCGGAGAAAACATCAGTAATCCTAAAGATCAGGACGTCATATACCCCAAAATCTCTCCGGAGAAAACGTCAATAATCCTAAAGATCAGGACGTCAGCCACCGTTAGAAGAACGTTGCAAAGTTGGCCGTTGCTATAGGAACGTCGCTACAATGCTATGCTTTTTTGAGGTGGAAGGACAGGTAGTTGATTCATGTTTCTGTCCAGATGAATGTACATCGAGAGTAAGTGGTTAGACTGAACCAGGATGAGGGAAATGTCTTACACTTATTTCTTGTCCAGGTCTGTAGAATTCTATCTTGAGCACAGAAATTAATGAGGGGCAAGCAGCAAGTCTTTTAATAAACAGACCTCTCTCCTATAGCTTTCTAGAAACGGGAAAGTAGAGATGGTAAGTGCATTTCGGCCTATGACCATTAAATATTAAAATCAATAAAGGAAACTAAAAATAACAATAGAAACGAGATATAAAAATTCAAAATAATTAACACAACCATTTAACTACAAGAAAATGTCATTATTGAATAAAGGAGAAAAGGGATCAGGAGAAAGGACCCATAAAGGAGTGGCTTTGGCTCTTCGCTGCAGCTAGCGCATTTAAGAACTTTGGTACAGGAGTCTATGTGATGTGATGCGCTGCAAAATTCACAGGTTATAGGATTTTTGAATGGCAAATCAGTTGCGACGCTGAGGGGGCTTGTAAGAAAAATTTTTAAAAAATGAGAAATTTCCCGTTGTTTAAGTCATAGTTATTCATAGTTTGATAATTTCAGGTAAAATTGTTCCTAATAGGGTGACTAAAACTGGCGTTTAAAAATTAGGCAAAGCTCATTTGAGTTCAAATCCTCGGAATTTTGCTAAGATGAGATTCTTCTCTTCAAGTTCTTTAAGGAGGCATCTGTGGGAATATTGTAATCGGCTTTTGATTTTTTTTTCTGATAAAAGGAATTCAGAAATGGGATGCTCAAAATAGCTTTTAAATTTTATAGTTCTCTTGCACTGTCGTAATAATTGGTGAAAATAATTAATTTACTTTGTCGGGTAATTTGCATATAACCCAGATATTTGAGAATGGTGACTTTAGACGAGACTTTGGAATCGGATTTTTTGTAAATTATATTTCAGTATTTTTGGATGCACTTTGGGAATCCTTCCATTTGGCACTCCAAGCACGATAATAAAAAATCTCGCTCGTAATTTAAGGCTAGTTGTAAGTCTGTTTGGATATAATGGTGGGTTTTAAACTGGTGATCTTCAGTATAGTTATACTCCAATAAACAGGAGTGTGAAGCAATGACTGCACTGAAATAATGACTGCTGTCAAAACATTCCTACTTAAAACGCAGAGCCCTCACTGTCTAAATTGAATAAAAAATGATAAAGAAACACTTTAAAAGAAGTTAAAATAAGAAAGAAAAAATTATGTAAATAAATAGGTAACTTACCCAAGATGAATGTCAAAATCAAAAAACTACAGAAATACAAAAAAGAAAAAGGTTACCAGAAAAACCAACGTACCACAAATTGGACGCGAACTTGAACACTACTGCACATTCACACTTATCCTAGTCGACTCTTTTGATAATTCTTTTTTTATAATTCGATTTTCTTTCTTTCGGTTTATGGAATCGCTTCTCGTGACTTAAGCGCTATCGATTAATCGAATATCCCAAAACATTAGTTTCGTTATTTTCATCGCCGCCGGTCTGAGCTTTTAATCACATGATGATGTTTGGCAGTGTTATCGAGATATATAAAATCTTCGTCCCCCCATCTGTCAGCCTTTTCATGTGTTCGTCAGGTGATTTTGTCACCCGTGATTTTATTCTGAACATTATTTCTAACTTTATTTTTAAGTAAAATCAATTAACATGGGGGGTTTATGTAGTTCCTGTTGTGGAAACAGTGCTGACGATATATATGAGGCAAGTGAATGCACTTTATAATTCAAATATAATTTTTTTCTTAAGTAATTTGATATGATTAAGCATCGTATTTCTTGAATTCTTTTTAAAAAATGTATTCTCATTTATAAAATTTGATTGTCAAGTGTTTATTATTTTATTGTTTAAATAACAATATGCTAAACCATATGTCAATAACGTTTAACTGATATGGTGTCGATCGTTTACTTAATTTTTTTATTTTGTTATTATCTTATCAAATGAATATGAATTTGTTATTATAATTAAGGGGGTTTTTTTTATAAAATAAAGTGACTAATGAAACTAGATGTGGTATTTTATTGTGAATAAATAAAAAAACATATATATCTTGTTTACAACTCTGATAATGAGGTTTAAATTTTTGATTAGGAAATATCTTAATTTAGAGGTGTTTATGTAAATACACTTATTTCTAAAGGCAACAATTAAAAGATCTTGTCACACAGTGACGATTTTATTCTTTAATAAAAGGTTAAATGCATTAATATTTTGAATTTTTTGTAGAGTGAACAAAATGATAAAACAAATTTATTGGGAAATCCAGTTGGAGAAGGAACAAGAACAGCTAGGTCAGTATAACTTGTAAAATGCTATTTATAATTAAATAACGAATGAATTACTTATACTTAATGTTAATTTCTTTTGTAGTCAGAGCATATCTAACAAACATAACAATGCTGATGGTGTAGGAGATCAACAAGCAAAACTAAATAGAATTCTACAAAAAACAGCAAAGTAAGATGTAGCTAATAGAAAATGTTTTTAATTTTTGAATCGCATTGTAAAATTATTAACATATTGTGCTTTCTTTTTACAGTAGCTACATTGATGTGCCAGCTTTAAATTCCTCTGTAGATCAATCATCAGATAAAATAAAAGACTATGAATCTAAAATTAAGGCAGCATTGCAAAAGAGAGAATATACTGAGAGTTCAAACTTGTTGGAGGATACACCACAGTTAGAAAGGACTCTGTCTGGAGAACCACTCCCTGAAGAAGATTGTAAAATGGTAATTACTTTTTTAATTTTAACTTTAGAATTTGAATGTTTAAGATTATGTATGTTATATTTTAATTATATATGTAATGTGAATTTAATTTTTTAGTATCTAATTATAGAAATCCTGCTTAAAATATATACTCTATAAAATTTGGTTATCTTCCTTTTTAATGATAATTTGATTTATAATGTTGATGTTGGTAAAATTTAAGAAATTTTTGTTACTTGAAATTGATGTAACTACTTAGTATTATATTAGAAATAAATTAGTAGTCATCAAATATATTTAGATTTTTTTTTTCTTTCTAAAGTCTAATATCCAGAATTTTCATTCAAATTGATTGTTTATTTATATATATGCAAAACACTTAATTTCTAAAAATTTAATAAATTACTGACAACAAATTGCCATTAATATAATACAATTGTGAACATTTTGAAACTTTTCTTAATTAATACTTAATTTTTTCTTAATCAATACTTTTTCTTAATTTTGTTACTTAATAATCTTTTAATAATTAATTTAAAAAGATGTAATATTTAAAATATCTTAAATTTTTTAAGTAAGCATATTTCTATAAAAAAAAAATCTATTAAAATTTTTATTAAAACTTTATTTAAATAACGAAGGTATTTTTATATTATAGTCTTTCTGAATGTATTCTGGCAATATTTGTGTGCTTATTTCATTTTGATATTTATTTTTCTTTAAGTGTTAAATACAAGTTTTACAAATTAACTTTAAACTACATTTAAAATTCTATATTAGATTTCTTTAAATAATTCTATATTAAATTTAATGGAGATAAAGTAAAATATGAACTTTATTTAGAAAAGTCTTCATAAAACTTACATAAGCTAACATCCATTTTTTAAAATTTTAACAATTTTCAGTATTTTTGTGTTAATTGCTACTAACTTTACTTTCATTTAATGTTACTAATTGTAAATTAATGTTATTTAAATTAAGTTTGTTTATAAAATGTTATTAGTGAAGCTGAAGTTTTCACTTAAAATGTATATTAATGAATTAAGACAACTTGACATATCCTATAAATTCAATGTTAAAATTGTGTATTTTTATGTTTATTTTCTCAGAAACTACCAAACGTGCTGTTATGAGATTTTTTATATATGTGTAAAACATTCCCTAAATTAAACTGATGTTAAAGTTGTGGAGTTATTTTACTTCGTTATACAAAATTTAATGTATAATGTTTAGTAACTTTCAAGTATTGAAGTTCACAATTATAAATTTTAAGAAAAATCACTTAAAAGAGGAGTGGGGGAACTCCTTTAAAATATCTCATTCAGTTGTTCATTTTGTTACTTTCTCTTTACGTTATAGTGGTAAGCTGAGAATGGGTTTATGTAGCCTTGAAACCCTTTCATTGTAACTGCTGTATAGCACCAATAGTGAAAAGACAAGGTTGCATGGACATCTGTATAAAAATCCTTATTCTTATAGTATTTTATTTGTTAAAACAAACTACATTATATACACCTAATGGCATGGGTCTTTTTAAATAATTTTTCTAGCTTTGGATACCTTTTGGCAAAATAACATTAAAATTTTCTAAGAATTGTTAAATATCGCGTAAAAACATTTTTAAAAGTTCGAAATTTGCGTGATCCTGATGCATAGGTTCATTAACTACAAGACTATTTTTTTGAGTGAAGGAATTATTTTTAGCCTTGGTCTTGTTAAACCTATACCACTCTTGACCAGTTTGCTATAACCTTTTGTAAGAAAATTGTCCAAATAACTTGTTTACTATATTTATATACCATCTGAATGCATCTTAAAGATTTGAATTTATAGAAATAATGGTATTCAGCAAATTACAATTCTGTATCAACTGCAAGAATTAGAATCTTCCCTAAACTCAGCTGGACTACTGTCTTCTTGATTTTGGGAGAAAAAAAATGCTTGCCAAAGAATTAAGTTTAGTATCTTCATTCTCGTTTTAAATTGAGTTAAAATAAGTTTCAGCCCAGTTTGACGACATTCTTTCTGTGCATTTCAGTGTGACCTCAAAGAACAAACTCCCCCTTACCAGTGATCCCCCAGTCATATTTCAAAAAGTGATAAATCATTTGAATGGTCAAAACCTGACTATCGGGAGAAGAGATTTTCGTTTCTTGCATGCTCAAATCTGCACAGGACTTTTCATTTGCGCAAACACTGCTTACAATCTAATTATACTAATAACATCACTCTGTAGCTTCTTGAAATAAAAGTTACTTTCCTCTTGTACATTTTTTATCTAGTTTACAGCTTTTCAAACACACTTTTTAAATTTGAACTTTTTCGATATAAACTTGGAAGACTATACAAAATGAAAGTATAATGCAAAAAACTTAGTTGAATGTGACAGAAAAGCAATTTTATTTTCTCATGCACAAGTGAAACCTGAATGTAAATAAACTGTCACTGTAATTGTAGTTACAGTGAACATTTAATTAGAAAAATAGACCTTGTTTTAAATGGAAATTACATAATAATGGAAGTGAAAATGTTAACATTCTGTTGGAAAGGAGATGTGCATTTGAGCTGTCATCTGCCCTTTCTTAAAAAAGATATTTTAATAGATATTTTATTTCACATTAAGAGAAAGGTAAATTAATAATGAAATTATTTTTTAATATTTCATGCAGAATGTCTTAAAATAAAGGTTTAATTTTTCAAATGAAATACTAAAACTAAAACTCGTTTTTTATAATTTAAATTGCAGGCCATTGCTAGCTGCCTCTATCGTGAAGACTTTTGACTTGATCTAACTTTGATAATTATATTTTTAAATCCATGGACACGATAACAAATTGCAGTTTCTAAATTATATCTTGGTTTAAAGGAAATTTTCATATCCATTAGGTGGCTAAATCCCATATTTTTTATGTTTTATCTGTTTAATGTATATAGTATGATTCAAAGTAAAGCTGATTAGTTTTTCAAAAAATTATTTCATGTTAAATTTATTTCATTCATCAAATCATTTGAGTATAGATTAAATTAAACTTATTTTCCAAGTAATTTAAAAACTATTTTCTATAATGATTTTTAGTTGCAATTTCAACTGAATGTTTAATTTTATATTATGTATTTTATATTCTTCATGTTAATTTTTTTTATAGGTGAAAGAAGTAAGCACTTCGATTTTGAGTGCTCTGCAATCCATACAGGTCACTAATTCTGAAAATCTTGTAATACCATTCAATGTTCCCCAGAACAACCCATGATAATCTTGATAATTTTGTAATGTCCTCCTATCCCAATTTATGTTGTAATAGCACATTGTGATAAATCTAGTGTAAATATTTGATCTTGTGTATATATAGAATAGATTCTTATTTTATATTGCTGTTTAGTTATAAAGAAATTTTAACTTTTGTATTTTAAAATTGGTTTATATTATTTTGAATCCAGACTGTACAAAGAATTTCTTTTTTTGTATTGTGTAATATCTGAAAAGTTATACAACTGCTAATGATTTATTTCTCATATTTAATGTGTTAAAAATTTTATTGCTGAATTTAAAATATATTTATCTTATTTTGTGCCATTTTGCATTCTTTTTGAAATAAACTTATAAAATATAATACTTGATATTCATTTTGTCCTTAACTCCAAATTATATGGATTTTAATGCATGATTAATCGACGATTGTACCCAAATCAATGAAATTATTCCCATTGTGTCCTTGCAAAAACTTGGGTGTTTAATAAATTTTAAGCTGTAACAAATATCTTAATACAATTAATACAAAATTAAGTAATTTTCATTAAATGTTTTGTTAATCCTTTCTAATCAGAATTTTTTATAAATTGAACTAGATCAAATAAAATTAAAATGAAAAACTATTTTTATTTATTGCATTTTTTTTTTTTTTTTTTTTTTGAAAATCCTAATCAAAATGTATTCATAAATGGACCTAACATTTTGATTATTTCATTTATACTCTATGAAAGAAGATTTTTCTAGATTTTTAAATGAATTCAGAAATTTTTATTTCCTGATACTACTGATAAAATTGAAATTTTAAAAATTTAGTATTGGAATATTTTAAAAAATATTTCTAATATTGGAATCTTTCTAATGTACTAATCTTTAATTTACATTACACAACACATTTTTTATTTCTAATATTAAAGTTTCTTTCAAATAGGAAGGGATGTAATTTTTCTTTGACATATTCATAAAATGATCTAATGGTAACATACAAAGAGTACTGTTGAATTAAAGTAATGAAAAAAAAGGTAAATATATTCTGTAATTTGTCAAACAACTGATAAATAACTAAAATCTGGTTTTAAGAAATTAAAACTTAGTATATGCAACTTTAATCCATGCCATCTTCCTTATAAGTGATTGTTATAAATGTAGCATTTTTGTATTCTTTTGCAGATTATATTAATTTGTTACCAAGATTAAATTAAAACCTATGAAGCATTTTTTAGACAATATTTTTAAATGATTATTGAATAATTAGAAAAAAAAAGTGCAAATGTCTGTCTATATATTTATTTAATAATTTATACACATTTCAACTATAATAATAAAATAATTTTAAAACTTAACATAAAATTGATTTAATAAATATGCATATAAGAATCTGAAGATTTTTATTTTCTAGAAGATTTAGGCCTAGATGAATGTGTTCGACCAGATTTTCCTCTGGAAGATTTCATTCGTGGAATCCTGGTAACACTCTCAGTGTTGTAGGACAAGTAAAGATGCGAGAGATCTAGATTATCAGTCTGAAAGCAACAAATAATTTTAAATTAACATGGGTATTTTTAAATATTTGGTACAAAAGTAAAACATGTTAAAAAAAACGTATGATGATTCAGCATGTGATGTAATTAACAGCTGACATGACTGGTTTTAAGCATTTTCCTCACAAAGATTGTTGATGAGTAATGCAATGCTTTTTCAACCACCTTTATTTTTTACATTAAGGATAGTTTCTCTAAACTTTTATTCATTCAGAATTTTTTTAAGCTTTTCATATCATCCAAGGTCAAAGAGAGCCACTCTAAGTGTCGATATTTGTCAGACAATTGAATTAATATATTTTCTGCAATGTCATCTACTCTTTTACCCACAGTGTTTGCAGACAAACTGATGATTTTAAATAAATTAGCTTTTTCTGGACATTTCTTTTGCTGCTGCAATCCTTGATTAATTTATCATTAGTAAATGGTTCCCATGTTTCACTATTGAATGAGCCATGTGGAATTTTGCTCGAGTTGCTGCTTCTTTTATTTACTTTTTAAAACAAATGCTGACATTTCAGCCCATGTTTCTAAAATCATAGGCTATTTATAAATTTGTGTAATTCTGAGAATGCAATATAAAAACGTCATTATGAGACAATATCAGTCCTTAAAGAATGGTTACTTTCATTACAAATTGTACACATTGCCTTAGTACTTGATTCAATCATGAAAAATAGTGAATGCAGAACTTTTAAACAGCAATGGGGATATCGCTGTCTATACAAATCCATACAAAAGATACCCAACTTCAAATCAAAATAATGTAACTGTTGCTCCAAACTCAAAGGTTGTCTTCCTTATTTAGATCAAACATCAAAGGAACATATTTGAAAACACTCGACATATGAAAGTACAAGAAAAGCAATCATGCAGTGGAACTTTTCCAGTACATGTTCTAGCTCTACTACTTGCTCCAAAATGGTGTATATACTTCGATTAACTAAACACATTGATTTTTTTGTTCCACCACTGTACTACTATAGAAGCGATAAAATCTCCACTGCAATGAATGTCCTTGACACCTGTCCTACCAATCGAAATTGCGAAGGAAGAAATGTCCACCCTCCGCGTCATAAATACTCGCTGGTTACTTCCCAAACGAAAATTATTGCACAATTCAAAACTACAGTATGTTGATATAAAGAGCTAACTAGATTGTGGACAGGCTAAACTTTGTAAAGTCAGTGTGGCCGTTACGTTAAAAAGTTCGGAGACCACTGACAAAGATATTATCATAACTATCTGCATGCATTTATAATAAAATCTATCATATTAAGAATAAAATAATAGATTTTGTTAAATAATTTGATTTTTCTTTTCACATGGACCCTTTAAAAATGAGTAATTTCCTTTCTTCGTGGATCCCTTATCCTTTACTATTCTAATTTGGACACAGATTAATTGAACTGATTTACCAGTTAATATTTTAATATATTTCGTCTAGTGAATATTGGGGGAAAAAAAAGATTCAAAAAGAAAAAACATTGAAAAAATTTGTGAAATATATTCCTGCAAATCAGTAACTTGAACAAAATAAATAACTTTATTATTTTTGAAACATTGTTCTTACCAACATTTTTTTAAAAAGATTTCCTAGAAACTGTTTTTTTTTTTTTTTAATGAAAGAAATCAGGACTCAAAAGTTAAAACAGGGTTGTCCAGTTTTAGCTTGCAAATCTGCCCAAGTTCGATACCCTACTGAAGACCCCTTCAGCAGGGTATTGAAATTGGGAAAAATCAAATCCAAGATATTTCAGCAATGCATTTATTCGTAATAGCAATATTTTGTGATAATATTGTAATCATTACCACAATATATGTATATTCAAAGGTAACTATGCCTTGCATCAATTCGGGCTATCCAATGAAATTTAAAAGTTCCCTTCCATTTGTAAAAATGCAGAGCAGAGATTCCCTGAATGTTTTCAGAAATATTTTCCTTATAACTATTGATACACACATAAGTAATATTTGCTTCATTTAATTGCAAAAAAAGTAACAAGATTATATGCCGATATTCTTGTCACCAATATTTCGGAAAAAATGTCATTGCACCATTTTTACATTCCCAAGATTATGCCATACATACCTCTTTCTTCTTTTCTTTGTCAGTTGCAGGGAGTTGCTTTCTCATGTTATTACCAGTGTAAGCCACACACTTGAGCTGAAATTCTCCAATATCTTCATTCCACTGAACAGCCTGTTCTATAATATCCTGGTACTCTGGTGGAATGAACATGTCAATGATGAGTTTATTCAAACTCAGCTCTCTATCGAGTTGGCGAATGTTTTCCAAGAGACCCTCCATTTCTCGTTGGTGTTCTTGTCGAAGATCATTCAGCTCATTTTTAGCACTCAGCAGCATTTGCCAAACTTTCTTCAGCTTTTTGGTCTTTCCAGCTGCTTCCTCTTGAAGGCTAGAATATTTTTCTTCAATATTTAATCTCTCTGTCTGTGAAGAAAACAGAGAAAGTATTAGAAAATGACAATCTAATGCTTTCATTTAAAAAATTATAATAGGTTTTAGTACTGAATTTAATCTATATTTCAATTAGTTAGATACTTAAGCATAATATTTACTAGTTAATGTTTGAAACAAAAGTTAAAATTACTTAACAAATTAAAAAAAAAGGTTTTGTACAATCAATAAAATAAAACATGTTTTATAATTTTAGAAATCAAAGCCTTTTCTAAAATAATATGCATTATTTCATAATTATTGGTAATTTCATTCATGTAATTCAATTGTGTAAATTAAATAAAAATATGGAAGAAAAAATATTATTTTTGTCAAATTTTTCATTACATATTCATCAAATTAGATAAATGTTTCATCACATCTGTACATTAATTAAATTTCCTTTCACTAATTTCAGATTAATTTTCATAATGAAAAATCAAATTCAAGATATTTAGCAATGCATTTATTCATAATAGAAATTCAACAAACTTAAACAGCACACATATATATATATATATATAATGATAAATTTCATTAAGATTGAGTAAAACTTTTTAGTTGAGGATGATTTAAATATGCTCTATTAAAAATTAATTACGAATACAATAATAAAATGATTGAGGATAATAAAAAGTTGTTCAGTAATCTTACTTCTTTTTCTTCCAATGCTTTTTTCAGTTCAATTTCCTTTTTCTTTCTTTCTTCCAGTTCTTTGGAGCTTTCTTCTAAAAGTTTCTCTTGTTCTTGAGCTTTTTCTAAAAGATTTTCTCCGCCTATTATAATTTGCTTTTCCAATCCCTGAAGTTTTTGAACAAGTAAATCATGATCAGTTCTAAAAAAAATCAAGAACATTTCTTTTAGATGTTTGCTTTCATTACTATAAGTTTAAAAAATGAATGAGAAAATTGTGAAAATTCAATGAGAAAATTGTTAAATAGAATATTACATAAAAGACCTTTCTGAAAATACTATGGAAACTTTAAAAAAGATCTCCAGGAAAAGTAGTAGTGACCAAAAAGCTACTAAATGATAAAAAAAAATATATATATTAAAAAAAATCTGTAGAACTAATCCAATAATAGTAGTAATAACACAAATTTATATAGATATACTATACAGTATTTTTAATATTAGTATGTAAAATACTACAAAAAACATACACACTTTAATTTCATCTGATTCTTTATGATGTTACAAACTAGAGAATTAAGTAATACATTTTTTTGACAAAATACAATATAGCTTCTGTTGAATAATAAAGTAACTTTATATCTTAGAATAAGAAATATATTTTTAAAAAAGCATATTTTTTAATCAAATAATGAGATGGATGAAGAAAAAAGTTTTCACAACAATTCAAAGGCAAATATTAAAATAAATTCTATCGATGATGAGCTTGTATTAATATAGAACTTTCATTCAGGACCAGGCTTAATAATTTATTGACAAATAATAATTAAGTTTATTTTTAAATAAAACTTAATTTCATTATAACTTGTTTTAATTATTACTTGTTGCTATGGGAACTAACAACAAACAAACAATAAAGAAAGCAGCTTGCATTTAAGTTTAATTTTAGAACTCCATTTCTGGTTATAAGCTTTCTTTCATTACTTCATTTTTACAATTTTATTTCAAGGATAAATTTACAATTATATTAAAAATAATCTCAATTATTATGTTTTAAAATCGAAATGTGATAAACCCAGAATATTCCTGTTTACTACAAGTCATTGATATCATGATAAAAATGGTTCAAATTCATATATTTACAAAATAAACAAGTTAAAATGTATCCACTATAAATGAAACATTGTAATATTAATTAAAATTGCATGCAAGTAGCAATTATAGCTCTTGATAAGCTATAGTAGTATTTAACAGATTAAATTATAATCCTGTAGCTTAAAACTTTTTACACATGTATGTCATATTATTAATTATAAAAAAAGAGGTATAGTCTAACCTCGATTCATGTGGAATGGTAAAAGCACAGTGTGAAGGCATAAATGGATGAATCAATGATTATTAAGGTTATTAGTCAGATATATGCAGTTTTGAAAGAATAAAGCATAACAGTCAATGTGAAATTTTTTCACCTAGTTTTTCTTTTAATATCATGTAATCTAAAACTTGAATGATTAAAATTATCTTCATTCAAAATCCCTTGCCCTCAAATTCCCACTTCTGCCTTCTAATTGGTTTTTTTAACATTCCATATGAACCGAGGTTAGACTATACCTTTTTTTTATAATTAATAATATGGCATACATATGTAAAAAGTTTTAAGCTCGTCAATGACATTTCCTCCCCTATGACGTTGCTCTTTTTGAATCCTTCTGAATTGGCCCTCACCAATTTTTCATGTGATTGGTGGTCAGACTAAAGATAGTTCAAAATTAAAGAAGTTCAGCATGATTTTAATATTCGTTTTAAAGCAACAACAATATTAAAGAAAAGAGTTCCTTACTTTATACCAGCCAAGTCACGCTGCCTTTTCTCAAGTTCACTGCTGATACGCGATCTTTCTTCTTCAAGAATATCTTTGCGCTCTGCTAATTTTTTTCTATCTTCTTCAATTTGCTCTTGCATCTTTTTCACTTCTTCTTCAGAAAATGCTACAAGAAGAAAAATCTTAAAATTATCTTCCATGAAATCTTTAATTATTTCAACTTTTTTGAGAAATTATGACAAATACTATAAAAAAATTATACTCTATTTCATTTATTTTAAAAAGCTACTTAACAAGCTCATATTAAAAATTTAGGTTTTTTAGTTAAGTAACATTAAAATTTTAAGTTATCAATGATTTTAAAATATTTAAGGATATACAAAGTAAAGACAAATATATATATATATATAAGAAACTGCTAAGTCAGACATGATTAGAAGCTTGTAATATTTATAGGCAAATGTAACAACCTTTCATTTTTTACTATAGTTCATTTGAATGGTGTTTGATTACACATGCCTCCAATTTTGATAATAAATGAGTGTTAAGAATGCTAGTAATTAATAATTTTAAAAGAATTTTGACATTACTTAGAAAATAATAAAAAATTAATACACAAGCATATACAAGATATAGTAACAGCAGGAGAAATTAATTTATAATTCATTTTGTCATTTCTACTGTAAAACATGACTGCACAGTTGAAAGTTAATAATTTATATTGAATATCAATACAATCCTGCTAATTTTTTTTAAATAGGGATTATTTATTTATTATAAAATGCTTATATAACAAACAATTTTTAAAAAAGAATATAAATATTAGAAATAATTACTTTTATTTGTAAGAATTCATGTATAGTAATATGTAATAAGAAATTAAAACTCTATTAAATTGAATAATAAACTATTTAACAAGTATTTATTAATAATTTTAGATTAATAAATGAAATACAATATTACTAATTCATGAAATTTTTTGAAGGAGCTAAAAACCAAGTAGTTTTTTCAAGAACAATTGCAAAATACTTTTTTTCCGATGGAGTTTTGGCTTAGTTTCCTCTTCTCCTTTCTCTGACAGATCTTCACCAGATTCTGTACCACCTTCACTACCTACATGATATAACATCATATTTTTATTCAATTAATACACAATGTTAATAATAAATAAAAACTTGTTAATCATGAATGTAAGAATTAATTTTGATAGTTGATATAAGAATCAAATCATTATTTAGAACATTGATAATTAAAGTATTTGAAAATGCTGAATAAGTTTAATTAATGGTTAATAATTAAATAAATTTAATTAATTTAAATGTCTTATACATTGTTTGCAGATTCAACATTTCATGCTGAACAATAAATAGCTTTAAATTTAAATAACATTGAGCATTGCCAATTAATACATATATGCAAATGCTTTTAGTTTGCAATTTCAATGCAAAATTGCTTTTATTGTTAAAAATTATGCTATCAAAAGATTTAATTATTCTTAAGATAAATGCATTTAAACAATTCTCACAATCTTCCAGTTGCTTTTTCAAGTCTTCAATTTCATCTTTAAATTTCTTCAACATTGTATCTTTAGGATCTTCATTTATTCGTGCTTTATTCTTAATATTTTTAGCTCTGTTAGCATATCTTAATGTACTCAAGCTTTCATCATAATTGTACCCAGCAGGACCAATATTTGCACACTAATAAGTATATAATCCAACTTTAATAATACAAACAAAGTTATATATCTGATTTATAAAATAAACATGCACATAAACACAATGATAATTTTTGCAATTAAAAAAAAAATCATTTTAAGTTTTGATTTCTTTTATAAATATTGTCAGTCATTAAAAAATAAATAATTTATTAAAGATATTCTTCTCAAAGATAATTATAAAATTGCTGAGTATTAATAATAAATTTTAAAATTATACAAATAAATAAGCAACAATTATTCACAAATTTCTTATTGTTTAAAGTAAAAGTTATTATCAACCAATATAGTGTTAAATTCATGCTATTAAAAATAATTAATTAACATGAAATTTTAAATTTTATTCCACTTAAACAATAAATGAAAATATTAAAAGTTACCATTAAAGTTTTTGCATTTCCACCCAATGAATCTTGTAGCAATCTTGTTAGCTTAGAATTTCTGTAGGGAATATGAGTGCTCTTTCCATCTACTAAAGCCGAGATTACATTTCCCAATGTAGATAAAGACAAGTTGATTTTAGTTGCTTCAACAAGACGTTGGCCACTGGAACCAGTTTTACTTTGACGTTCTGAGCCCTACATATAAATATTTATCTTATATCAGTCATATCAAGATCTTAAAATAGTAAATTAATAGGGGTATAGTCAAATCAGAAATGATTTTCATAGCAAGTCAAATTACATTTTTGTAATAGCTTTCTCTCTCTCTGTGGTTCAGCAGCAGTTTATTTTTACATTGACAGTTCTTTTTCAGAGTTCAAGGAATATACTATCTAATTTTATATTATCTAGCGATTGTATGATTGATATGAAATAAAATAACATGATTTGTACTGAAATTAAATTAAACTCAATCATTTCATATGACATTTGAAATTCAATATGAAACTAATTTATTAATACATACATTAATTTCAAGAAGAAATTTAGAATTAGAAACGAATGTTAAAATTTATCTTTTATTTAATGTATATTAACAAATACATCCATTATTGAATTGGATATATTTCAGTAATAGATGTATTAATTAATACATTTGGTATTATTTAAAGGTCAACAATTTTCTATATCCTTCTTGCAACTTCGAATATTTAGAAATTCTTAGCAATGAATACTTTTAATGGAAATATTGTACTAATCTTTAATGGATTTCATATAAAAATATGATTATTAAATTATTTAATAGAAAAAATATATTACATTTTTCTCTGAATTTTGCTTTAGCATGCTATTTTTACATTAAATATGTTATTTAGTTGAAGTGCAAATTATATTATTTTAAATAAATGGTAATAAAAAATAAAAGATTCATTTAAAATTTGAAAGTATGGAATGATATATGAGTTTCGATTGAGTAAGAAAAAATGTTTATATGTTATATCACGCATAAGTTTTAATTTACCTATTTTTTAAAATTCAAATTTATTATTCAGCATTTCCACTTAATCTTTTACATCACATTTTCTGAAATACACAACAATATCTTAGAATACAACAAAATTCATCTTACGGCTAAATCAACTAAATGAAGCTTTCCAGCTCGAATGTGCTCCTTTCGATCAAAACCTTCTTCACAGCTTTCTACAGTGATGCTAAATATGGCATGGGATCGAGAACTGTGCAAATTCATATTGGTGGCACCAACAACACCTACAAATCAATTGAACTGTATGAGTAAGAACTTTAAAATTGATTGTAAATACAATAAAAAAAAAAAAGTATATAGTTTTATGTAAAAAATTTCAATAATTCATTATAAGCCTATATAAATTCTTTCAATGTAACTCATTTTTAAACATAATTTATAATTTGAAAAGACTGAAACCAATCATTAAATGCTTAGGTATTTCATAAGATAAAATATTTACCAATAGTGAAAAATAAATAATTCTAAATAAAATAAAAATCTTACCAACAATATTTTAGTATATATTGATTAGATGACTGCAATAATTTGACAACTTTTTATTAATCAAATTTGTACTAGTCATATTGTACTAAATAATTTTATTAACACAAATCAATGCATTAGAAAAATGTTCTTACCTATTCATAAATGAAAAATATTTTTATATCATGAACAAAATGATGTACAATAAATTGTTTGTTTTCATTTAAAAGAAAATCCTGATATTTGTACTTACGATTTTTACTTCCGAGAGTCATAATACGATCAAGGTCATCAGCATTTTTTACAACAACTCCCGTAAGATTTTTTACAAATACACCAATATCTGGTCGCTCTTTTACCTGAAAAACAGCAAAAATTCAATTTAATCTTAAAAAAATTTCAAAGTTAATTGGTGCCATAATCAGTTGTGTTTTTGAAAAGAAAAGATAGCACATATGGAATAATACTTTTCTATGAATTAATGTGTTATAAACATAATGAATGTTACAGAAGGGAGGTTCAAATTATGCCCTTAAATCTAAAATAATATGTCTCTTGCAATAGTATTAGCATGTGCATCAAAAATATGCTATTATTTTATTTTTGAATTCAATTACATTTTGCATTTGAAAAGTTTTCAATTCTATTCTGAAAAGCATAAAACTAAAGTCAAGCATAAGTGCATAACTACAGCAAATCAAAATTTCCAGACTTTCCTTTCAAAGAGTACTCCTAACTCTCTTTCATAGAATGGAACAATGAGAAAACAAAAAAAGTTATGATAATATAATGCTGGTTTAGTAAAAAGTGAGAAAGAAAATGTATAAATCCTTTCCATTCTAGCACCCCAATGAGACTTGGAATTCATTCAAAAGATTGCACTTCAATGGGGATGTCAAAATTAAAATTATTACAAAATTATCCTATTATTGCTTTATGAAGTTAGAAGATCTAACAAAAAATTCCTTCAGTAGAATTTCCTGTAAAATAAAGCTTCAGATCAATCAACATAGTCCTTTAGGTATTGAATCATCTTTTATAAATAGACACAAATGCAAAAGGTTTTACCTTTGTTAGTTTTTTTTAAGTGCATATAGAAAAAAATTTTTTTTTTTTTTTTTTTGGAACTACAATTAATGCCCCACTCGTGGCAACTTGCACAGCTAGCATGTAGAAGGGCCAAGGTTTGAATCTGTTGACGGCATTATTGTAGTTACTGCTTTAATAAATGAGGAGATTTAATGGAAATTGAGCCAATATGTGTAAAAGTATCTAAAATTGATTGTCAGGCTGTTTGATCAGAATTTTCAGGTTTTTTTTTTTTTCATACAACACACGAATGAAAGGCAGTTATCACTAAAAGTTCTCTTGGAAAACACTGTCCACCCAACAGTGGGCTGTTTGTGGGATACATAAGTGGTGTACGAGACTCCAAGTTGTTCAGCAACAATAAAAACAATCTATGTTTAAACAAAAATTTGTTAAAATTCTTTTTTAACACACTTAAAAAAATCACAAAAGGATTCATATCTGCAAAAAAAAAGTGAATAAGCATACATTTATTTTAAAAAATGTATTTGCTGATTTGATCCCCCCTCAAAATAAACTGCAAAACGGGTACTTTGTATTTTTATATGCTAATTTCAATTGTTTATTAAATTTATTTCTGAAAATATTTGTTTTGAATCATACAATTTTTTGCTTTCCAGTACAAAAAAGGTTCAGTTAGTTTGAATATTGATAAAAATATAACTACTTGTTATTTTATTCAATTCCTTCTATTAGCTCACACTCTCCCTATATATATTGTGTTCAAATTTTCAATTGTTAATAAAATACTTTTTATTTATCCACTTAAGTTCAAATACATTTTTTTTTTTTTTGAACTTGTAGTGGTTGACACTTGATGTTAATACAGTTTCTTCAAATATTAATTCAGTAATTAATTAAGGAATCAGGATTTAAGTTGGGATTAATTCAGGATTTAAGTTGCATATATCTACTAACAGATGGTGCCAGATAAGCTTAAGAAATGAATGAAAATTATTTATAAAGAACTTTCTGCAATTTAGTGGAAAAAAAGTAGGAATTGACTTTTATATTACTTGTTTTTTCAATACAATAAACAATTTTAAATGATAAGTATTTTTTTATGTACAATGAAGAAGAAAGTCATTCTTATATTGATGCAAATATGAGGAATAAAATAGAATTTATATTACCTCTAAACGAACACTTTGATCTTTACCAAGGAGATCTCGTACTTCTTCATTATATATTTCTAAATATGTAGCTCGTACAAGAAATCTATCAGAGAAATAAATTTAAAAACCTACAGTTTACAAATAATTGCATTTTTTAAAAAAATTAATGAACAGTATTTTTTTATAAATGTAGCAAATTAATTTTAAAAACATGATAATAACAAATTATCTTAATTTTATTATTTAATAAAAAAGTTATTCTAGGTGTAAATTATTTTTTATTAATGATCAATAGTATACAACTTTTACAAGGTGGCTACAAAAACTGTAATTAAAATTAAACTACTAATTATATTAGTTTCTGGTTTTCGCTCTACTCAGAATCACTATATATATATGTGCAATATATGTTATTAAAAACCCTTTTACCAGTAATTTAATATGAAAAAAGATTATATATTTTTGTGAAATTTAATTTTAAAAAAAAAACAGAATGAACATCCTAAAAAAACTCTTAAAATAGTATATTACAATAAACCCCCAAATTATAATAAGTTAACCACTCTTACTAAAATAGAGATTAAATATTTCATTTAAAATATTTTTAACAGGAACTTTAACTTTTTAAAAAGGTATTTACATGATTTATTTTAACAATTGTCTTAAAAAAAAACTTGCAAAAAGAAATAGCAAAACATCAAAAAATGATGAACAACAATTTTCCCTGAATGTGTTTAACTCTCCTCTCCATAATGGAAGCCCAATTGAAGAGCAGAATTAGTAATTAAACATTTTCAAACTACTAAAGACACTAATAATAAATTAAAGTATACATTTAAAGCATATGCTAATGAATAATAAAGCTAATCTCTAATTAAATACATAATAAATGCAGTTGCTAACTAATACATGCTCTAACAAATACCAATAAATGCAGTTGCTAACTAATACATGCTCTAACAAATACCAATAAATGCAGTTGCTAAAGGATTTGCTAAAAACTGCAAGGAATGAATTTAATCTTAAAACACAATAAACAAATATCAATAATAAAATATTAACATTACAATCCTTACATTTCTAAATTGTCTGAAGCAAATAGCACAAGTACAAATAATAGCATGAGTACAAGCAGAGCATAATTAAAAGACACACACCACACAATAAAAGACAGGTTTATATATGAGATCATAAACTGGACAGCTTGTCATAAAAAAAAAAAAAAAAAAAACAGATGTAAGGT
Source organism: Caerostris darwini (assembly GCA_021605075.1). NCBI lineage: Eukaryota > Metazoa > Arthropoda > Arachnida > Araneae > Araneidae > Caerostris > Caerostris darwini. Next base: position 386,380 of record BPLQ01001987.1, read on the forward strand.
TGATATAAAATGAATAACAACCCAAGTCACCAACATTTTTCAACACAAAATTGCTGTCATAAGCATGCTCTTGTTTGCCTTTTTTCCTGAGTTTTTGATATTTTTATGAATTTTCGTGACTTACCGGTTCTGTCACCCAGCTATTCTATGCTATATTTAATAATTTTCATGCATGATACATATTAAAATAGATCTTTTTTTACATTTTAATGCCATTATAATAAGTAAAAAATATTAATTCATTTCATGTAAATCAAAATCAGATAATTATGAAATTTCTAAATTCTTTTAAATGAAAGGTACTAAATTCAAAATGATTTATTGAAAATTATATTTTAATTTTCTTATTCATCATAAAGCAGAGAAATGGACAATGTTTGTTATATATGCTTACTATGCATGTTCCATAGAAATGTTGAAATAATTTTACATTTTATTTCAAGTAAATTATTTTTCTTCCCACAAAATGAGTATAATAGCAAGATTTTTTTAAAACAACATTTTAAGTACAATTAATAAAAATGCAATGTAGAAATTTGAAACTTGCCTTTTATCTCCTTCTGCCTTTGCAATGTGTCCAAATATATGAGCGAACGAATTTGGAATAATGCCTTTTTGCTCGGGAACTTCCCGATTACCTTCCATTGTAAAAGTTTTACCAGTGCCCGTCTGGCCATATGCAAATATTGTGCCTAAAATATGCATTTGAATAAATATGGATTTTACTAAGCAAATCTATACACATTCAACTTAAAAATCAAAGTAATAGTAAACAAACAGTTGTCACAAAATTATATTTAGTAATTTCTAACAATATACTATAAAATTGTAAATTTTGTTTTATTATTATATATATATACATATATTATACATATGCATTTTAACATATATGTATATTATATATTAAAACATATATTAATAAAATAAAAATTATACACAGAAATACTAACCATGTAATATAAAATAAAGGATAAAAATTAAGAACTTCCAATTTTTTTATAAAAAAAGTTTAGATATTTTAATTGATATAATTATAAAACAATAAAAAGATCTGACCATTGTATCCTTCAAGAACATTATCAATAATTGGACGAGCTGCTAAATTATACACATCTAACTGAGTTGAATCTGTGCCAAATACTGTATCAAAAGTAAATGTTTTGGGTGGATCATACTCTGATGTATTGGGGTTTGAAAGAGTTACAGAGCCTTCAACATGATTTATCTGCAAAGTCAGATTGATAAACACAAAGAAATAAATACTTAAAAATATATCTATATAGAGACACTGAAATAAACTGGCATATAATAAATTTTTAAACAAATAAATTTTTGTATCAAAAAGAAAGTAAAATTAAAGGATAAAACTGATACGATTTTTATTAAGAGATGAAACTGAACAAAATCATCAACAGAAAAAAAAACCCCAAAAAACTAAAAATATATAAAATATTATATAAATATAATATAGCTAAATATAAAAAATTATTAAAAAAAATTTTCAACTAAGAAATACTCATCAATATTTATAATAATTAAATTACACAACCTACTTCAACAATGCTTCTATAATTTGCAGATTTCTCATTTTCATTCATGGGTCTACATCGCAACACCACTTTAATGTTTTCGGCTTCAGGAGCTTCAACCTTTAAAAAATACAAATAAGAATATTTTATAGATAGAATTTTTTATAAATTATTATAGGTTAATCTTATTTAGAAAATTAAATAATTTTAAATTTTAAGCACTTCATTAAAAGTTATTTAACTTGGGAAATGATAGGATTATAAATGTATTGCAATTTCCTGCCTATGACCCACAGCATTGTATAACATGCAAATGTAATTTTCAGATGGAAAAAATAAAAGTTTGTAAAATAGGAGGGTAGATTGCATTTTTTCTTTGAAGCTCCATTACAAATCAAGTTCTGTTTTTAAACTTAAGGTATAAAACAAACAAAAAACATTTTTCAGTTTTAAAGACAGTTCTTAATATCACAATTATATAAAAAATTCTGTTATAAATTTAATATAGTAAACACTGGAAAAGGAATATGCATTTAAGATTTATAATGAAAACCAAAAGGATGAGATTTTGCCACTGATTTCTAATTTACTAGTGAGATGAAAATCTTGATCAACATCTCAGTTAATTATTAATTTGACCTTCTGATAAGCATTTTGAGTTCTTATCTATAATTTCAATACATGTCATTTCCTTTACTAGCCCATACCTATGTATGACACATCCAATTTTATAAAAGTCTGCATCCCTTCTATTATTGCTAACTATTAGGTATCTTTTATTTTTGTTTAGAAGATTATTTATTTTATCTCTCACAAAATTCTGTCAATTTTTGATGTGCAAAGAAGCTTTTTAAGTGAAAATAATTATACTCCTGTAATTTGCATCCAGAAATTGTTTTTAAATAAATAATTCACAGGTTATTGGAAGATAATTATTGTAATTAGAAAACAAAAAAAAAAATTGACAACCTAAATTATGACATAATAAAAATAGATTATAATTTTTGCTATAATTTGATCAAAATTATTCGCTATTCAAAGCACAGAAAACAATTTATAAGTCTTAACAATAAAATATTTATATTTAAAAGGTTTAATAAACAAATTATAATAATCTCAAAATATCTTAAAATTTGCAGAAGTACTAATGATTAACATAAAAAGTAAATAATAAATCAGTAATGTTGAAAATCAAAATACTTAATAGTTTAAAATAAATAGTTATAAATATGGATATGACTCTTTAATAAATAATAGCAATAACTATAGATTTAAAATATCACCATGCATTTTTAGTCATTTTTGAATGCATGAAAATCAACTATTGAAGTATTAAAATAATCACTCTACATTACTTACTTTATAGTTTACTAATCATCAATAAGCTTTCAATTAAAAGATATTTTTATATTGTTAATGTATTTATTTTATTTATATAAAATTGCACAAAAATTTAAAATAAATACAAAGAAAAAAACATCTATCTATTATTTTGTCAATTTATTTTTAAGTAGAAATTTACATTAAAAAAAAAAAAACAATATTATTAAGCAATCTATTTTATTTTTAAATAATTAAAAATATGAAGAAAAATAAAATAATTTAAGTATTTTATTATTATAAAGTTCATTATTTAAACTATGTCAAAAAGTCTTCTCGCGATGGATGAACTATAAACGCTTAAGAATGCTGGCTATTTGGACTCATATGTCAGCAATTTATTGCAGAGACTTTAATAATAAACAAGTACCTCATTTATTTTATGAAACTGCATCTACTTTTAGATAAACATAAAAATTCAATTAAAAAATATTAACTTTAAGAATACAAAAATATTTCAATGGATATTTTTAATTCCTGTGAACTGAATATAAAAAAGCCTACTTTTTATATTGCTTGTCATAATATTTAAAATTTAATTTAGATGGAAAATACATGAAAATTTGGATAGAATAATAACTTAACAACAAGTTTTATGCTATCATTCAAAATTAAAAATAACTACACAGCTAAATTATAAAGAGATAATAATAAAAAAAAAAAAAAATCCAATTAATAAAGTAATTTGAAAAAACATACAAAACAATTTTTTTTTTTCATTATAATAAAAAAAAATAAAATTTTTTAGCAAATACAAGAATACAATTTCCTCCTCTCCTACATCGAAAATTGTCCTAGTTGAAAGCAAAAGAATGAAAGATTAGTAAATAAAAAATTAACATACAGGCATGTTGAAATACGAAATGTGATTAACGTAAACAACAGTGGAGGAAAAAAAATCACATAAATACTTTAGGATCGAGTTCTATAAAGATTTAATATATTGTTTGATTAGTGCTGTGTTTTGCCAGTACAATTTTTGAATAAAGCAATAGTTAATTGCATTGGAGCTAAATTCTGTGGGAATCTTCGATCGATCACTACAAAACTAGCATGTTGCTATGGCAACTGTGAACAAAGAATGAAATACAAGCGAATCCAATCGTAACCACCAAGAGATCCAACCTATTAGATTTTATATCAATATTATTAAGTATTACTACATCAAATTCGCAGAGATGCTTATTGAGATATTAATGTAAGAATAAGGTGAATATTAATTACTTAACGATCATAAAAAAGAAAAAAAACGTAAATTTTTTACTGTCTTTCTTTTTCTGAGACAAAATTTGTTCTTTGGTTTCATTACAGAAGGTAAAATGGACAATCAGTAGGTCTTTGACTACATAAAAAAATTTTAAATTGCTATATTCTGCCTTCATCTTTCATATGTATTGATCATTTTAGCAAATATTTATTATTTTATGCCCTATTTTTTAAAAAAAATTATTCAAAAATATTTTTTTTCTCATCCAGCTGGCAAATACTTAGACAGTTGTCTTCTATGCCATAAGCAAGAGCTGCACCGACGTTATTCACTTAACACTACCAAGGGGGGAGCGTGCGTGTTGCTTGAAGATAAGCTACGGACGCAGAATAACACTACCCCCGCAACGCTCTACGATCATGTTACACTGGGACATACGTTTTAAAGTGGATTCTGAACCACTACAAACATCCGTGGCTCCCTCGGGATTCGATAGCGAAACCTGTGGTACTGAGCACCGGAACGCTAGCGACTCGGCCATAAGGCTCCCTATTTTTAAAAATATAAGGCAATGACAAAATATTTTATACAATTTGTGGCAACAGTTAATGACAAATTCAATCTGCTTGGCGGTTTGAATGAAATTCAATGTATTTATTATGTTTTAATTGTGTTTAACTTAAAGTAGTTTGTGAGTAAATAAGAACATTTTATTGTTTTCAAAGTTAAATTTTTGATTTTAGGTATGTTAATTAAGTTATATTTTAGAAAAATATTGCAACCGTTGAATATAATGTTGATATGATCATTGACACATTGATTCTTTAGTTATAATTTTACATTTAGTTGCGTAATTATTAATATTCTTAGACAGATGTCAAGTTATATATGTATATTTTTACAAATATAAATGGATTAATTGAATTTGTATCATATTTGATCTTTATTTTATGTTGAAATGTGGTTAATATCATAATCTAAAATACAAATACAGATTTTTGGGTACATTCTTCATTATAACGGTACTTTTTGGAGAGGAAACTCTGATATTTGATAAATCTCACTCTCCATCGCCTAATCGCGATGATCATCGAAGAGGGCGATGTTACTCTAATTGTTGCGAAATCGCAAAAAATAACAGGGGCATCAAACATTGTTGACTGGCCCTTTTTAGTAAGTCGGATTAATATTACCAGATATATGGTAAAGTAAATGTTTTAATATATTACTTATTGTGCATGACATAAATGAAAAAAAAAAAGCAACAGTAATGGATAACACAAATAATTAACAATGATTATTCTGAGTGGCGACAGAACTGGGATATCAGTTAGAAGTCGGGGAATTTTATCAATTTGGAAAAGTCAGGGAAAATTGCTGACAAGTTTTGCCCCAAGCATGTGCTTGATCGACGATTTCACACTATCATTTCTCTACATCAAAGCCTATTTTCTCCAAGATAACGATCATAGCAACAGCAATCTACCACTATACTACCAGCTTTGATAGCAATAATATAACATAGCTTACAGTAACAAAAATTAAATATTTGGAAAATCTTTTTATTTACTGGGCTCAAAAGGCACATCTCAAACAAAACAGGCGGGTCCTCAAAAGGCGCATTGGTGCATCCTTGAAGATTTCCAGGTGCATTCCATGGTTTTCCAGAGAAATAAATGCCCAGATATGAAAATATAGACTTTTTGATTGCTTCTTTTCTCCATTAAAAAAAGTCACCAAGCATCAATAATATACCAAAAAAAGTTTCCGACAAACTAGAAGCATTAACTTCCATGGTTGGCTTCTAGGAATGCTAGCATCTATGTGATTTTCAATGTTAAAAATTTTTTAAAATTATTTCCTCATCATCTATAAGTAGAAGACTGAAGACTAGAAGTGACTATCAGGATAAAGTGGTAGATTCTTTCATTGGAGATGCCTGCCAATTGGTGACCATCAAGAAAGATATATATATATATATATATCCATGGATCTTATGTTCCACTTACTAAAATGTGTGTATGTATATATATATACATACATACATACAGAGAGAACAATATTTAGATATGTATTTCAATATACATGTATGTATATGTGTTTGTAACAGCACAGAAGCCAAACCAAGTCGAATTTATTAAAAAAAGGAAAAGACATGCTTTTACTTTATTTTATTAACATTTTTAAGGAATTTAAAGAGTTTGGCCCAGTTCAGGAAAGAAATGGCAGTGAGAAAAGCCACATGCCCTAACTGTAAAAGTTTCTCAGTATCTGCAATCAATAGAAATAAAATTATAAGCATATCACTTAAAGTGGTCTGGTTAACATGTTGTAGGATAGAGGCATAAGGTAGCATTAAATTAAAGATTATATAGCAGTACAAAGTGACTATTACCAGAAAATGTGTAACTAAGTTTAATTTAGGTTAGTATAGCAACCGAATGTGTTAGTTATATGTAATTCAAAAAGAACAAAATGGGTGTTGCCACATAAATTTTTTTTTGCTATAGATTTTCATAAAATGTTTAACATCTACAATGCTTTTAATTTCTTTTTTTTTTCTCCCAAAATTCTATGTATTTAAAAAAATTATTTTTTTTCTTTATTAAATGTTATATATTTTCTATTCTGCAATAAATAATTTTAGCCCAGATATTGATAGAATTGAATTATCTCTAATTTAGCACTATTTTAATGAAAAATTTCTCCTTTAAAAAAATTATCACGTTACTTAATAATATAAACTGCAGCTACTGTTTCAAATGGGCTTCTCTTTTAAAAGGAATTTTACCGTAGTATTGGCAGTTATTTCAATCGAAGTGTAGTGATATGTGTTTGCGAATTTGTTCTTTCCTTCACGTCACCACTGAGGAGTATTTAAAAAAATACCTGACATACTACTATTGAAAAGTGATTTGAGGTTGATATTTCTAGATTAAATTTTGAATGAGTGAAAATTGTCTTTGTGCAAGTAATTTTTCGTTATTTGCCTAATTATCTAAGTAGTTTGCTCACCAAAATACGTTATGAAATGGCACTAAATAAAAAAAATCTATTTTTAAATTAATGTAATGAATATGTTTATATTTGTTTTAATATTTCACTTATGTTTAGTCCAAAATATTTTTGTCAAATAAAAACACATTTGTAATCTTATTTTACTTTTAAAAAAATTATATGAAATAATGAATGCTGTTAAATATTTTCTTTTTAGAACAATGAATAAAAAAAGTGCAAAGAAGATAAATAGGAAAAAAACTATTCCTATATATTTCCAAAAGAATCAAGCCTCGATTTCTCAAATTCTTACTACAGGTAAAAATAATTTTGCATGTTTGTTTTTTAATTTTTTTGAATAGTATAGTTTTAATATTGATAAATTTATTAAAATTTACTTAAAAAAAATATGATTTTTATATAGAAAGTTTAAATTTTAATAGCTTTTTCATTAAACTACAGTAGTTTACTACTCTTTTACTAACTAAATCTATAATATTAAAGAAGTAAAAATACAAAAGACTGAGAAAAATTTATTTGATAATCATTATCATTATTTGTTTAAATAATTTTCCTAATTGTACTTTTAGAAATTTCTTAATTTAAACTTAATTAAGTTTTAAGAACAAATAATTGCTTTACTGAAAAATGGCAAATATCAAACTGAATCAAGTAATAGTAGCATATTTTGATTAAAAGAACTTCATAAATTTTTAAAATTTATAGGTAGTAGTCCAAAATTTGTGCTAACCATATGAAACGAATACATATCATATCATCATATGTGCTAATCATATGAAACGAAATATATTCTAAGATCTCTTTTTAAGCAAATTATTTTTATGGGATTTGAAGTTTTTATTTATGTCATCTAAAAATTTGTTCTTCCTAATACAATTGGCCTTTTTCAATTATTAGATCAAGGTTTAATTGGAACCTTTAAAAAATATTACATTAAATAGTTTGCCAATTTCAGCTTTAATAAACAAGTAAGCCCTTATAAATAAAAGGCACATGGAAAGAATTTTCTATTTTTGATTATTTTTATCATATTGCATCTGCTTCCATTGAAACATAATCTACAACTTTCAATATCTGTTGGGAAGAGTTTGGCCAGGAGGTGTTACAAACAGTACAACTTTTCAATTTTTATTTATTTATTTTTTTATTATTATTATAATATTTTTTTGTTCTTATGCAGCTGGCAAACACTTAGACATTTGTCTTCGATGCCTTAAGGAAATCGCTGCACCGACGTTACTCACTTAGCACTATCCAGGAGGTGCATGTAGCTTGAAGATAAGCTAAGGACGAGAGTAACAATACCCCCACAACACTCTACGATCCTGTTAGACAGGGACCTACGGTTTAAAGTGGAATCCGAACCACTACAAACGTCCATGGCACCGCCGGGACTTGAACCCGAAATCTGTAGTACAGAGCGCTAGCCACTTGGCCATTCAGGCCCTACTTTTCAAATATTGACACTATCAAATGAAATCATTATTTTATCGCATAAAAAAATTATTTGAATTCTTTTAGCCAATTTTTGTTTTAATTCTTTTAGCTAATTTTGGTGAATGGCTTATGGATATTGTTTTAAATTTTATCTTCAATGGTAAGAGAAAATGACAAACTCTTAGATCAAAACAGTGTAAAAGACACACGAAAAAAGAAAACAATAAAAGGAAAAGATCAATTTCTCATCAACAAAGTTCTAACACTCCAATATCTTTTCACCTTGGAGTCCCCCATGCAAGGCTGAGCATCCTGCTATATGGTGCCTATTTATGTTCTCGTCTTTTCTATGGAGGGGGCAATCTGGGCTATCAAAGAGGGCAATATGGTGCAGATAGATCGCCAAACAGTCATGGCCCACTGCAAGTCTAAATTATGTTACAGCTTTTTCACAAGATTTGTCCGAAATACCCTGTTCCAAAATGTTCCTGTAACTCCTCGAGGAGATACGAGCAGTGAGCAATGCCTTCCATCTAAGTCTCATTTGAATAGTGAATTTCTAAAACTAATTATACATTCTAATTGAAATTGTACACACTTGCTAAACTTCTGAGGACAAAATCATTTGATTGTTATTATTTGCAAAATATGTATTAAACTTAATTTTTTTTATAACTATTTCTTTTTTACTTGATATAAACCTGAGGTTTACAAAAGGCATAGTTAATTTTTGTTTTCTTATCATAACATCAAAAGTTCTATACATACATTTATTATGTTTACTAATCTTTTATCAAATGCAGTATTTACATAGATATACCTTAACAAGTGCACAGAGATGTTTTATTAGAAGACTTAAGATTTAAAGCAGGAATAGGGAGGTATCAGTAATGTAAATTGAACCTTAAATGATAAAGAATATTAAATGTTTTTAATAAATACTAGAAGACCCGGCCACGCGTTGCTGTGGCTTTCTTGTATTTCGTTCAATTATTAGATACTATAATTGGTATTGTTATCGTTTGCTGTCGTGGTTTGATTTGTTGACATGAGGGCCCTCTCAGCACGTCTACGTCGTGCCTCAAGCCTACGGGCATTGTTGAGGTTAGATTTTTTTGGTGGCATTTTACTGAAAATGATAATTGAAAAAATACAATACAATTAAAATAAAATCGAGATATAATAATAAATGACTTAAAAAAAAATTCACAATAAAATGTAAACGATTGTTTAAGGTACACGAACACGTCCGAATGAATTTTTTATCTTTGTACACATTTTTGGATTAAATGTATCTAAAAACTAATGATTTCACATAAAAAAATTTCATTATTATGATTATTATTATTATTATTATTTTTTTTTTTAATTTTTATAAGCTAAAATAAGGGTAAAAATGGCCAAAAATTTATACTGTTACAAAACATGATAACTCAAAATCAAATCAATATTTTTTAAATTTCTAAGTTTGTATTTGTTTGTACTAACATATTACAGGGAATGGACCTCTGGTAAATTTATATCTTTATTATTTATTATTTTGTGCTAATTTAAATGCTGTCGACACAAAATTCTTTCAAAATTTGCATGTAATTCCAAGCTTAACAATTAAAATAAAAAATATTTATGTAGCTAAAATCATTTCAGAAGTGTATTACCTGTAAACATTTATGAAAAACATAAATACAAAGTTTTGTAAATTACTTGTGTTATGGTGTTTCATATAACAAAAAGCATAAAAATTCATTTTGAGAAAAAGCTAAAAACTTTTAATTAGAGATATTACTTTTAAAAATGTTGTAAATATATTAAAATGCCATTGAATTATCAAGTTCATAGTCTTATTTATTAAAAAATATAGTTTTATTTTTCCTTAAAGCTCTAAATATTTTCTGAGCTTTCTTTTGAAAAAGTTAAAATATGCTCGACAAAATTTTTTTTTACAACTTCCTCCTATTTGCAAAGGCTTTTTAATATGAAATGACCTGGATTTAAAATATTTAGCCTTTTTGCAAGTGTTTTGATTAAATATATTCAAAACCTTTGAATTTCACATAAAAATATCAACTTTAACTATTTTTTATACAATTTATTCTTTAAAATATGGATAAACATTGCAAAAATGTGATATTGTTGCAAAACTTGATAATTCAAAAATAAATAAAACATGAATAGTTTTTTCCTTTGCAAGTATTTTTATGCTGGGAATATCCTTATGTAGGTAATATACTGTTTTTAAATTTATATCTTAATTATTTATACATTTTTGTATGCTTAAAGTTTGTCGACACAAACTTTTTTTTACAAATTTACAAAAATTCTTAGTTTAAAAACTGAAATAAAAATAATTTATGAATTTAGGTTAATTTCCATGTTCTATTCCTTTCATACATTTAAAGAAAACTTTTACATGAAGTTTCAAAGCATTTAGAACAGAAATATTAGTATTATGGTTTTTGAATGAATACAAAATACATAAAAATTCAAATAAGAAATAATTAAAACCAACTTTTAAATGTAAATAAAAACAAATGTACATACATAAAAATGTTATTGAGCTTTAAATTCTCCTTTATTAATATAAACACTTATTTATTTGTTTTGTTTTCTTTAAATGTCCAATTTGATTTTCAACTTGCAACTCAAATTCTTTGTTTTTTAAATAACAAAAGTTTTTTTAAAAAAAATGTCCTTGATTTTCAACTTGCAACTATTATAATATCTTTTATAAAATTTTAATGTTATCATTATAATATCAAATAATTGCAGAGTTTACTTCATTTTCACACTTTTCAAAAAATGCTTAAAATTCATATTTTTTTAAAATTATATTGTCTATATTATATTATCTTGCAGATCACATTTCATTTTAGAATTCTTAATGAAATAAAACACATGTTGACAAACTTTAAGCATAGAAAAGTTCACTGTTTTGATTCACAACTTTTCATTCAGTATATTTTATTCCAATTCAAATTTAGAAAATATCTTCTTTCTTCTTCACAAAAAATGTTTTATTATTTTATGATGAAAGAAATCACAAAATAAATGGAAAAGTTAATTAGCTTTACATTCTCCTTTATTAATATAAACACTTATTTAGTTGTTTTGTTTTCTTTAAATAACTTCCAACTTAAAAGTACCATTTATCATTTTTCTTCGACAATATTCAAATCACTCAAATTTATAACTCAAATTCTTTGTTTTTCAAATAACAAAAGTTTTTTTTAAAAAAAATGTCTTTGATTTTCAACTTGCAACTATTATAATACCTTTTATAAAATTTTAATGTTATCATTATATCAAATAATTGCAGAGTGTACTTCATTTTCACACTTTTCAAAAAACCCTTAAAATTCATCATCTTTCTTTAAAATTATATTGTCTATATTATATTATCTTGTAGATCACATTTCATTTTATAATTCTTAATCAAATACAACACATGTTGACAAACTTTAAGCATAGAAAAGTTCAATGTTTTGATTCACAACTTTTCATTCAATATATTTTATTCAAATTCAAACTTAGAAAATAAAAAAAATATTGATAATCAAATCAGGTAATACTTACACACATTTGATTTATTTCTCATAGAAATAATATCAATTTCATACAATATAATTTTCACAAAATTTAAAGTAGTACATAAAACAATAATATTCAGAACATGAGAATTTTACGGTTATGTAGTACAGGCATCGAGACACGGCGCCATCTAACTTACCTTTTATTGTGGTATATCTTTCGTCTGTGGTGGAAACAAACTTTTTACTCCAACGTTGAAATTAGTGCAAATAAGAATTCTGCAATTAATTATCGAAATAGCAATAAAATAGTCATTATATTGTTCGGAAAATGAAGCTACGAATTCCTCTAATTGCAGTATTGCAACCTTAAAGAAATTGGCGAAAATTCAGGGTTGCAAGATTGGCGACTTCCTCAATGGTAGATTTTAACCGATTTTGCAATTAAATACGAAAAAAATCTGAATAAAAACTATCCTATCTCTCAAGTTGGAACAAAACACACATTTAGAAAAAAAAAAGTTAAAATCGGATGGTTAGTTTCGGAGTTCATCGCGAACAAACATCGTGACATGGGAATTATATATAGTAGATGGTTTAAAAAAGTTTTTATAGTGTTACTAAAATGTTTAAGAAATTTTCATAACTATTAGAATTAAATTCATTATATGCAACAATCTTTAAAAACACAAATCTCATTTTAATTTGTGCAGATTCCTCCATTATTTTAAGAAGATTTACAACAATGATACATTTCTAATTAGATAACTCAACTTTTCTCTGAAAAAGAAAATTATTGCTTCTAATACAGTTAGTTAATAAATTTCAACAATCACTGGATCTAATTCAATAACAAGTAATGACTATTACCTTTAACAACTATTTACTTATTTTGCAAAGTAACATAATTTACCTATTATGAATGTAAATATCTTACAGGTTTCAAAATTTTATAACAAAATACTAATATTTTGTAGTTCCAATTATTGCACTGACAATGAAAGCACCATATTATCCTTTTGTATTGAAATAACAATTATTACATAAGACCATAAGTTAAAGTGCAATTTTCTTTTAAATATATTCTATTTAAAATTCAGAACGAAAATTTGCAATGGTAAAATATGCCTTAAATTTACAAAAATTAACATGTTCCTTATGCATAATACTAAATGTTTAGAATAATTTGGATAATTATTTTCTTACAACACATGAAACAAGTAAGTATATCCTTCATCTGTGGTGGAAACAAACTATTTACTCCAACGTTGAAATTAGTGCAAATAAGAATTCTGCAATTAATTATCGAAATGGCAATAAAATAGTCATTATATTGTTCGGAAAATGAAGCTACGAATTCCTCTAATTGCAGTATTGCAACCTTAAAGAAATTGGCGAAAATTCAGGGTTACAAGATTGGCGACTTCCTCAATGGTAGATTTTAACCGATTTTGCAATTAAATACAAAAAAAAATCTGAATAAAAACTATCCTATCTCTTAAGTTGGAACAAAACACACATTTAAAAAAAAAAGTTAAAATCGGATGGTTAGTTTCGGAGTTCATCGCGAACAAACATCGTGACACGGAAATTATATAGAGTAAATATGAGATACAGAAAAAGAAAATGCTGAATCATCAAAATAAAGTTTTCCTCTGAAATGCTCTAAAGAACATTGATTTAATTCTGTGTGTGTCAACAAACTCATCAAATATAAATGTTTTCCAGTAGTTTAATAGCAGTGGCCATGAGAAAATGGATGGTTGTTTGTATATATTTACCTGAACATCATTTCATTTGTGAAATATCATCAAATTTATTAGAGTACCCTTCGTTATTTTAAACCCTTAGATGGAACAAGAGATTTCCTCAGATTGCATTTCTTGTTTCTGCTTCAACTTCTGAAGTAAAGATTTAGGAAAAATGCTGATTGTAAAAAATTTTTAAATATTTAGCTGAAAGTAAATTGGAATATTTAGAAAATATTCTTGCTAATTGATATCCATTTGTGTTGTCGTGTGTTCCATAATCTGTTTGTTCATAATTTTTTCCGTATGATTCAAACATTTAATGACTGGGGAAGAACATTGCTGCCAAAATAGATGTAATTTATCATTCAATTTTCTTCATATCTTGATTTGCATTTTTATGTGCTTTATGAAGTCATAGATATTTGATATTTAATTATGGTTTAAGTAATAAAACCTTGTTTTTTCACAAATATTCATTTCTCAATAGATAGCAATGTTCCAGTAAAAAAAATTGTACTTTTATCATGTTATTATAATTAATGTATCATTTATGATAGAAAATTTATATATTTATGTTTGTAAAACATATATTCCACTCTTATATAATTTGTTGGCAAGTTACCTTACTGATTTAAGTAACATGAAAATTATTTAATCCTTTTCCTACAATATCTTTCTTTTTAATGCATTAGAACTTGTGAAAAATTAGCCTTTCTGTTTCATTTCCAAAATGTTTGTAATCTATTTTAAAAAAACATATGTTCATATTATGTGTAAAATGTGTCAGATACTGTGATTTCAACCTTTAATATTGCATTAATAAAATTTAATTACAAATTAACGTGTGAGGTTTTCTTAATTGGCTGATTGGATAGTAAAATATGATTTTGGTTTTTGAACATTAAAATGTTAATTTTACTCTCTTTAGTAAAGAAATTAATGGAAAATATTTGAGACAAATCATATCAATTTAACTTCTAAAGAGAGACTAAGATGCATTTTACCATTATATTAGTAAAGCTTTTCATTTTTTAAAAAAACTAAAATTGTATATTATAAACATAACTAAACTGGTTATATTGGGTTTTGTACTTTGTATAATACTGCTTCATTTAGTATTTTATAAAACAAAATAAATAATTGTAAAATGATATTAATTGCTTCTTATACAAAGTAAAATCTATAGTTCATTGATGTCCAATTATATTTCAGCTCATTATAAACGCCGTGTTAAAGAAATGATGAAAATTAATAAAGAACTTGCTCTCAGTCTTCAAGAGGTGAGGTGTCGAGCTGCTGATCAAGAAAAGGCTCTTGCAGATTTTAACCGAGAAAACACTCAAATGATAGTAAGATTTATGTATTAAGATACATATTACTTTTTAAATCAATGTAGAGTGGGTTTTGTACTTTCAAAAGATCAATCATCTTTTATAGTATTAATATTAAATTCATTATTTTCTTTATTTCTAATTGTATTTTATAAGTTTTCTTTTAAATGAATGCTATATAATTATTTAAATTTTGAATTTTAAATAAATATTGATTTTAGTATTAAAATTTTTTTTGGACTATATTTATTTAAAAAAATTTCTGTTGAATTTCAAATTCTTATTTTTACTTATTAATAAATATTGTTTCAGTTGCTTTTTTCTTTTTAATAATCTGGCTAATATATTTTATTGTTAAAAACATATAAATTTTTTTAAAAGGTTGTGTTCTCATTAAGTTGCTGATTATTATTACCTTTATATTAATTATTAAGAATTTCAATTAAGATTTCAACAATTTAATTTTTTTTTAATTGTTAAATAACTAACAAGGAGACAATTTTATGTAAATTTCTGTGGGTTTTTTTCCTCCGTTATTTAAAAAAAATAAAGAATGCCTCGCAACTATTTTTATATATGTGTGAATCTTGTTATAATTCCAAAGAAAAAAGTGGAAATATTTAAAGATAACATGAAGACACCAAGTTGTTCCACTTAATATAGTGTAGTATATTAAATGTAATATATTTCAAATTTAAATGTATTTAAAAACTTTCTCATATGACTCATATTAAATTTGTTTGCTGATATTAACTTCAATCATATTTAAAGAATATTTTTAAAACACAACTTACAAGATTAAATAAAATCCTTTGTTTAAAATATTTATTTGTATCTAATGTTTATTTATATAGTTAGAATATGTCTGTGACTAAATCAGGCAAGCATAGGTCGTTAAAAATTTGAAAATTATTCATTAATTTGTATATAGAAAAATGTTAACATTATAAAGAAAATAATAAATCTCAATGTTAGTGTAAATAACTGATTTGCAAAATATTTAATATTGTCCTCTAGGGGGCAGTGGAACAATGAAGAGGATGATTGTAACCTCAGGAGCATTTAATAAAAATAAGGGTGGAAGCATAAAAAAAACTATTTATCAACATTTCAAAGATGGTTGCAATAGCAAATATCTACAATTAATTCTGGATTATGGGCTGTAATACAAATGTTTTTATCTGTATTTTATATTTAGTGCAACATGGCTTTAATTCCACTGAAAATTTAATAATGGAAAAAAAAAACCTGATTGCAAATAGGGTAATACGAAAATAGAGCTATCTTTGATATCAGCACAGCACATGCACCCGTCCCATTAGAATCATTTTAATGATATTTAAAATTTTGGTTTCATATTGTCCTTCATGATCTGAATTTTCTGTTTGCAAAGGGAGTATTATTATTTCATTTTAATAAATAATTATGTAATTTCAAGGTGTCATGTTTATAAATCTTTACTTACTATATATTTTAAGATATAGTTATTTAAGTAGATATATAAAAGGACATAAATGTTTATAGCATCCACTTTGTTTCTTTTTACATTATCTTCCAGAATTTTTAAATTATATTTGTAAAAAAATTGCTTTGTACAGCATATGTTGACTTGCATTCCTAACAAGCAGTCAATTAATCTTTTAAAATGGATATTTACTTTTCAATGCAATCAGCAATTACTTATCATTACATACAGTAATCATAACTTATGTTTACAATTTAATTATGAAAATTGATAGACATTTATAATGAAATAGTAATTATTTTTTAAATACTAAAAGAAAATAATGTAATTTTATAACAATCATTTAGTCTTGAACGTAATGAAACTAATTGAAATAGTATTTGCTTATATTCTAGTGCAGTGTTTCTGAAATTGTTATGTACTGACGTATTGAAAATGAGTATTTCTTGAAGTGGTATTATTAATTTGGTCTAAATTAAAATAGTTTTTTTTATTATTATTTTCTATGTCCAAATAAAAAAAATTAAATTGAAACATTAACGAACTGTTTTATCCTTAATAATTCATCTGGACAAGACGACACAAGCCCCTTAAATGGCATGAAATATTCTAAAAATATCCTAAATAAACAATGAAAACTTATTCATCGTTTTTATATTTACATATATTTTATATAATTATAGAATTCCAATTTCATCTCAAAAAGCATGTGTTCCCTGATCTTCCTGCTGTAAAAGCAGTTATCGTTTAAGACTAAATGTTTCTGTTTGAGAATTATAATGTTAGCACTTTTGTTTCAAATAAAATTAATTTATTTTCTTTTAGTGTTTTAAAAAGAATTACTATTTTATTATAATTGTAATTCATTGCAAATGTTTTTTAACTTTGATTTTAGGTCTAATAATCTGCATATTTTGATTTTTTTAATAATAATATACAATTAGTCGTTATGCACATGTTACTTAAAGAATTTAATTAAATAAAGTTTAAATTAATTAAAGCAAATCCATTTTAAAAAGTAATTTTGTATAAGAACGATTTAGTCCAATAAAAGTTTTATTAGATAATTTTTTTTATATTTGGTTAAATGATCATTTTAGCATAGATTCAACTAAATAAAAACATGGAATTTTTGGTCCCATTCTTCTTTTATTACAAAATTTAAGCTACTTTTTGAAGAAAATGTTGTATTATTATTATCATTCTAATTTCAAGTTCTTGCCAAATATGTTCGATTGGATGTAAATTTAGTATCTGTGGTGGCATATTAATGGCTCATTTGCAGTTGTAAAGCAATCGCAATTGAACATTCAAGGCAGTATGCTTATGATAATTTAAAATCATTCTGTAGATCACGATTTTTAAGTAAGGATGTGAAATCTTTAAAATTTCAACATACGTTTACTGATCCATATTGTGATGTAGAAATTAAAAACTTGCTAATTCCAGAAGATGGCATATATTCTTACATCATAACTCTCCTTCGTGGCCATGTTTAACAGGTGAAAGCAGGTTCCCTTTTGAAATAATTTCATTTTTTCCAAACTATTCTGGGACTGTTAGCTGTGAATGTATTGAATTTACTGTCATCATCACACATAACACTGCAAAAAAAAATATTTTTTCTTTTCCCCTCTGGCTATCAAAATAAGTTTTTGATGTTTTTTACTAACAAAATTTCTTCCTTGCCTTCCTGTCATGGTATTTAAGACTGATATATTGTTCTAAGTATATTCCATAATGTTCTTTCAGTAATCCAATTTTGTTTTTGCAGGTTTATTATTATTATTCACTTTTATTTTTTTAATGAAGATGCTTCATACCATGAAACACTTTGATTGGCTTCCTACATGTTGATTTATTGTTTATTCTAAAGTTCTTTTTATATTGTTGTCTGATAGAAATAAAGCTTGACCACTTGACTGTTTTAAGAAAATTTTTTAACACTAAAACATTTTCCAATCCAAATTCACAAAAGTTTTTCAAAATTTTTATTGTAGCATGCTCACACGCTCTAGTCATTGTAATATTCTAATTATGCAAATAAATACTAGATTAAAACAACTGAACATTCTAGAAAATGGTTTTATTTAATGTTATCAGTTGCAGAAAAGAAAAATATTTTATATATTACATCGAAAATAATTTATCAATTTATGTTAAAAATATTCAATATTTATTATATTCTCTAAATAAAAAAATATTTTATTTTTTAATTTTAATTTTATTTATGAAAACAATTTTTAATTATCAATCTCATTTCAGAGTTTCATGTGAAATCTACTAGTAAAAACATGACTTACTTTATTTATTTATTATTATTTTTATATTTCTGGAAAAAAAAACAAAAAAAAACTGCATGAATTGTTTTTTTAATAGATTTTTTCCCCCTCAGATTATCTGTACATTTACCTCCACACTTTTTGGGTTAATCGAGTATTTCATTATCTGTCTGTTAACCAATGTACTACCATATTCTGTATTTCTTTTACAATTCTCTAAAACAGAGTTAATCAATTCCTAATCAGGAAGTTTTTGTAATGTGTTATTCTCTCATATAAGTAATAAGGATTTCTGGCAAGGTTTTTTTACTGTTCAATGATTTCATCAATTTGTTTTTTCCTTTAAATATAAAAGATTTTTTTCTTTATTAATATGAACACTCATAAATGATAATCATCTATAAATTTGTATATTTCTTTCTTTTAGTTTGCCAAAATGAAAATTAAAGATATGGTTAATACTGTTCAAAAGTTAGTGACTGATATGAGTGAAGTGGTGAATTATATGGATGGAAAGCAATGCAATTTTCTTAAGAATTCTCGGTATGCTTGGTTCAGTTTTACTGTCTGATTTTAAAAATATGTATATAGTATTATATATAGTTCTTTTTCAATATAATATTGAAAAAGCATTTATTAAATAACATTTCTTGATTTATATTCCATAAAACTGTACTTGATTTTTTTTCAATTTTAATTTTGAGAGGATTTATATATTTATTACAGTGTTCATTTTACTTGTTTAAAAACATAAATATCAAGGAATAAATGTCCTTAATATATAAAAGTATTGATTATGAAACATATATTACAAATTACTCTACTAATCCAGAAATTTAAAATATTCATGCAGTATAGAATATACTGTTAGTGTTATAAAAAGTATTAAAGCTTTTATACATATTAAAATACTTTGTTTTCAGAGCTTCTCATGATGAAATGCGTCTTAAACTTTTGCACCCAAATATAAGTCTAATTGAAGAATCCACTTCAGAATTAATCATAGAACCAAGCTTAAATAACGAGCACCATCAACATTGTGAAATAAACCCTGAACTTGTGAGCTCAAAATCGATTCCAGAAAGTGATGCACCTACTTGGGAGGAAAATTCTATAACTGAAGTTTATAATCTCCCATCCGTTACAGCTACCGAAACAAGATCACAAGGTTAATAATGAATGCATTTTTTTATTTATTTCTTAGTTTTAAAATACTTAATATATTAAAATTAATAAGGAAAATATTGATATTCTGTAGTTTTTAAATAATGACCATCATTTAAAAAAATTAATTTGCATTGTAGTTTTTCATTAAAGAGAGTCCATTATCTTTTGTAATATCTGTGTTGAAATAATTGTTTTTAATAGCATTTTTGCAAAGTACTATTCACAGAACCTAAAAATTTTATTCTATGTATTTTTCAGATTGTGTACTAAAAATCTTTTAGAAAATTATTCATGTGAACTTTTTAAATTTTAATCGGAAGAAAATGCTTAAAATTTCTATTGATATTAAGCAAATTACTGGTATTG
This sequence comes from Caerostris darwini, assembly GCA_021605075.1. Lineage (NCBI taxonomy): Eukaryota > Metazoa > Arthropoda > Arachnida > Araneae > Araneidae > Caerostris > Caerostris darwini. The sequence goes on from BPLQ01001987.1 coordinate 406,840, forward strand.
TTTTATTAAAGCATGCTTCCTAAGTGTTCTGTGAAGAAATGTTAACTAAAGTCATAAAATTTGTCAAATAAAAAATTTCTACAGGTTAGTCAACTAACAAAATTTCATAGTTGCTAGGAGCTAATAGATAACAATTTCTCATGAGAATGGGTGAAAAGAGCATTATTTATTCAGGGGAAAAAAAAAAATTCAGTAATACACTAGTACAAAGAAAATCTGTAAAGGGATAATTAAAGAGTTTCAACGAACAGACGAAATTTCAAGGGGAAAAAATACATGTTTAAGAAAAGTGTTAATATTGTAATAATTAATTATCTATTAATAATAAAATAATTTATGTATTGATTAATTGACTGGGATAACGCGAAAAATCAGAAGCTGGGCATCCAAAATTCACTATTAAAACCCTGATGTTCAAATAATAAATGTTTGTTAGTAAATATTCAAAGAGAAATTCTTATTTTAAATGGTTTACCACTAAAATTTAAATCCTATTATAAAAACATGAAATTTATTTCCTTTTGAGTAACTTGTACTTACCTGTACTGATAAGTACTCCCAGACATGAAAATATTTTCCTTTGCAAAATTTTAACTGTTTTCAAACTTGTCTGGTAAATATTTGTAAAATTCGGTCATCCTTGCTTCATTGAATTTTGTCTTTGAACAGCATTTGATCTCGACTTCTTCAATAAGCGCAGCAAAAATATTCCATTTGTTCTACTTTTCTAGGAAATATCAAATTTTGTCAGAAATTTTTCATTTAGTCTTACAATGAAGGAACTCTACGTGTTGCTACAATATCAATATTCACAGAAATAAATTGTAATTTGAAGAAATTCTTTTAATGAAGCAGTTTTAATTTGCTACTGTATCAACTTAATGAAACATCTATATCTATTTATGTCAGTTTTGATTGAGGTAAATTGAAATTTGAAGTTCACAAATACAAATATATATTGCTTTGTAATAGTTCCATGCATTTGTATTAATTCCAATTATTTAAAAAAAAAAATGATGAAATCCATGTCTCAAGCACATAAAAATACAGAGTAACTGAGCTTTCATTCAAATACTCTCATTGGCAATAGGAAAAGCTTCAAAACTAGATGGTTTTTCTGTTGATTTAATCATATTAATTGCCAATTATATCAAATAACTCTTTTCATAAAGTAGTTTGAAACAAGGATGTTACTTGGAGATACTACTTGGAGTTTTTGTAATTTAAACAACCATTTCTTGATGAAATCTTTTAGATTAAAAATTTGTGTTAAGCTATCAACTCTGACAAACAGAACATATCTTGAAAAATCATTTTATTTTCATTATCATCTACTTTGATTCTGTGGCAACATCAGCTGTTGTTCTTTTAGACCCAACTTAACGAGCTCTTTTGGTTTCTCTTATCACATTAATCCTTTGTATAATTTTGGCACACTAATAGCATTAATACACACTAATTTGGTACACTAATAGCATAGGCTTATTAAAAGACTGTGAGTCCTGTACACAAGTGTTTGGGAGGCACTAAAGGTTCACTGGAGAAAGTGGACAAAAATGTTCTGGACATATGGCAACTTTGGGAACTATTGAAATGGTTCAGCCAGATTGTTCAAACAGGCCATCGATTGAGTGCCCGAATAATGTTTAAAACTACCAATATTGCATAAAATTTTACTGGAGATTCTTAAGATGAAAAGGCTTGTGTTAAAGTGGTTACTAGGATTCTCTCACCAGAACAAGAGAAAAAAAAAAGTGTAAAGAATTTTATTCTGACATGCTACAACAAATTGATGCTGACTTTAAGCTTTAAAAAAAGTCATTATGAAGAAATCTGGATTTTTCAATACAATCTAGAAACATGTAGACAATCCATGCATTGGGAAAAAGTCCCTCTTTTCCCAACATTGAGAAAAATACTTCAGATGAAATCATACTTTAAAGCAATTTTTTATATGAAGATTGTCATTTCAGAAAACAAGCAGCAGTACTCTGAAAAAGCTTCAATTTAGCTCAGAGACATAAGCAAGATAACATCTTAAAACTGGCAAAAATGATTTTATTCTGCATCAAGATAATGCTCGTTCACGTGAGCATTGTCTTGGTGTCCAGGAAGTAACATGAAAATGCAGAGAAACATTAATTTACGGTATACAAGACATTAAATATTTATATGCAATAGTTTTGTAGAATATGTATATGAGAGATAGAAAATCACTATTTTTAGAAAATTTGTTATAAAGTAAAAATAAAACTGAATTCTTAAAATTTGAATATTCTGTGCATAATAATTTTACTTATTCAGAATATGTTGTCATCCTACTGTTTACGATTTAAAGTTTCTTCTTACACCGCCTAAAAAAGAATTCCTGTATTTTGTTCTGGTTTTCTTTTTTGGGTTTTGGTAACAAAGATATTCGTATATGCTGTCTTGTAGCCAATTTACACTTTTAAAATCTGCTCTGCTATTGAAACATTCAAATATTAAATCGGTTTTTTTAGAGGTACCTTGTTTAACATGTTTTTTCTCAAATATTAATTCAGAACAGGAACTTGAACGAGTCATCTCAATCATCCATATTATCCAAGCTTTATTTTTGATAATGAATTTAATGGTACTTAGATAGTTTTTGTTTAAAAAATTTTTTTTGTTATATTTCCAATTTATTTTCAAAAAATAGTTATTATCATAATAATTGAAGAACAAGCTTTCTAATGTTAGGTAAACAAGGGAAGAATAAATATCTCTATATGCCTTCTAGTTTTAAACTGAGGCTCTATCTAAAATATGATATCATTTGTTTATTCTTCTGGCAAATATGACTGATTGTAATTTTTTAAATACCAATTTTATGTTTCAATTCTTTTGTTCTGATTGCATTTATCTGAACTTTTTTATATTCTTTTTGATATTTCTGTGTATAATTTTATAATACTTGATAAATTTTATGAAATTATTTTATTAATTGTATTGTTTTCTACCTAGACCCTTCAATTGATGCTCAAAGTATAGAAGCAAGAGTTAGTAATAAATCTGCAAAACGAAGTAGTCCCTGTTCTCTAGACCTTAGCGGTACACCTCAGACTCCTGTATTTCCTGATTTTATTAAACCACTTACTGAAATACCGAAAAGAAACATTGCTATGCTTGAGTTGAATACTTTATCCTCATCACCTACAATAATAAAAACTGAGCCCCCTGTTTCAAAAATACCCAAATTAAAATCAGTTTCTATTCTAAATGATAATTCACAAGCTGCTGCTACATCCTATTCTAATCGAAGGGAAACTTTTGTCATTGAAAAGACATCAAATGAGTCTGGTATGTCCCAATTAGCTCCTGATCGAAGAGGGACATTTACTCTGAATTCATTTGCAGATGATAATCGCAGGAAAACCTTTTTAGTGCCTGCAAAGCCAGTAGAACATTTTATTCCTTCTCCTTCTACCATAATTGAGACTAATCCCTCTACCATAAGTAAGACTGTTCAAAATGTGGTACCGAATGAGACTGTCCTTCTATGTGAAGATATGGAACTCACTGAGATAATAACAGTTCAAAATCAACAACAATTCCATCCAACTATACCACCTTGGGCTGAAGTGGTAGATGGTGAAGAACCTTCTGTAATTGAATCACCTGGTTCTGTAGAAAATTTGTCTGATTTTGCTATTTTTGCTAAAAAATTTCCATTACACAGTGCGAATTCTCAAACACCTAATATAGAAGTTCACCCTGAAATAATTACTAAAACTTTTTCACATGAGAAAAAAGATATGCAAGATATTATAACTGATGAAAAATGTAAAAAAAAGTCTGAAACTTCAAATTATGAAATATTAGCAAAACCATTGTCTTCTTGCAAGGATACAGAGATTTCTGATCTTGCATCTACTCATACTGAACCACAGCAGTTCCCAATTAGCAAGGAAGAAAGAAGAAGAAAGCCTTCCCAAGAAAAGGCTAAAGAGCAGAATTCTGTTAAACCTATGCCTGTTAAAAAGGCATATTCTATTGAAAAAAAATTAATAACAATTTCTCCAATTCAAAACCCTTCGTTTAATGATATTTGTCTTGTAAAACCAGATTCATCAATTCATTTAAAAAATATCAAATCTCAGTCTACTTCAAAGACTCTTTCCAACCAAGATAAACAGATTCAAGGCACTGCAGTTGTTTCAGAAATGTGTCGCAATCAAGAGTCAACGGCTTCTAAAATTTTATCATCTGAAGTAAAACTATTAGAAAATCCATTAAGTTCAAATATTGAAAAAACATCTACAAGTCTTGTGAATAAAAGATCAGCATCAGGAAAACTAAGTAGTAGAAATTTAGATGCAAAATCTAGTAGCTCCAGCAATAAAAAGTCAATGAGGATTTCTTCAATTCAGAATGCACTAGAAACAATGACTGAAAATGAATTAGTTGAGCCAGTGAAATCTCCACTCGAATCCATGAGAAGATCTAGCAGGAGAAAAGTCGCACGTTTGGATAATTTTGATTTTGATGATTCAGATATTGATCCTGATATAGATTTTGAAATGAAAAAGCAAGTTTCTCTTAAACCTGGAAGAAAAGTCAGTAGTCCTAATAATAACATATTTGTGTTTAATAAAACTAAGAAGCTAAATACAAATATGATTGTTCCAATCGATTTTGCTACTAATAATTCTGAAGAAAAAGATAATGATATTTTTAATTTTTCAGCATCATCTGAAGCTGATAAATCTCCAATTAAAAAATCAAAACGATCTAAAAAAAACACATCATCCAAGAGTAAAAAAACTAGCACCAATAAAGGATCTAACGTTGGGAATAAGTTATTGCCTGCAGAAGATCTCACTATTTCAAAAGCTAATATGCCTGAAGATAACACCTCTCAAATAAAACAAAAAAAATCAACCACATCTCGTAAAAGTATTCTTTCTTTGAATAAAAAAAATAAAAATGAAACTTCACAATTAAATTCAAAATCTGTACGCTTTACATTAGCCAATGAGGATCAAATAAATGCTCTAAATAATAATTCGTCTTTTGAGATAAATTTGATTTCTAGTGAAAATGATTCAAAGGAAGAAATTATCCATGAAGAAGAAAGCCAATCTCAAAATATTTATGAATCTAAACGGAAATCATCTGTAAAAAAAAAATACAGTTCAGCCAAACGATGTTCTTTTAAAGCTACTGGAGATGTGCTCAATTATTCAAATGTTAAACCTAAAAGAAGTACAAAACGAAGATCTTCAACAAATTCCAAATCTGAACACGTTGAGGAACTCAACGAAAATTCTAGGAGGAAAAGTTCTAGATTATTACATAATGATTTAAAAAATTTTGAAGCACTTCCTGAGTTGGATTGCACCGATCACAAACAAACAAAAGACACCAATAATTGCAGTTTTGATAAATCTGATGATTCATTTAAAGTAATTTCAATCCAAAATACTGAAGGGAATACAGAAGAGGATAAGAACACTTTTGTTTCTGAACAACAAATAGGCCAAGTAGTTGAAAAAATTAAGAAAACCCCAAAAGGATGTAAAGCGAAAACTGATAAAAAGGTAAAAGGGACCTTTTCTAGCGTTTCTGAACGTGGAAGTAGAAAACGATCCACATTTGAGGAGGATTACTTATCAGAACTCGAAAATGTTATTTCTAATACAGATAATATAAGATGCAATTATGAAAAAACTGATAGTTCATCTAGCACAGTTTCTGTCCAAAACACTGAAATGAATAAAAATACTGTAGTTATTTCTAAAAATCTGATAAATCAAGATAAAGAAGCCATAAAAACCTTAAAAGCTGATAAGTCCATGTCTGATGTTTCCAAATGCATCAGTAAAAAACAATTTACAGGTGAGGATCACTCCTTATCAGGGTTCAAACATGTAATTCCTACTACAGAAAATGCTCTACCATTTGAAATTGATGAACCTACTGAAATTTACAATATTAAGGACTTAATGGCGTCTGTCAATCCTGAATCTAATTTTAAAAAAAGCAACCCCAAAAAGACAAAATGTAATAGCTAAACAAGATGCCAAAAAAGAAAAATATAATGTCGATATTCTAAGCAATATGCAACCTAAGAATTTAGATAGTGTTGATAGTCCTAATAAAAAAGAGAAAGTATGTAAACTAAGTAACAAAAATATAAAAGTTGATGTTTTATGCAACTATGATTCAAAACCAAACGAGTTTGACACATTGTCTTCTATCGAAAACAAATGTCCAGTTCTTGCCGATTCAACATTAAAATGTAAAGCTAAAAGTTCTCGTGAACATGATGCTTCTGTTGCATTGAAAGTTGGAATTGGCAAAAATTCTAAAAGTATGCAATTGCCTGTTGAAATAGATCCTTTACTTTTAATTCAGAAGAAATCCAATTCTGATATTTTGAGCTCTGCAACAATAGGTATGTATTATATAATATTCCTATATATGTTTTAAAATTTAATTGAATTATTCTGGATGTGTGTAGTAAAAAAACTATGAATACATTTTAGTTAAGTTTTTTAATTAAATAAAAACAATTTTCTTCCATATAGTGGCTTGGATTAGAAATTTTCTTTGATACAAAATAAAAAATTAAATTAGTTAATTATTTTAAATATTCAATTTTTGAAGTTTATATGATTGTAATATTTTTAAATATTCTTTTATTTAGGCTTATTTGTATTTTAATGCCTTTTATTAATATTTATTGGCAATAATTTTTTCTTTACAATTTGACAATCCATAATTAACAAATTGTAAAGAAAAGATTTGATATAACATAAAAATAACTGATAAAATTTTTTAAAACTATTAACAGTGTTTTTGTACCTATAATTGAGATTTTTTCTATATTTCTTTACATTTTTCACCTTTTTTTCCCCTTAATAAATTTTTACCAAAATTAAGATTGAAATTTCGAAAAAATGCTCAAGAATGGTTTTTTTTATGAGAGTGTTTGTTAAAAAAGAATTTAATAGGAAATGGGAAAAATAAAATGAAGTATAAATTAAATGTGATGAGTGTATTCATGAATACTTTTATTCCGCAACTGAAAATTTAAAATGTTGCATTTTTTTTTGTCAAAGACCTCATGACAGCTAATTTGAAAAGAGAAAATAGATGAATTACCAGCACTACAGGGTCAGTTAAGTAGAAGGGTCTTCATTTGGGAAATTAACTAGTTTAAAGTATTCCCCCTTCCTCAATAAATAATTCTTAGCTAAAAGGGAAGTAGGGATCATACTTTCCAGCTTTAAATAGCAGGAGTATAGTTTTATTTAAATTGATGAATGTGTCAATTTCTTTTACTATTTGACAAATTATTACAGATTGGAGAAGGTAGGTCTTTTAGCAAAATAAAATTGCCACCCAATTTTTGTAATCCTGTGTCATAATTCACAGAATCATTAGTTTGACAACAGATGCACTATACTGAATTGTTTCCCAAAATTATCATAATTTAAATTGGTTGAAAGTGATTGTTATTCTTGCTGCTAAAAATGATAAATTCCATGAAATAACTAAACTAATATTTGCCCTGTTACCAGGCATAATCACTGAATATAAATCGTTTGAAACCGTAATAGAGGCTAATGAGTTCAATTACCCACTTCCTAAACTCGCTTGATCCAACTGGATTGTTGCTACATCTCCTTTTAAAGTGGAATCTCAAATAATTTTTATTACAGAACCTACACCAATCAAAACTTTGTAATGTACAAGGCTGTGTGTAAAGAAAATGAGAAATGCGACTGAAGTGATTATGAAGGGAGAGGAGGAAACATTTATATTACAGATATCCTTCATTTTGACAGATCTCCCTTTTAATTTTAAGCGATTGCAATTTTCCGGTGCTACTTGCATTAACGATCATGGTCAACAAGTTATAGAGGCTGTTAATTAAATATTGCAGAGTGTGTTTGAGATCACCATTCAATAATATTATAATATTCAGTTCAATTTTACACCATGTTCATTATTTTTATATTCATTCTCCTGTCTGACAAAATATAGAAGAAATAAATACCCGAATAATGGTGGGTAAACAGTCAGTTTAATATATATATAAACCTCTCAAATCCACACCTTTTATGGCACATGACATTATTTATTACTAGGAGTAATTTAACATTTCTTTGTATTTGAACTATTTTATTCCTTATAAATGTTGTTTTGGTATTAGTAATATACTTTTATGGGAATATTGATGAAATTTTATGAATAAAAATATTTCATAAAATGTCCATTCTGCAGTGCTAAATATCTATGCAAAGAAAATTTAAATCAGTAGATATGAATATTTTGGATAAGAATAAAATTATCATCAAAAACATGCTTAAAAAAACTTTTATAATCCTTTGATTTTTTTTAATGAACATTTGTTAACAAATTTATCTTGGTTTTCAGTTTAATAAAATTTAATGACAAATCCAGAAAAAATTATTAAATAGAAACCTTGTTAGAAAAATTCAGAAGAAAAAAAAAATCAACATAATATTCTTGGTTTAATGCAGGCATTTTTAGTAATTGATAATAATTTTATTAAAACCTGTTACATGGTATATTTCCAAATGGATGTCATAAAGTATTTTGTTTCAATTAGATTTATTTTCTTCAATTACTAATTTAATTTATACTCTCTATAGATCCTGAAAATAATGATCGTCGCTCACGTCGAAAGAGAGCTACGGTTAGTTTAAAAGAACCAAGCCTAAACACGTAAGATTTTTTTTTTTTCGCATACACTTATCTTTTACTCACTTTTATTCCTTGGAATGTTGTTCTTTCATCTTAAATAATTAATTTCATAAATGTGTAAAATTTTTTATACATTTTTTCATATTTCTAATTTTTCTATTTTATGTTTCAGAAAAATGAGAAGATAAGCATTCAGAGGTATTTATTATTTATTTATACTACCAGATAATAACAATAGTTGTTTTAACAATTAATCCTAAATTTTTACAATTGATAGAAACTTTTATTGTTGTTTTTAAACTGAAATAATATTTGATTGAATAATTTTTATAATAATCCGTTTGATGCATATAGATGTTATGATGTGATTAATTATTACATTTGAATAAGACTGTGTGTCTGCATATGTGGCAGAAGGGCATTTGTTTATAAATAGTTAATGAATGATATAAATTAACCTTACATATTTTCAAAACTGGACTTGTTTGGTTTATGGGATTCGGCCATAAAATATTTACTTTATTTATGGTTTGTTTGTAGAAATTCTTGCAACTTGTATTTATAATTTTTTTTATTTATTATTACTTAATACCGAATAAATATTCTTATTTGCTACTCAATATTAAAATAATTATATTGAAAAAAATTTCAATGCTATTTTATTTTATTTTGTGTTAATTGTAACTACACAAATTTAAAAAATTGTAAGGGGAATTTTGCATGTAAAATTCTGTAACAGGGTGGCCTTTCAACCAGGAATACCAGATAAAGTCAGAGAATTTGATAAAAGGTCAGAGAAATTCAGGAAATGTTTGAAGAAAACTGAAAAAATTCTAGGACTTAAATGAAAGAAAAATTGCCAAATTATGGAAATCCAGCAAAGTGACTGCATATGCATAAAAAATTTATTTATCATGAAATTATATATTTTGACACCAGGGTAATGCATGCAGAAACTAGACTCGTAGATGACGGCCGTGTTGCCCCTCCCCCTCAAAAAAGAAATACTAGCCTTAATATTTTTTAAAACACTAGCCTTCAAAGTTCATGGCTACAATCACAGAAAATTGGGGAATCCCCCTCCCCTCCTGCTGTATTCTGTATTTTAGTTGAAATAGGATTATCCTAAATCATCTTTCCAGTAATTATAACCTTCGCGATTCATTTCATCCTCATGGTGCCATCTGATGCAGAATTTCTCAATCATCGAGCCCTTCAATATTACTAAATATTTAAGAAAAATTGCCAAATTATGGAAATCCAGCAAAGTGACTGCATATGCATAAAAAATTTATTTATCATGAAAATATATATTTTGACACCAGGGTATTGCATGCAGAAACTAGACTCGTAGATGACGGCCATGTTGCCCCTCCCTCTCAAAAAAGAAATACTAGCCTTAATATTTTTTAAAACACTAGCCTTCAAAGTTCATGGCTACAATCACAGAAAATTGGGGAATCCCCCTCCCCTCCTGCTGTATTCTGTATTTTAGTTGAAATAGGATTATCCTTAATCATCTTTCCAGTAATTATAACCTTCGCGATTCATTTCATCCTCATGGTGCCATCTGATGCAGAATTTCTCAATCATCGAGCCCTTCAATATTACTAAATATTTAAGAAAGCTAAATTTCCTTGCTGATGTTTAAGATGGTTAAAATTTTCCAGCTTTTTGTTAATCGATTGAGAATTGGACTGCACGACCCCAAAAATCTGGATGACAAGAGAAAAAAATTTACGCCCAATGAAAAATCTGTTTTACTGGATGGTATCCTTCAAAATATGTATGTTGTTCTTAAAAGTTTGGAGAAAAGAAATGTGAGTGGACATGAATTAAAGAGAAATTATGTAATCATAAAAAGAAATCAATAGTTTTCAATTCTTGATGTATTGGAAAAATAATTAAACTTAACTTATACCTTAACATAAGTTTTAAAAATTCAATAAAATTTGACTGTGGTTCACTTAACATTATTTTTATTGGTGTTTCTTTTTCTGTTTAAAATAGCTTTAAGATTCTTTGGCTTTTATACTCTCTCCCTGAAAGGTTTTTATTTATTTTAACCAAAAACTACATTTTTTTTTTTTTTTTTTCCTTCCTGGCTGGTATTTCCAACTCCCCTTGCCATTCTTTAAAAGTGTAGAGAAATTCATCCTTTTTTTTTTTTTTTTCCTGATTTCATGAATTTATTTATGTATACCCCTGCTTCTTCTTTAGTTCTGATTGCATTGCAGTTTTGCATATTGTTTTTAATATTATTACTTCAAATTTATTTATTATGATTACTTGTTTTATTTAGGTTCAAATATCCGGTGGTGAATATGAATGAGACATATTTATGTACGCAATATTCTCACATTTGTATATATTCATTATTGCATGCATATCTTTTTGTCTCTGTAAAGGAATTTTTTTTATATAAATAATGTAGAGATACAGAATTTTTTTATTATGCATTGCATTATATATTTTTTAAAGGTAACTGCATTAGCTAGTTTATTGTGCTGAATATTTATCTAACAATTACAGTAGATTATTCTATTAAGCATTCTATTTACTGAAAGATTTCTTTGCTTATTAGGAAATTTTAAAAGGGGCACATGTTATATTTTGGGTTTAAAATAATTTCTTTCTGCTGTAGTATCAATAATTTTAATAGTTTTTCAGGTGGGGTGTTTTTTAATAATTCCCTGGTATTAAACTGTAAATAATTTTATATATCATTTGAAAAAAAAAACCCAGTTTTATTTAATTTATAAGGGAAGGGCATTTAAAGACTAAATTTTAAGATTTAGGTTTAATTTGTATTTCTGCTTTAATAGTATTGCTTTGAATCTTGTACAGAAAATGTTTGCTTTTTTATTAAATGTGAATAAATATTTTTCATATAAATAAAAAGATGTTTCTTATGTGCAGTTACTTTGTATGATCATTAATGTAATTATTAAATGAATATACAATAAGTTGTTTATCTCTTATTATTTTTTTTATAAAAATCTAAAATTAAAAAAAAATGACTAAATTTACTGTTTATTTTTAACCAACTACTTCTCTAAATTATAAAATATAATGATACAGTATAATTATGAAACTATAAGGAATTTGTAAAAAGTTTAACAGCATTTGAGTTTAAATACAGAGAACATTATATGCGTTTTACAGGTATTTTGGACTTAGAATTGTCTAATTTTTACAATTCATGTTTGCTAACTTGACACTTTTATAATTTGGAGAAGATTAAAGTGACTGAAACATAATTTTATTTTTTGATTTAAATAAAAATTATTATTACAAACGAGAATTAAAATTTCTATGTTTTCCATTAATACATGAAAAAAAGTTCTTAAACTTTGCATGACAAAATTGATTTTTTTGAATTTCAAATGTATTCTTAAACAAAATTATGTCTCTTGATTATAAAGTATGGTGAAAATATACATTTTTTAAACTATAACAAATTTGAAGTATAGAAATTTTGTTTCCAGCATTATATTTCAAGTTATTTTGTACTTACTGGTATTAAAAAAAAAAGTATAATTAAGTAGAAAAAAATTATTTATTAGTACTTCTTTGTAGAGGAATATAAAAACTATAAAACGACAAATTTATTTAAAAAAAAAAAAAAAATTAGAAATTTTTTTTTATATATTTATTTTGTCTAATTAGATACTTTCATAATTTGGGGAATAAAGGGATTAAGAATAATTTATTTTTTGTGATTTGAATAAAAATTATTTTTATAAATATGCCACGTCAGATCAATATTTATTAAATTTGTTTATGCCTCACAAAAAAAGAAAAAAAACCTGTAATAATGCTATTGAACTTCAAATTATTGCTATTAATTATAAGCTATAGTGCTGTAGTATAATTATTAGACTATAATAAAAATTTAAGGTGTTAAACTGTATTTAAAACTTAACCAATTATGATAAATCCAGATGACTTGGATATTTTAACATATTAGGAACAAAACGGAGACATTGCAGCAATTTTTTTTGTGGAAGGGAAGAGTTAGTTTGTATTATATTATAATATGCTCTGCCTAATACAGATAGATGAGATTTTTTTTTTTTTTTGTAACTTGAGTTATTTTGCCACCAGAAAAGCACAGATGTAACATATTAGGCAGAGGTGCACCACGGACCCCTACTTCACTGCAATCACATTTGAATTTGAACTTCACTCTCCAGTTATGATTTCACCGTACTAATGACTTGAGCATTTTAACATATTAGGAACCAAACATGTGCATTGCAATTCTTTAATTTTTTTTACATCTAAGAATATAGAATAATACTATCAGCAAAAAATTCGCATCAACTCACATAAGATTTTCATAGTTAAGTGTCTTTGAGAACATCACAGTGTGTGTGTGTGTAACGATAACACCTGTTTTGCTCTTCCCTTTGCAAGAATTTCAATTTTTTCACCTCATAATGAAACATAAAAAACTCGAAAAATTACATTTGACTGGTAAAAAATGCATATTCGACATTGCATTTGCAGTCACATCTCATGTTTTGAAAGACAATCTGAACGCCTCAAAAAACTGTTGCACAAACTTCCTACATCGCTTAAGAAACTTAATTGTAAACAAAATTATAAAATTTGATTTCAAGCTAATCAAAAAGAAAAAAAAACTCATGACGTTTGCTGAAAGTTTGTTATTGCTGGATTCTTTTAAAATGACAAACTTAAATTTATGAAAGTAGCAAAAATGTTAAAAATAACTCGGACTACTGTCAGAAATGCGCTTTAACACTTATTTTCAAAGAGACAATCCATCATTTTATCTAAACAATCTTCACTGATTTAAGTTTCATCTGAATAAGGCTACCAGCCATACCTCTAAACTTACTGCTCTTTGGAAAAATGAGAAATAAAATCGGATTTGAAAAAATCGGCTGTTGCATTTAGATGACATGCTCTGTCTAACTGGCATCCCAAAACACCGGATGTACTCTGAAAGATTGTGGAGGAGGTGTGAAAATAATCAAATTTGATATTTTAAGAAAAGCTCTTTTTCATTGGAAGTCAAAGCGAAATATGAAATTTTAAAAAGGGGCTATCAGACTGAACATGTTGGAAAATAAAATTATCATTATATATGTATATATATATATATATATAGCCCTCATCCATGACCTCTTGAGATGGATCTCAATCGATTAAACTTCAGTCCTAAATAAAGGCAAGTTAAGTTTCAAATTTCAAGCCTATTCATTTGTTTAATGATTGCACTTGATTATCGACTAAACCCCAGGGCTACGTTTCTATATAAACATTCTACGACATTACAGGAAATGTAAAAACATAATACATTTTTCAGAAATACAGTGTTTGCACAATAAAGTCATAAAAATAGCATTCACTGTACATAACTGCTTTCTTGTTATGAATAATCAACGTTTTGTCTTTTTATTCCCCATTTTTTGTGTTTGTGCCAGTGTCATTTCCGATTCTACATTCATGTACAAAAAATGAATGCTCTAGTGAGCTGCATCAATCCCTGTATAAATGTTTATTTGTAGTGTCATAATTTTTTCCTTTATCTTCAATCAATACGACAATAATTTAGTAAAATAGTTTAAATATAAAAAACCCTTATTAGACATGTTTTGGTCTAAGGCTCTGAAACTTGGACTTTGGCAAGATCAGATGAGGTCTATCTGAGCGGAAGATTTTAAGGGCTATTCTTGGAGGTGTTAAGGAAAGTGATTGTTGGAGAAGACGGTAAAACGCAGAAATTTATAAATGCTATCAAGACCCAAATATCATAAAACTCATTAAGATCAATAGATTAATCTGGGCTGCTCATGTATTTAGAATGAATGATTTAATCCCTGTAAAGAGGCTCGTTTTGGCAAAACCACAGGGACGACCCAGGTTGCGATGGATAGAACGCAGTTGAAAAAGATTTTGCTGTACAAGGGGTTAAAAATTGGAGGACCCTTGTCACCCAGAGGAATGCATGGAAATCTTTTCAAAAGAAAGCCTTGGCCCAACATGGGCAGTTTAAATAGCAGTTAACTCAACGTGCATCTCACAATGACTAAGACAATTGCTCATGTGTAGTAATAAATAATTTATTTTCAATGAATAACTAAAAATGGTATTAATTTAATAAGAATAACATAAAGATTTTCTAATTTCTGTAAAGCTGTTCCTGTTTTCTGGCAGTTGATCCGCTCCACGCACTGCACTCGAATAGCCACGACATTTCTGCATTTCAAACGTGTCTTCTTTCGTACGTTTCTTTTTTTCCATCAAAAGTATAATTTTTTGAAACATTTTGTTGTGTAGCTGTTAATGTTCACCTTCTAAAAACATAATGTTTTTTTTTTTAATTCAATGATGGGTAGTACTTTATTGCTTCTGAATGAATCTCTGACTCAGGACCACCGTAAAGCTATCTTCCTTGCAGAACTGCCATTCTGGTTGTAGATGTCCCTTGCTGAATAAATAGAATTTCTATGAGAAAAAAAATGTGTTTATTAATATCCTAAAATGTGAAATACAATATTAAAATTTCATGGTAAATTTTCGTATTAAAATTAAAAAATATTCCAACTTGTGGCCCAGTGATAGTGGAAAAATTATTGTTCAAATCACCCTTATATCACTGCTTATAAAAACGAACAAATTCACTATCAATTGTAATAAACTGTCACACTTCTTAGTTGGAGATTTCATATCTTCCTTTGATTTTATTAAATCTTCGAATGTACAGCATTTTAAAGAAAGTCATTAGCCTTTTCCATAATATGCAATAGATTCAGCGTTACTTAGATGTCATCTACATTGAAAATGAGAGAACTGCTATATAGCCCTCCCGTTGTTGTCCCCACCATTTGAAACGAATAAATAAATATGGAATTCACATTTTCCTTGAACACAACAAAAGGCCAATAGATTTATCATCGTTGTCACCAGCATAACCAGAAAATTTTATATTTGGGGCAGAATTCCCACAATTTAGTAATCCTTAGGTCCCCACTCTTGGCTCAATAGTACGTAGCTGTGTGAAGGAAGGCTGAGGCTCGAATCCGTTGGTGGCATTGCTGTAGTCCCTACTTTCAAAAACGAGGAACTTGTTGGCAAATTTCGCATCGATAGTCAGGTGGGAGTGCTCCATGTTTTCCCCCATAAGACGCATATACGAAGGAGTTATATCTCGGAAGGCTATGCTTCCCCATCACCTATCTGTGGGTTGTTCGTGGTAGACATGAGTCTCACCGATGACCACCCACCCATTTCTAACTGGTAGGTGCCTACATACCCTTGGGTACGGGAGTGAAATATGGCGAAAAATAATCCTTGAAACTGAATTGTTCCAAGCTTCTTTAAGGCCTTATGACGAAGGCAAATTTTACTGTTCACAACGTTCATCAGACATCAATTGACAATGAAAAAAGTTAAATATTACATGGACAAAATTAAATGCGCATAGATAACTTTTTTCTTTTGCTGGCATTGAATGTATGGAAAGAAATGAAATAGGATTTAATAATGCTACTAAACGTCTCTGCTGAATGAACTCAGTGAAAAAATGTGTCGCCTAAAAACCATATCAAAGAAGTTAATTTTGTCGCAAAACACCGAGCAAGTGCGTCCATGGTTGCTAAAAAAAAAAGTCACTTAAAAGTAGAGTTAATTCTTTATTAATGAAAGAAAACCACAAAATTGCAATGAGCCGTTAAACTTTCTTAAACAAAACACTGATAATAATGATGCAGGGTGCCCCTCGCTTGCTATCAATACTCACCCCCAAGCATGATCGTTATTTCTGAAATGGTTCTTGTTCGACTGCGCCCGCCTCTTGAAGAACCCGTGGGAAGACCTGGGGCTGTTCTCTGCCGTCCTGTTCCTCCTCCTCCGCTTCCTGGATCCCGTCCTGCGCACGGTGGACGCCCTCGACCCCAGGACGCACAGCAGGGACGCGCTGCCGACGAGGTCAATGAATTCAATGATAGAAATCACGGACACGCCCAAATACAAGCCCAGGCAGCCTCCGAGGTCAGCCATCAATTTAGGCAGCTGCAGAAAACGGTAAAGTCACTTTTGATCAACGATTTCTACAGGAAGAGTTGGGATGTATTCAATTTCATTTAACTTCTCGATGCAAGACGCAAGTCAACTCGCAACTTATGGACTAGGTGGCCTCGGATGTGAATGCGTGGATTGCAGTCACTGGTCGAGAGGCGTGCATTAACTTTATGCGTACATGTCAGTGCCCTAACTCGATGACCAATGGCAAGTAATGCCAATGCCATAACTTGTGTGTATGCCAATGCGGTAACTCGATGTCCAATGGTAATTGTGTATACATGGCAATGCCATAACTCAATCCGCAATGGCAAATTATGTGTACATGGCAATGCCATAACTCAATGTCCAATGAGAGTTAATGCGTTACATACCAGCAACATAACTCAATCTCCAGTGGTAAATTATGTGTACGTGGCAATGCTGTAACTCAATTCGTAATGGCAAGTTATGCGTACATACCAGTACATGATCATCCAGGAAGACTCAGGTTTTAATCCGTGAATTGCAATCACAGCTTTCAGAAAAGGGAAGACACGATGAAATTTATTAGAGTACAATCATTTATTATATATATATTAGCTATTCGATATGTTCATGGATTCCAAGTTTTCACAAGAAGTAAAAGTTACTTCTTATTTACAAAGTTAGTATTAAACAAGGTAGAGATTAGGTTGGACAATTATTTAAGGTTGAAAAAAGTCTTTGTTCGAATCACTAGATTATAATTTTGAAAATTTTTTTATACACAGAACTGAGAGAAATTTCGAGCAGTTTTTGTAGACTTATCAAATTTCTAAAAATAGCTATAGCACTCAATTGAAATATTATTTTATTAGATTAATTCATATTCAAAATAAAATTTCAAACCTTTAAGAAGAAGCTGCATTAAAAAATTGTAAATGAAAAATCTACTTGCCGTATAACTGTAGGTTTCTTCTATAGACATGTAAATCATCTCTTCAATGAACACGTGAACTCGAAGCAAATTTTCACTGCAAAATAAAGAAATAGGATCAGCAATCATGATGATTCAGTGTTGACTGACAGAATTGCAATTAGATGTATATAATTTTTTTTCTTAGGCAGCTGGAATCGCTTTTTTCATTCAGAGAATTGGAAGCCTTTTCAAATGAGTTGCTCCAAAAATAATTAACATAATCAAGTATAGGAGAGTAATGTGCATTTTTACGTGTTTTCAAATGCGATTATTGATCGGAAAACAAAGATCAGAGAAGAGATTTATTATGCATAAGCTTTGGTTTTAGCCTTTTTCTTATTATTCAAAAAACTGAAACAAAGGAGTGTACTGGCTCTGAAATAGATCGATTCTTCCTTTTAATGCATGATGTTTTATCATGCTATAGATTCCATGCATAGATTATGCAAAAGGCGTCCTTCTGACGTCTCGATGCAAAAAAAGTAATTAATACAAAGTGAAAAATGTTCCTTTTATGAAAAGTCTGTCAATTAGGATATCTTGTTTATTGTGTAACTTAATTTAATATTTAAAATATGCGTTTCGCTTAACTTTTTCTAGATTTAATATTGAAACACGATGAACAAAAAATATTCTTTTATTTTATTAACTTAATGCACCTTCTTTTCCTTTGATATATGACAGACAACATTTGAAGCGTATTTATATGATGCTAAAAAAAAAAAGCTTCATCTCTATTATTCTTAACTTTTTCATTGCGTAAATTTTGTTTCTTAATAATGACTTCACACATTTAATCAACCCAATTTCTAAGTTGTTATCTGCAGTCGCAACTTTGGTGGGATAAAAAATTAGTCAGATAAAAATCCACGGACGCTTCGTGTCTGTTCATTTGTATACCTTGACATGATTCGTACAAATAAAATTCTGTTTCTGTATCTGTAAATATGATCTTAAATTAATATAACATCATCCAATCTTTAATAATTCATTGATGTCAAAATATGTGTAAAAATGTAAATTTACAATTAACACAATAGTGCATGATGTAGAATAGTACATCATTACGTTTAAAAATGTCCGACCTTCTGACATATTTGGAAATAAAAAAAAAATTGACTTGGAATACACATAAAATCTTGCTAATTAACAATAACAGAAAAGTTAGTAGGAATGCACAATCGAAGACATTTATCATAAAAAGTAAACGAAAACGAAGCACAATGATGTTTGATTCCTGATTTTTTTTTTCATCATTGACTACTTTTTGCTTGGTTGCTTGTCAGGTGAAATTTGTCACTGGCTCTGGACTGATAGAATGGTTTTGATAATTATTACATAAGTATGATGGTGAAAACTGTAGTAAAATTTTCAAATATTTTTCAGATATTAATACTCATATACGTGCAAAAGGTTTCAAGAGACAATTCCTTATGTTTAATCCTAAATCCACGATCAGTAAATATAGCTACAAGTTCATCTTCTGTTAATGTTAAAGTTTTCTGTTAATGAAGTTTCCATGTCCAATCATATTGTCCGCTATCTGATGGAAAATTAGAACTCAGTTTTTCTTCTTAAATGTTCAACTATTTTTGGAAGTGTTTCGTTTATACAAGTATCATTTACCGATGGAAACATTTAAAAATTACCTTCAATCACGTTAATTTTCCAAATGTGGACTTATCTCTGATACGATTTCATTTTGTTAATGGATGTGAGATTTTCTTCTTTCCCTTGAATTGACAAAAAAAAAAAAAAAAAAAAAAAAAAAGTAACTTTATTTTAATATGATACATATTTCCCTGGAATGCCATAGGGCGCACCAATTCTCCTTGGAGCACTCTTTTAGAACCACTGCCATAAATATATAAAGGCACATAAGATATTTTAAAACTAAATTCATCATCATCATCAATAGCACGACAGTGGGCCAAGGCTTTCCTTTGAAGAAATTTCCATGCCTTCCTCTGGGTGACAAGGGTCCTCCAATTCTTAACCCCTAGTACAGCAAAATCCTTCTCAACTGCGTCTATCCATCGCAACCTGGGTCCTCCTCTTCCTCTCTGTCCCCGTGGCTTTGAGAAAACGAGCCTCTTTACAAGGTTTAAATCATTCATTCTAAATATGTGAGCAGCACTGTTTAATCTATTGATCTTAATCAATTTTATAATGTCTGGGTCTTTATAGCATTTATAAATTTCTGCGTTATACCGTCTTCTCTTCAAGAATCACTTTCCTTAACACCTCGAAGAATAGCCCTTAAAATCTTCCGCTCAAATAGACCTCATCCGATCTTGCCAAAGTCCAAGTTTCAGAGCCTTAGACCAAAATAGGTCTTATGATCCATGATAGTATGTGGATATTTCTCGACAGTTCTATCGATTCTCTCGTATAATGGTCAATCGATAGTATATAATGGATATAGTCTCTGCAAATTATTTAATTTCTGTGATAATTTTCATCGACAGAAAGAAAAAATGCACACGATGTGTCGAATGCTCTTAATCTATGTATTTTTACGAAAATTATTCATCCATATTTTACTTGTGTTGACGAAACTTTGGTAAGGTTTACCATAAATAGTGTTATGAGTAGAGAAAGTAAGTTGCGAAAACTTTTTGCACTGGTATTGGCGATGTCTGCTCCGAGTTTGAATTTGGATAAAATGAAATAAATTTATATATTTTTTTAATAATTGTCCTGAAGGCACGTTACACGTATTTTATCACGTGCACTTTTAAAATGCGACATGTGTTTAGCAATAAATGTCATAATAGTTATTTTAAAAAAAAAGATTATGTAACTTAAGTATCTTTTTATCACTTTGACCCGGGGTGAAAAAGCTCTGTGCCAGACATTTCACTCTCTCGTTTTGATGCGTACTTCATTCTCCGATTCCAAAAAGAAGAACCCTTTTTAGTTTAGAATCACTTTCCACCACTGTAGTTTATTTTGATAGCTTCAGAATAGCTCTTTTCTTTCAAGGTCGCTCCAACGCAGAACTTTGAAACGATATAGTTTTGGTTTGTTTATAACTCTGCCCTCCCCTTTCCTTTTCTTTTTCTCTTCAGCCAGCCAGAAGTTTTCGTGGTTTCGTAACGGTTATTTTTTAACTCCTTTTAATTGCCACAGTTCTTATTTTTAAAAACTTTTGTGAACTATTATTTTAAATTTTATATTTACTAACCTTTTTACTACTGTAAATTCTCTCCGAGCGTGGGCTCGTTTAATATTCTTTCTTTAGCTCATCTTTTGGATTTAAAATTTGTTTTTAATAATAATTATTGATATGGAGGTACGGGAAATTCCCTGGTACTCCAACTAAACACCTACCGTTACGTTACGTTAGTATCTTTTATGCAGGCAAGCACGTTATTTGAAAGGTTCTGATCTTGCCAAAGTCCAAGTTTCAGAGCCATAGACCCAAATAGTCTAATAAGGGTTTTATATAACAAGAATTTAGTTTTTCTGCTTATGAACTGTGTTTTAAACAGATTTCTTAACCCAAAAAAGGCCCTATTGGCAGACACAATTCTGTTTTTTATTCCAGGTAGGATATTATTTTGACAATTGATTTCTGATCCTAAATCTTTAAAACTATGTGCAGCTTCAAAAGTGTAAGTGCCTAAGGTAATATTGGGTGTATTCTGACAAATATTTCTTGATAAGAATGAATTACAATTCATTTATTCGGTTAGGAATTAGGAGTGTATTTTACAAACATTTGTCTTATTGTGCGTACTGATTAGCCTATGTATTGCATGTCTGTTTTTCATTTGATCTGGAAAGTTGTTTAGTACAGATTTTTCTAAAAACTTTTTTTTGAGAGTATAAATTTTTTTTAAAGAACATTTTTATATCCAGATTTCCCCAGCTGTGTTAAAATAGATTTATCATCAAGATTTTACATCACAAAAAAAAAAAAAAAAAAAAAAAAAAAAAAAAGCTAGAATGAGTATATAAGTGATAAGCAAGTTGAATAACCTGAAAAAGGTGTCGTTCACGAAGTCGGTGACGTTGCCGTCGTCCTGTTCGAAGGCGCCCAGCAACCCTAGAGCCTCGGGGATGTGGTTCCACTGGTCGAAGGACCGGTTCATCACGAATTGCTGGTGGTTCAGGTTCGGCCAGTCTGCTTTTGACAGGGAGATGTCGTAGCGGACGGACCTAGTGTAAACAAACTATAATTAACTGATGGAACCGCAAATGACTACAATAAATTACCTAAAAACGACATTAAAATTGCATCAACGACATAAAATGATATTCTCCACCATTAAAGTGAGAATATCTTTATATATATAATTTTTCTGTACATGTGTTTGTCACTGAATTCCTCTTAAACGGCTGGACTGATTTTGATGACTTATTTTGTATGCGTTTGAGATGACCCCTGGATGGTTTAGATTCACAATTGCACCCTGTATGTGGCGCTGCAATCGATATAAATCTTCTGTACGTATGTTTGTCACTGAACTCTTCCTAAACGGCTTGGCCGGTTTTGATTAAATTTTGTGTGTACGTTTGACAAAACATGGAGAATGTTTTCATACAATCCCCTTTGTTGTAAGTCGCCACCAGAGGGTGCAGCAGTCTATCAACTCCTATACTGTTCAACCCATCGCTATGAAAACTAGTAATAATATGTATCAACTTTATTGAGACTTGCCACCATTTGCAGCATTTCATCTTATAAACCCTTCAAACGATATTCATGAAAATGAGTATGCACATATATTGAATCATGGAAAATATATTCGTGATATGTCATTTTCTACAATACATTTTTTTGGCAGGACAACGTTTGCTGGGTTCGGCTAGTGTGTATATATAAATGAAAATGTTGCACATAAGCAACAAAGGACGCCTATAAAATAAATATAATTCTCATTCCTTAAAATAAAAGCAGCGTAATTCCAGCAAAGATTCAGAGATTATCCCTACAGCTAAGATATTTCAGTGATCATAACCAAGTTCAACTTAGGACCTTCTGAAATTGTATTTATGCATTGGAACACATCATTTCAGGAGTAACATTAATTCACTTATGTATCACGTCATGAACAATTTACTGATGCTGTGAAGAAAATTTTAAATATATGTTCATAACATAATAATTTTATTATAAATCATTTTTTGGTGGCCACATGAAGTCATTTGTGAGATAAAAGAAAAAGTCTTACTTGCATGAAGGTTTGCAAAGATCATCGCAATCATTTCCGACATCTGTGAAATTTCTTATAACTGCACTTCTGCACTTTGCTATTGAAAATGGAACAAAATTCTAATTAGTTCGGAAAATATTTAATATTTAAAAACACTTAAGTATTTAATATTAGTATGGGAATGCAATCACCGCTTTCCGAAAACTTCCGCATCGACGTTTGCCTGATAAGAAGCTTCCAATTTTACTCCTAGCACTTGCTTGTGGCTTGGTGTGTCGCTCTACGGCCATCTTGTGCACACGAGGGCTAAACAGACTGGGACCTATAGCTTAAAGTGGAATCTGAACCCCTCACAAACATCCGTGCCACCGCCAGGATTGAAGGCTGTGGTACCAAAGGCGTGAGTGCTAGCCAATCAGCCAGCAGGCCTTCACGCAAGTGCGGAGTAGTTTTTCGGAACCGTTCATCGTTTATGCAAAATTCAATAAATATTGGAAAAAAAATCATAGAAAAACATAATTAGCTAATGGGTATCGTACAATTTTAAGTCCTTTTTTAATGATATGAATTTATATAGAAATGTCAAATTGCAAAATGTTATCGAAGCTTTCAATCATGCTTGTAGCAAAATTAATTATTTCTATCCAATGATATTACGACCGATTGCTTCAATTATTTTCCAAATAATTCTTCACATGGCACGTCCACAGTGCGATTTCAAATTACTGTTCAAATTTAACAGTTGGTTTTTCTCTTGATTGTTTTTGTAAGCTTTTCGGGGAAGGGGTTGAGTACAATTACCAAAACTAGGGCCTGATGGCCGAGTGGCTAGCGCTTTGGCGCTCGGTTTCGTGTTTGAGTCCCAGTGGGGCCAGGGATGTTTCTAGTGGTTCATAATCCACTTTAAGTCGTAGGTCCCGGTCTTAATAGGATTACAGAGCGTTGCGGAGGTATTGTTACTCTGCGTCCGTTGCCTATCTTCACGCACCGCCTGGCTAGTACTAAGTGAGTAACGACGGTGCAGCCCTTGCTTATGGCATAAAAAAGATAGCTATCTAAGTATTTACCAACTGCATTAGAAAAAAAAAATTTACAACGGGTTGATATTCAACTGAAATAAAACAATTCGTTTCCATCAGCGGATGAAATTAGAAACATAGTTAGGTTAACGTAAAAATTGAAAATGTGTCAAAACTATTACCAAGGGACAGAGAGAGTAATTGTTTCAACATTTGGTTAGGTTGCTGCAATAACCAAGTGCAACCGTGATGATTATATATATATATATATATATTCATACCTAAAAATGTTTGTTCACAAGTAATTGGTCATTCAAACGGACTTGCGTATTTCAATGCATTATTTAGCACTGACCACGTCTACTTCGGAGAGCGAAATTTTAAAATGAAGCATACTTTTCACAATAAATATCATAAAAAAATTTATATCGACAGTTATCCTGCGTCCAGGCTAATAAGTTACTAACAAAGCTTCTAATCTTCTGGTCCGCAAGATAACAGAGAACATTGAGTAAAATATTTTTCCAACATGAAAATGTTTATTTTTTTATTAATTAAAAGCTGGATCCTGTAAAAAAACCCCCCTGGTTTACAAAATGAGGGAAAATACAATAGTACGAATTCCGCCCAAAGCGTTGCATGATGTAAACAGCCAGAGGCCAACATTCCTTACACCACCCACTCGATGTTTAATTGACAGCTGCTGCAAAAAGGGGAGGTGCAAACGCGGCGATAAAATCAACGCTGTTGAGATGGTAACGTGGCTCGCGAATTTCGATAAACAAACACTTCACGTCTTGAGTGATGGAGTGGGTGAGCCACACACACGAACGAAGTGTCCCATTACTCACAGCATGGAAAAGTCACGGACGGGTTGATGACATTCGTCGTCGTGTGATGCGTGCGGCGGAGTAAAGATTGAAGTAGTAATTATTAGTAAAGCCCTCTATTTTTTCCTGCACTTGTTTTACATAGACTACAAACAGGCTGCTGATTAGCACTTTTCAAGACTACTACTACACCACATCACAGAGCTGAGTTGCCCTTTTACAGTTTGGGAAGGATGTGGGTGAAAAGTCTGATTGGGCTCTGTGACGTTCTACGATCCTGTGAGACCCAGGCCTACGGCTTAAAGTGGCACCGCCGGGATTCGAATCCGACACCTGTGGTACCGAGCGCTACCCACTCGGCCATCAGGCCCACCCATCTGCGTACTTTTTTTAATTGACTATTGAGAACCCTATGAAGAGAACCAAACCCATAACATCTGCTTCTGAAACAATCCTCTTTCCGGGATGGATGTTTGTTAGTGGTTTAGAATCCTCTTTAAAATGTAGGTCCCGGTCTAATGAGCCTAAAGTGTGCACAAAATGACCGTAGGGCGACAAAACAAATTTCAAAACTCTTTTCAAGATGCTAACTGAGAGGACCATGGATGCCCATAAAACGGAGAGTCTACTAATTGGCAGATTTGCCGTGCACGCAATGTACCCGTAGGTAGAAGTCTGACTTGACTTCGTGACGCTCGTACAGTCATATAAGACCGGGACCGCTTAAAGTGGATTCCGAACCATTAGAAACATCCATGGCACCCCTAGGATTCGAGCCCGAAACCTATCGTACCGAGCGTTAGCCACTCGGCCATCAGGCCCACCCAACTTTCCAAGACTACTGTCTACCATTTTTTGTATGGAAATTAACATAAACTTCTCTCCAAGAAGATTGAACTAATTATGAGAGATGCTAACAAATACAGGCATAGTCGTGATCGAGTCTTCTCGTTTTTGAAAGCAGTGATTGCAAAACACGCTGTAAGCGGATTCGAACCTGCGACCTGATATAAGCATTCATACTGGGTCCAATTGAAGGCCCAAATATATATTTTCATTAGTGACCCAATAATAATGGGGTCTAGATTTCTCATATATCCTACACCCCATCATTACTGGGCCAACTGTTGGGTAGAGTACAAATTAAAATACTTATACTATTGTTTACTGCAAATCTCCTCAAGGTTGAAAACCAGGATTTCATCGTATGTCAATAATATTATATGTATATCCTTTATTATGTTTTAATTAAGTAATTACTTTGCATCGTAAATATTGCATCATTAAATTGTAAATAAATAATTGAACGGAAGATGTCATGACAAAAACAGTGCGGTAAAAACTTAATATAGTTACTATAATTCTACCAGCTATTCGGTGGAAAGGTAAACATCCAGTTTAAATTCAGAATCAGTAGAATCGATTACTTCTTAAACCGCGTTCAGACGGGAGAGAACCAATTATAACCGGTTTGACAGAACACTCCGAGGGCATCATGTGTCTCGTATCAAGGTCGTCGGAGACTGTCTCGCATGGTGAAGCAAAACCGGGGCCAGCCAGTGGCTCAGCTGACAGCCCAATACAATGCAGGGCCAAGTAGAATAGTATCGGAATCAGCGGACACTGTTGGATATGGGGCTGCGCAGCAAACGTCCCACTCGTGTGCCTTTGCTGACCAAGTGTCATCGCCAACTGCGCCTGCGCTGGGCCCGGGAACATCGGGACTGCTCCATGGATCAGTGGGAGAGAGTTGCCTGGTCAGATGAATCACGGTTTGTCATTCATCACGCCGATGGCCGTGTCAGGATACGCCGTCTTCCAGGCGAACAGTTGCTCCCTCAATGTACAGTAGGTCATACACAGGCCGGTGGTGGTGGTATTATGCTTTGGGGGATGTTCTCTCGGGCGTCTCTGGGACCCGTGGTTGTAGTAGAGCAGACCATGAATGCTACAGGGTATCTGAACATCATTGCGGACCAGTTGCACCCTTACATGGCCTCTGTTTTTCCAGCTGAAAATTGAATGTTCCAACAGGACAGCGCCCCTTGTCACAAGGCTAAAATTGTGTTTGAGTGGTTCCAGGAACATGATGCTGAATTCCAGTTAATGTTCTGGCCGCCTAACTCACCGGAACTTTCCTCCGGAACCTCATTATTAATAGTATACTAATGATGAAAAACGCAAAATAAGTTAGTAGTAGCATACTGATGATGAAGAAGTCAAGTAGATTGATAGTAGTATGCTGATAATGATGTAGTGCAGAAGATTACTAGTAGTAGGAAGATGATGAAGTATTGTAATATATTAGTAGTAGTGCAGTGGTATGAAGTTGGAGATTGATACTGGCAGGCAGTTAATGAAGTTGAAGAAACATTGGAGGACAGTTATTATTGCGATTATTTTATTTCTTGTAAAATATTTTTTAAATATTCTCTTTTAGTTTGTGAAATGTCTTTCGGGGAATGGATGCAAACTCACCTTCAGTCTTGTTGCAGGGGCTGCAAAATTTCCACTTGGCCCTGGCAGTTCCGGTGGGCTGCTCGTCCAAGCACTGGCACTGGGAAAAGAGCATCGTGTTCTGACACAGGGTGTTGCAGTGCTGAAGAAACAATAGAAGTCAGAATACTGTCGAGAACGGGGGGAATATTCAGAATACGGGTTGACCAACGCGTTCTTCGAATTTGAACGCGATTGAGCATATTTGAGATTAAACTAGGGTGCCGCATTGTTGCACTTAACCCTCAGCACTTCAATATCTTCGGATTGCTTTAAACCAGCACAATGGGCTTCGCAGCCAACTGAGTTGCTAAACACCATCTTTTTGAACATAGATCAACATGCTGCTGTACCGGTACAGCTGTCAGAAGGTGGTCACACTCCTTGTTGAATTTAGGAACTGTTTTTTTTTTCCTTTGCAGTTTGTGCATTTTTGAGACAGGAAACAAACTAATGCAACTAACTAATTGTGAAGATTGCGATTATTTGATTAATATTTTTGTGGAAATTCAATTGCTTCTCATTTTTTGTAGAAACTTCACAGTCACAATTTTTCTTAATTTTTGAAATCCAGTGTATTTTGTATCTAAATTATTTTTTGGATTATGTAACTAGTAAAATAAAAAAATACTTTCTATTTTTTATTTTACTAGTTACAACTTCAACATGATGAGTAGAAATATTGTAAAAATAGCTACAAATCTGAAGCAAAAATTATATGCACTGCATACAAAATTATTTCTACCCAAAAAAATGGATTCATTCTGCTTGGTTCACAAACAAATTAATTAACATAAGATCAAGTAAATACAATTTTAAAACAAAATACTAATTTATTGTCTTAGTTTAACCATGGCGTCTTAACCGTTATTATTAAATTGACATAATGATCCCTCTAAAAAATTACAAAATTGCGAAATAATAGCAGTATTAACAGAAATTTTTCTGTTTCATTTTGAGTAGTATGCAAATGATTAGAATTATGCTACCTAATAAGATTGTTTATTCTACTAGCAATATAACTTATTAGATATTTACGTATCCTCAGCTTGATGATCATTTTCTCTGTAAGCCGCCCACTTAGCGTCAAGACTTTGATTGTAGGTCGTTCCCAGTAACAAGAAAAAGCGCGGGAATTCTCGATGGGATTCATTCTCCTCTACGCGAGAGCTCAAAAAAGTATGGTGGTCTATGTCGCTGAATGGCGGAATACAGTTTGAGAACTGAGCTTACACATTCCCATTGACATATTAAATTAACACGTTAAATATTAAAATGCATTGCGTCTCTGACACAAATTTTGTGCATTAGGAGAAATATCTATACGACAAAACACTTGATAAAAGATATTTTGCATGCTGGTTTTAAAGCAAATGCAAGCATTAATATTCTAGCGATCCCACCACCAAAGCGGATGCATACAAAAGTTCTGTGTGGTACGTCGCTACGCGAAGGAATACAGAAGGTGGGAAACAGCAAAAACTCTCCACGGCAGTCGAACTGTAAGCATCACTCTAATCACTCGTTGCTGTTTTAAGTGCAACATGTTTGTATTATTTTAGTATTTTGTAATGTTATTAAAGTAGTATGGATTAATTTATACCGCTATCATGTATATTTAAATTCGACATTACTACAAATATTATCTACTTTAATGCACTGTCTTTCAGTTGAGCTCTTTTGTTGAATAATAATCACACACTTACTCTTGTTATATTCACTAACTACACTAATTGCGTTTTTTCCCAAAGGTAAACTTTTAAATTAAGCTCTAATAGCACTGTCTGGAAGGACCAGGCAATGTTCTGTTTCCAAAACATCCTGAAGAGAAGGTGGAAGCAGGCTTAAATTGCGGGGTTTTATTTAATAAATCCAAGACGTGGTGATTCTCATTCAGATCCAGGCAAGGATAAGGGAAAATCAAATTTCGTAAATTTTAATGCATACATGTCCCCTAAAAGTCTTGGTTGAAATCTAGAATACTGTACGCCTGAGAAAGTCGCCAATCTTGCAACCCGGAATATTTCTACAATGTTACCCAATTTCTTTAAGGTTACAATAATCTAGAGGAATAAGTAACTTCTTCTTTTTCCGAACGATATAATGGCTATTTATTTCTACTTTGATAATTATTTGCAGAATTATTTATTTATATTTATTCCGATAAATTATTGATTATTCTCAGATTGTTCTTGTAACGCATGTTTACAGTATATGATACAAAAAATAAAAAAATTTTATGATGCTGCCACTCATTGAAATACGAAACAAACAATAAAAACGATTTTTCAATTAATTAATATATGATTATCAAATAATTATTTTCTTTTTAATGCTGTTGAAATAATTAAGGTTTTATAAAAACTGTTATTTGAATTTGCGAGAAAATTTTTTATTTTTTATTTTTAAAACGTTAGTTAACGGCGAAAACGTCGATCTAATGTTTCTTTTGAATGCTGTTGACATAGTTAAGGTTTTGTGGCAACTGTTATTTCAATTCGCGCGGAAAAATGTAACTTTTTAATTTTAGAACGTTAGTTTACAGAAGAAAAAGGCCGCTGGAACATATTGAATTTTTCCGCGGTTTTCTGATGATCTTTTTGTTTTCTTCATACATTTGATAAGAATATGTACGGTATCCTCCAACAAAGGATATATCAGAATAAAATGTAAGCTATTCTTTTAATTTTTTTTTCTTTTTAAATAATTTTGTTTTATCATTCCAATTCGGCATCGTAAACAACATAAAATAGTTTTTGACATAATAAAAAAAAAAATGGTGTAGTAGCGAATAATTTTCCGTAATTTTATCATACCAGCTATTATTATCTTTGTTTAAATGATACATTTATTTGAGTTAGCAAAACATAATTCCACATAGCAATTTGGCGATAAAGCGATTAAATTTGGCATAACATTTAGGAATAAAATTTTGGCATAAAAATTTTGGCATTTGGCATAAAAACAATTTAGGAATAAAATTTTGGCAAAATAATGATATATTTTGACGCTTAAGTGGCAAACGAGGCGTAAAAAGAAAGCATTAAAATTTTGCTTTAATAGTGGAAAATTTTTTGCGATAAAGCGATATAAATTGGCGTAAAGACAATTTAGACATGATTTTTTTGGCACAATAGTGCTAAATTTTAGAGTAAAAGCCATGGCCTACGGTGTGAAAGTACTCAAAAAATAAAATTTTTTTTAGTGACAAAAATTTGGCGATAAAGCATTAACTTTTGGCTTAAAAGCAATTTAAAAAACAAAATTGGCTTAGTGAAAAAGTTTGGCGAGGAAACATTTCAAAGCTTAAAATTTTGGCGGCATAGTGATAGTATTTGTCGTTAAAGCTACTAACTTTTGCTTAAAAGCACTTTCATGTATAAACTTTGATTTAATAGCTGTTTGGTTATGTTGGCATAATAGCAATGCTCGGCTTTGAAATTTGGCGAAATAATGTTCTGCAATGACTCCGAATTTCGGCAGCCATTTTGTTTGTTTACTTGGCAATTTGACATCCCAGTGAAGGATTTTGGCGTAATATCATTTTACCACGAAAACTACCTGGTGCATTCTTTACTATGCTTACCTGGAGACATGGTATCCTGGCGATGCATTTGGCACAAAGAGTACAAGATTCTATATTTTTACCAAAGTCTTTGTGTTAATGTATTTTAGCACTCAGCAAGTTTAAATTATTTTATGTAACCCGTCGACGTATAATATGTCAATAAAAATAGAATTTTTTTCCATAGGAACGGTTTCATCTTTTCCGCTTTATTTCTCATGGGCGAGAAATATGTTTGTTGCCCTGTTTGGTCTGAGTCCAAGAATCTGAATCAGATTAAAGACGTGTCATGAAAGAGCCCCTTAATGTATAATTCTTAAACTGTTCTTCTTACCTCGTACGTGTATTTCAGACTGTCCAGATCGAAATCTAAATCCATAATTTTCAGTCTTTCGAAGATTTGCGAGTCTTGGAAATGCTCTGTACACGATCCTTCGTTTCCGGGTAACAGCTTGGTGAACCTCTGAAACAGTAAAACAAGTAATATGGGGAAAAAAAAAAAAAAAAAATTGGTAGATATTAGCAACTTAATTCTAAAAGAAACTAAAATGAATTAATTAAATTTAATTACTGAATTAATATTTGAAAAAAACTGTAATAACATCAAATGTCATCCACTACAAATTCTAAAAAAATGTATTTGAACTTGAGTGGATGAATCCAAAGTATTTTATTAACGATTGAAAATGTGAACAAGATATATATCGAGAGAGTGTGAGATAATAGAAGGAATTAAATAATCTTCAAAACAGTTTTTATTCAATCACAAAACATCAAAACTCATTCATTTGTAATTAGAATTCCCCTTTCACTTTTATCCTCTCCTTTGTTCATTCTCATTATTATTATCATTAAAAATGTTGATTTTAAAGGTATGTTGTTTTTGTATGCTAGTGTGTCTGTATTAAAAGCTCCTTCTTAAATTAAAACTTTTTTTTAATTTAAGAAAAGGAAAGAGGTACGTTTTCAAAATTAAAATTTTCTATTTGTTGAACATCGAAGAGACTTCTGTTCCTATTATATATTCCTGGAGCAACCTACCAATAGGCTATAAGAGGAGAGCATTGTCTTTGTGTGGACTTTTAGGGGAAACTGATTGACATTTGCATGTTATAAAGGAAGAAAATCAAGAACAAACTCCAACCTGACATTCGACACGAGGGGCTTTTATATAAGCTGTCACAATCGCTATCGAGCCTTTTCAAGAGAGTCCAGTATTCTTTTCTGAAAATATAGAAATTGAGGATAAAACTTGCTTTTAATATCGGGGTCACAGGAAGGCACAGGTTCGAAACCGTTGGTTGCATGTGTTGCAGTCACTGTTTTCAGTAGTTAGGAGACGCGACGGTGATTGTAACAACGTGAGTGAAGTGTCTCGCATCTTTTGTCAGTTTATTAGTAGAAGATTTTTCCCGGATTTCTCCAGTTCAACCTACAAATGTGGTGAGGTTTCCTCTAAATGCTCTACTGGAAATCACTGTCCCCTTTTTGGCCTTGTGGCATGTAAAAAGGGAACACGTGACTTCCGCAACACAAATAAACGTGCTCATTCTTTGTCAAAACATACGTAAGGAGAATATGCAGAAACATTGTACTTACATACGTCATAGGTATATACGTAAACATTGCAATGAAAATAAATATTATAACAGAAAGTAAATCAAGAATTTGATGTGAAACATTACATTACTTTATTAAGTAGTTTTAGTATTTGATTAGATTTTCACAGAGTAATCCACCAAAAAAGGCATCAGTCAAGTATATGTATGTCATATAAGGTATACGTATGTCGTATGTGATATACATATGCCATATATGGTAATTATATGTAGTATGTATATGCCATATATAATATACATATATCTTATATCATAAATGGTATATATATGTAGACATATGCCATATGTGGTATACGTATATCATATGTGTTAGACATATGTGTTTTATAATTCATTAATTTTTTGCTATTTATTCCGAACGAAAAGAAAATAAATAGTATAAATATTTGATGATCCAAAGAGGTTTGGACGTTTTATTTCGTTATCTAGCGATGAACACGGCTATTTTGCTGAGTGAAATTTTAAAATGAAACATATTTTTGGAAATCATAAAATTGGTAAAGAGATCTCGAAAGTAGGGATGATGTCCTGATAATAAACACGTTCTTTTGCCTGGCTAAGAAAAAAAAAAAAATGAATAATTGGAAACCGGGAGCCAGAAATCCATTGTGAAGTGAATTAAAAACAGTTATTCCCTAATATCTAAAAATTAGAAAACACTCAACGTGCTATTTATGTAATACTTAGCTTATATTTTCGTTATAAAATGAATACCGCAGCAGTTGCCATCAATCTTTCAAACACACTTCTTTAATTTTTAAAAATTGCGATCGTTATACTTTTCAAAGTGAAATGAATCTTTAGGAGAAGACAAAAGTAAAATTCTTAGGGCACATGTTTAGTAAACGTCAAATTTAGTATGTGATGTCCATGTATATAGTATGTCAAATCATACATGCCATATATA
Organism: Caerostris darwini; assembly: GCA_021605075.1. Lineage (NCBI taxonomy): Eukaryota > Metazoa > Arthropoda > Arachnida > Araneae > Araneidae > Caerostris > Caerostris darwini. Next base: position 440,127 of record BPLQ01001987.1, read on the forward strand.
TATATATATATATATATATATGTGTGTGTGTGTGTGTGTGTGTATCAAATGTGGTATACATATGTAGTAAGTAATGTTGTAGTAGTAGTATATAATGTAGTATGACATATGCGTACTATATTTATGTCATCTGAGGTCTATATATGCCACATATGGTAATTGTATGTACTATGCGGATGTCATATATGGTAATTATGTGTGGTTATGTTATAGGCGGGTCTACACACGTCATATGTGAATATGACATTTACACATATGTGTCATCGTGTGTCATATATGGTAATTATATATGATGTCATATATAGTTATATGTGGTATGCATATGCCGCACATATATCTTATGTCCGAAATAGTGTGTATACATGCCGTATGTGATATACATATATATGTTGACATGTGCCATACGTGGTATACGTATATCATATATGGTAGTCATATGCCATGTGTGTTGTGCCATATGTTGTATACATATGCATGTGTGATATACGTATGCGTATGCGGTGTGTGTATGATATATATGGTGGGTTAATATATGTGGTATGTGATTGCGAGAACTGCTAAAGGCAGACACGGTGCCCGCAGGCCACACTGGTTCAGGCGGAGAAATACCCACCCTTCTGACACCGATGTGGACGCTTCTTCCCGGGCTGGCGATGATCCCGCCCCTCTGCAGGGTGGGGAAGGTGCCCTGAGGATGGACCAGCAGCCTCACGCCGTACTCGGAAGATATCAAGTCCCAGTACGTCGACCTCTCGATGTTCAACGTCAGACGGAGTCCTGGAAAGAAAAGGGGCATGAGTAACCATGAGCTAATATTTATTTCAAAGAATGTTCAATAGACAGAAGTGCTAAGGTAATTAGAGATTTGTTTATGGAACCTGAAAATCGTATTTGAAAATTCAAATATTCATTCCATATAGGATCCCCGTCTTTTAAATTTTTTTTAAGCTAAACTTTATTAATCCGGAGTAAAGTAATTAACCTTTATTAAAAAGGAATGCATATATTCTAATGGAAAACGTGTTTTTGGTAAATGTCTCAAAAATTTATCATTCTTTTATACAATTTGGACTCAAAAATTCTTTTATGTGAAAAATTAAATAAAATTAATAATCTTTTATAACTTTATATTATTTTAAATGCTAAATGCTATTATTTTAAATACATTAAATTAGTTGTCAATGTGGTCATGCCAATAATCACCAAGACACCGTGTTTCAATAGAGTTAAAAAAGTAAGCAACATAAAAATTAGAGTTAGTAACTGACAGTCTTAAGGTATTTTTTTTTGTTCTAATACAGCTGGAAAACACAGAGACAGTTGTCTTAGATGCCTTAAGGCAATCTCTGCACCAACGTTACTCACTTAGCACTAGCTAGGAGATGCGTGTAGCTTGAAGGCAAGCTACGGATGCGGAGTAACACTACCCCCGCAATGCTCTACGATCCTATTAGACCGGGACCTACTGTTTAAAGTGGATTCCGAATCACTACAAACATCCATGGCACCATGGGACTCGAACCCGAAACCTGCAGTAGCGAGCGCCAGACACTCGGCAATTCAAGCCTCCAGTCTTAAGGTATTGTTGTAAGGTTAAGGTATTTACTTAAAATGCGTTTGAATGGATAGAAATGTAATTTAAAACGTGCCTTGAGTTGTTCCTCCTCTCTTTACTGAAGCTGGTTGATCCGTCAAGTTATTCTTGACTGATAACGTGTGACACAGACCAAAGATCGGAGAAGTCACTTGCGTGATGTCAACTCGATAAGACGTCCTAAAAATATAACAAACATTTCAGAAAAACATTTAAAGCAATAAAAACCCACAAATTATTCTCTAAAGCAACGTAGATGAAAAGTTAATATATATATAAACCGCATTAGTTGGGAAATTTTGGCACAGATTGTTTTGTTAAGGAAAAGGCCAAATGAATCTAAAAAATAATGACAAATGGCCGAATAAAGGACATTTGTGGTATTGCAGTGAAAACAGTTATTTGAAAGAGATGAAAATTATTAACTTATTTCAAATAATTATTTTAAACATGGGGACATCAAGTTCCACTCGTGCAAGACACGAACAATCCATCGACGGGAAAGAGAAGTCATGTCTTTTGACATATGCTTTCGAAATCACCATCGAACTTGCTTCCTTTTTGAAAGCATTCCCTTCAGCACACTCTGCCAACCAACTGGAGCTCATAATCCTTCTGCCTGCTAACTGTGTGCGTTACAGTAATTTATTTAGATGCTTTTCCTTTCTCCGAACTTCACCCCCTACCTAGGCCTACGTAGCACCGTACCAATTAGAAAAAGGTAAGGGTGGAACATCGGTGGACATCATGTAGACTATGAACAACCCACCGACGGGTGATGCAGGAGAAATTTTATGGATAACTGTTCCGCGTTTACATGTCGTGTGGGAGAAAACCTAACCAAGCAGCCTGGCTGTCGATACAAGATACTTTGCACTCACTGTCACAATCATCATCGAGTTTCTTCGTTTCTGAAAGCAACGGCTACAGCAATGCCGACAACAACAATAGATTCGAACCGCATCTCACCTGCGCGCGAGCTGCGCATGTAACCACTGGGACAAACTCGTACGACACACTCACCCGTTGCTCCAACAGTCGTTGCTATTGTAAGTGCACTGGATTATGAGGTCTTCCGCCTTGTGGCCGAAGCGGGATAAGTTGTCCTTGGTGACTCCTAAACTGAGCCACGTATCGCTGAGGTCTATGGCACTTTGCCGGACCAGATCTTTTTCCGACTGGTAGCACTTACTGGTGGGTTTGACAGTGGTATTGCCTTTTGCTTTGTTCTTGGCAGAAGCCATGTCGAAATAAGATTGTGCATAGGCCTGAAAAAAAGTATATATTAATGGTTATTATATAATAATATATTTAATTAATTTATATTAAAGTACACAATCCCATTGATTGATAATCGCATAATCTATTAAAGTGCATGATTCCGTTCAGAAAGATTCAAAGTGGATATTCACGAGTGTCACTGAACAATTCACACTAGCAAACGAAAGGATGGTATAGCCCTTCAAAAACTTATGATGCCATGTTTATCCCGTTTGCTACGACAATGATGCTCTGGATTCTTCCTGGAGATCACCCCCCGAAATCCATAGGTGATTTCATGTATCATGTTAGTTTTCTGAAGCAATGAGAATGTGATGCTTTTAAAGGGCAAAGTTTGCTTTGACTGGCTTTCTATTGAACCAATCGGCATATAAAGTAGTATATAAGCATATAAAGTAGCTTTGTATAAGTAGCTTTACACCTATTTCAGCTCCTTACTTTCTTTCTTTTTTTGTCATAAAATAGGTCATGTTGTAGAAGGTAGAAAAGTTTAAATATTACTTATTTTTAAAATAATTTAATTTCAGATTCAGTATTCAATTTTAAAAGATTTTGCAGTAACTTTTTATATATTTAATTTGCTCCTGCTTTTCTCTTGCAAAATGAGTATATTGAGAATCTATTGTATAAAAAATGATCAAAAGTGTGAATGCATTGAGTTTTATAAATTTTTTTAAATTAATCTTAATAGTTAGGAGTTTCTCTTTCGACAGTATAGGCAAGTTTGTAAAATATGACACAGCCACAAAAAAAAAAATCTGTTTCAAATTTTCACAGTTTCCAAGACGAATTGATTTTTCATAATCGGCCCGATCTAATTAGCCTAAAATGTACACAAAATGATCGTAGCCAAAATCTTCGTAATTGGCTTATTTTTTTAAGTCCTCCTTTAATTCGTTCTTTTTCTTGGCTGTTCGGCATTTTTTTTAGAGAGGCAGGGAGCTTAGTTTGGTTTGTCGATCTACGGTCATCTTGTGCACGCGAGGGGCTAAACAGACCAGGACCTACAGTTTAACGTGGATTCCGAACCCCTCACAAACATCCATTCCACAGCAAAGGATTGGAACCTGAAGCCTGTGGTACCAAAGGGTAGAACACTAGCCCATTGGCCATCAGGGAGTTTAAGAATTGCACACTCCGAGGGGTGTATGTACCTTCTTGATGACGTTGAGGTTGCAGACGGTGAGTGAGGGGAACTCTGCGAAGTCGGCGTCCTTCTCCTGGGTGATGGTGGCCTTGGGGTTGGCGACGTAGTTGGCGATGAGGTAGCTGCAGTGGTAGCAGCAGCCGCCCAGCGAGCACAGGAAGACGGTGATCCAGAAGAGCTTGCGGGCCGGGTGGCGGCTGCTGATGATCTTGCGCACGCCGTGGGTGGTGGTCTGCTCCACGTACGTCGACAGGAGGCCGTGATAGCTCATGGGCTCGTCCCACTGACGCCGACCCATGGGGGACACCTGCAACCGAACGGTGATTTCAAATTGGTTTCATTATTCAAAAAAAAAAAAAAGCAGTTGGATTGGTTTAATCAAAATGGTTTCTTTCTGGTTTCATTATAAATTGATTGGTCCGATAGTAATGTAGTTTATTTAGACCCATCAAAAGGGTTTGATTCTGGCTGGTGTATAAAGGGTTTGATGAGTCAGGTTGAAATGATATGCGTCGAAAATATTACATTTATATCTAGAATTCTTAGGTAACTGTAACAGTACTTCGTCTACGAACTTTTGCCCTTCACTTCAGTGTTGTTAGTCGCCCAATGTGGACAAGGGGTGCGCGTCTGCATCTTTAATATTATATATTATGTATCCATATATATCTATCGTCATTTGTCAATTCAATTAATAAAAAGCATTGAGGAAGTATTTGAATTGACTGACTACATCCCGACCTTTTGGATACCTTTTCAAAGGTTCGTTGGACTAGAAAGGCAAGAGAAATTTATAAAAAAATTTCTAATTCAGACATGCTGTTTGATGAAGTAGAAATATGATTAGTTCAATCAAAATGAATTGAGTCTGGTTTGAATATGCAATGGATGGTAAGATGAGTCCGGTTGAAATGGCATGATAAGACCAACCGAAGTGGTTTGATTCTGGTTTGAATGTGAAGGGAATGATTTATCATGTCGAAATGATATTAGTCCAATCGAAATGATATTAGTCCAATCGAAATGATTTGATTCTGAATAATTTGATTGGACTACGCAGAATGGTCTGATCTTGATTTGTGATCTGATTCTGGTTGGAATATGAAGGTTTGATTCATGAAGTGGAAATGGTATGATTAGTCCAATCGTAATGGTTTGATTCTAATTTCTGATTTGATTCTGGTTTGAATAGGAAGGGCTTGATTGGTTAAGTCAAAATGGATTGTTTAGTCCAATCTAAAGGATAATAAATAATAAAGGATGTGATTGGTAACGCAGAATTTTTTTGTGCTGCTTATAGTCAAGCTATAGTAAATAAGTGCTTTTTAATTTATATTTCTTTCTTTAAAATTACCTTCACGGTTATCTATTTATTAATCTTACCCTTTCAGATTTTTGTTTCGAATATAAAAGTATCTTTAGTTCTTCAAATTGTTTTTTCTCACAATTAAAAATCTCGACACAAATACAGACTGAATTACTGAAAAGTAAATCCAATGTAACAAAAATCAAAATAGTCTTTCCAATGTAACAAAATAATCCCAAAGAAATGAGAAAATAACTTTGGGTTATTTTTACAAATGAAATTAACCTTTACTGAGTTACGATTAGTCAAATGCTATGAAATGATTCATCCATAATTTTGAATATATTATTCTCTAGGTTTAAATTTTCGTAACTAATATACAGTCAAACTCCAGCAAGTGGCCAATGGTAAGTATGCAACGCCTATAATGTGCAAAAGCGTTCAAATCCACCGGCTATGTGTGCTGCAAGTATTGTTTTCCCAAAGACATTGAGTTGCCAGCTGTAGTAATAACGTGTAATGCGTAAGCGTTTTGAATCAATAATTAAATTGCATTCTGGAAGTTAACAGACATTTGTCCCGATCAACACGTAAATGCGAACCAGCCACCCCCTGTAACACCCCTTTGTAAGGGAAAGCTATAGCAAACTAATTATTAAAGAAACCAAGGATTAAAATTCTAGATACTGTGAATAACTGTCATTCATTAAAAACTTCCTCTACGACGACGATTTGCCAGGTTGACGGAGAACCTTGGTTGCTTGATAACCTCTATCTCCTGCTTTGTGAAGGAGAGAAGTGTCTAAAGCTGTGAGCCCATTGATTAGATAGAAAAAGAGTAAGATATACAGTATATATATATATATATATCTATTATTAATTATTTATATTTGAATAAAAAAATTTATGCATATATAATTTTTTTAATGTTATCATTATAAATTTTCAAGAAGGTAATAAAAAAATAAACAATAGAAACAAAAACAATTGGAAGGGAAATTGTGTGCCTGGTCATTCGGAAAGGAAGATATCGAAACGTTAATGCATAATATTCAGAACAGAGCGAGGTCTTTTGCGATTTTTGAAATCAGAAATGCCGTCATTATAGTTGCTTAGATCATTCAAAACACAAATATTAATATTTGGAATGGAGCTATAAAAATTTTGGAAGGCAAAGAGCATGTCTGATATTCTTATTTCTGAAAAACCAGGACGAATTTGTAATCATTCGTAGGATTTTATTTTCAAGTCTTTGTATAATCTCAAAATTCGACGGAGCAGTAGATCCCAAATAAAAACTTCCTCTAATAAAACAATACAACTAATCTAAAATTAATTTAATAATTACGTATTCTCTAAGGATAAACATTTTGATGGGGTTTAAATGATGCCATCGCATTAATCAGGTATAAACCAGGCAAAACTGTTGTTGAATTGAACAGAAAGTGAAAATGTAAAATATTTTAAATAAAGTAAAATAAAATAAAAAATCAATTTGAAAGGAAACCAACACCAAATGAAACAGGAATTCTTGTTTTGATATTTACGATAAATTCATTAATGAAAGACGTGTTATTTCCTTTGAAAACTGTACCCACTATTGCCTTTTCTGCCTCGAAATTTATTCATTTCCTGGGAAAACAAGCAAAAAGAACGAGAACTTGTCCTTTGCATGCGCTCGGGAAAACATAAGACGGCTGTTTATTACGTGAGGTGCCAAATAAACACAGAAACAAAGTATTTGTTAAACGGAAACCATATCCAAAATCGATTCTCAAAAACAACTGTCGAAACAAAAATACTTTTTTTAATTCACATTTCATTAAGAAGGGTTTTTTTCCTTTTTTTTGTTCAACAAAACTGCACACGATTTATTGAATTTAGGCAAATGGTCTGTCTGGCTGAAAAAAAAAATATTAATGAACATGTTTGTATTACTTAATAGAAACAAACAACGCCATTTCTTACTAAGCAAGCTTTCTTAAATTTGAATTCATTAAAAGTGAAGTTTATCGTTTATTTACATGGTAGTAAAATCTCATGTAAAATATGATTATTATCTGTATAATTATTATAAGTTAATTAAAATAAAAAAATAAAATTTATTTCATATATATAATTATTAATTATTTTATTTTATTTATATATTTATTTTATATTATAAATTAAATTTGTTGCAAAAATAAATTGAAAAAAACAAATATTTTTTTTGTATTTAATTTATTTAAATTACAATTTCAAGTAAAGATTAATATTTAAATTAATACACCAATGTGACCAGATTTTGAGGTAGAACTGTACTATTGGACACTTAAGCCAGTAAAATAAATAATGAAATATATATTTAAATTATTATACAAAACAATTATATAATTCGATAATTATTATAAGTTAAACATAATAATAAAATTTATTACTAAATTAAAATGTATTAAAAAATTTAAAGTTCGCTGACATTTAGTTAACATGAATCCTCGATATTTTTTTTTTTTTTCAAAATAATTAATACAAGCATTTTGCTTAATAATTTGATCCAATAACAGATTTGTAGCCATTTGTATAGATTTAATAATTTTTTGCACACATTTTTATAGATTGCTACGTTATTTTCGAAACTAATTTAATATTCTAATTTGGCTTTTTTAAAAAAGGTAAACGTGTCGTCATACCAATAAAGGTAAACCAATAGTGTGGAAAATCGGCTAAAAAAGAGAGAGATAGTGGAGAAAATTTCATCTAGGAGGGATTTTAGTTGCAATAAAAATAATTTTAATTTTAGATGACACGATATTAAAAGAATAACACGATATAAAAAAGTCCCCATTCACTATTATACGTTTTTCTGTCAGAGCGACTTTGCGCAGCGTCTAGCACCTCTAATAAGTACTGGATTCATACATCTCCATCCGTTAAACCAGATATTTAGTATTTCACAAAATCCGAGGTCGGACTATATGTTGCCCAAACTCTGCTTCGGTGACAAATTTAGTGATCGGGTGGGCCAAGGAAGTATGAGGTGGACATGATACTAGTGAGAACGCCCTTCTTGTATATAAGCTAGCATTATCCGTTAGAAAATGTCCTACTAAGAGAGGCAACACATGTAGCCAAAGGATTTCCCGAACATGTAGTTGAATTGTCCTGATGTCGTGGATCGTTACCAGAGGAGATTGAATACCGTCTTTTGCTCATATTAATTAAAGCTGTCAAATAATTTTTAGGCAGTGCCCAGTATAGTTCAAATAAGTACTGATTGAGAATATTTTAGCAATGACATTTTCCCATCAAGATGGTAAAGTAGTCCGCGTTTTTTTTTTCTTCCCTGCAGCTGTCTGTCATTATTGATGTGTTTATGGCAGCTTAGCTATTGATTGTCGGTCACCTCCTCTTTTTATCTTCGTCAACCTGACAGCCAAGACAGAGTGGGAGTCAAACAGAAAACTAGTAGCATCTTTCTTTTATTAATTAATAAGAATATCAATATTTTCGTAACCCCTTTTTAAAAGTTACAAGCCTTAATGCAAATTAAATAATAACAGCTTTTCTGTTAGTGGATTGAATGAGAAATTTCGTATAGGTTTTATTGAGGTTGGTTAAAAACGAAATTAAAATGTATATAATTTTAGATCCATATGAGTCTGATTAAAAATTGAAGCTTACGCTTTTGGATCTTTAACGTTTAAAGGTTAAAATTATTTCTTAGAAGCAAAGACAGCACTTGTCATTTTTTTTTCTTGATCTTCTAGCTGTAGCTATAAGTCATTTTTTCCAGAGTAACATATTTTATATTTCAGTTATCTTTTAAGAATAAAGATACCAACTATTATGTGACACCCTATTTTGAATAAAACTCTTTTGAAAAATAAATTTCCTTTTTTCCCGTTCAGACTTAATGAAACGTTTGTCGTGTGAATTTTTAAGTGAAGCATCTTATATGGTAATATCTTAAAAAATTTTCTAAAAGAGATTTTTACGACTCTAAACAGCATTAACACAAAAAATTTTTCAAGTAGAATTTTATTTATTGATTTTAAATCTTATGCAGTCTTAAGGTGGTTTTACTTTCCTATGGGCAATAAATCGAAAACAAAAACCGGTCATTCGGAAATTAAACCCAATATACATTATATATATCATCTGCATTTGAAATAAACTATCTATGACATTAATCACAAATTTAACAAATATTTTTAATACATTTTACAAGAATAAATGACAAAAGAGAAGATTTAGAACAGTATGAAATTATTAGTATTTAGTAACAGAAATCCACAAAAATAAAATTAAGAAAGTATGTTAATTAATAAGGAATAGTGAGGTTTTTTTTTCGCATTTGTCCTCGTTTGTTTTATTTTTTCAATTTCTTCTATTAGCTCACACTCTCCCTATATATATCTTGCTCAAATTTTCAATCGTTCATAAAATGCTTTTTATTCATCCACTCAAGTTCAAATACATTTTTTTTGAACTTGTAGTAGAGGACACTGGATGTTAATACAGTTTTTTCAAATATTATTTCAGTAATTAAATTTAATTAATACATTTTTAGGTTTTTTTTAGATTTAAGTTGCATGTGTCTACCAATAGATGGCGCCAGATAAACTTAAAAAAATGAATGAAAATGATTTATAAAGTACTTTCTGCAATATAATGACAAAAAGTAGGAATTGACTTAAACTGACTTGTAAACTTGAATTGACTTGTTTTTTCGTATTTTCATTCATTATTACCGTGTCTGAACGTAATAGTAATCTGGTAGAAGACTTAACAAAAGCCTCGTATTTTTTTATAGCCTATTGAACACTACAGTTTGTTTAATGTGCAACTCATGCCAAATACGCTGTCATTTCGATGAAAAAAAATCACGGCAAGGTCATACCCAATTGGATGGGAAAAATCGGTGGAACTTTTGTTCTTTTTTTTTTGATGCCGCACCGTTCCCCCCTTCAAGTATCTTCAGTTCAAATTTAAACTCATTGTGACGAGGGGTTCTTTTTTGACAGCATTTTGAAAGTGGGACTTTAATTATAATCATCCTGTACATAAAATGGGTCTGCAGATGGAGTAAGACATTTGCATTAATTACCTACTAGGATGCTATTAGTATCGAAAACTCCATGATTTTTTTATTTAATTATTTTTTATTATTTTGCAGTTTTCCCTGTATTTTTTAATGAACGAGTGGTTCTTCAACTCAGTGATTCTTAAACTTTTTACCCTTAACCTGAAGATTTCCAGCTGTGTTATACGGTCAGTGTGGATGAAAATTAACTGCTTGTTAGCCACTGTTATAAGGTTTCTAGATCTACCTTTGCTTATTTTTTCATCAATTATTGCCTTTGTAATAGAGGAAGGTGTCGACAAACATTCAGCGGAAATATCCAGCTGGTGATTCATTTATTTGAATATTTTACTCAGCTTTAGAAGGTTTATGTACGGCAGGAGCGGCCATACCGCCTTCAATATTGTTCCGGTTCGTGAGATTTGTCACACTTTTTACAAAATACATTTATTCTATAACGGCCGAAGTAGTGAAAACCAACGTATTAAAAAAATACATTATGTGTGCATCCATCTATTCAAAAATGAACTTTCGAAATGATGAGGAAAAACTGACATCGATTTTAGAATAATACTCTTGCGAATATAGGACAGATAGTGCCTGTTTTATTCATGAGTTCCCATAATAATTAAATTATATTCGTCGAACTCATGATGCACGCGCATCTTGGAACGTCTAATATAATAGGTTCTATGTTTCACTTTAAGTGACCATCCCAAGATATGCACAATTGATTGTAGATAGCAGAGTAAACCAGACTCTTAGTTCAAGTTGTTAGTGGTTTTGGTACAACTTTGCGAATCTTTTTTTTTTTTTCCTAAAATGAAATGGGCCCAACACAAAACACACTCACATATAACGGACGCTCACCTGCAACACCCATTACGATGTGCCAATACCCAAACGGAGATCGATTTGCAAAAGCTAAGTAAAAGAGCGTAGAAACACATATCGCACTAGTAAATTAAATATTTTTGGATGATTTCGTTTTTTTTATTTCGTTTATATTTATATATTTTTTTATACTTCATTTTGAGTGTTATATTTTTCTTTACAATGTGCGTTTAGTATCATCATTATTATAGTATCTATGTTTACATGTTAGAATAATAATAAATGCAATAATAATAACTCATTGTATTTCAATTTTTCACTCCAAGGAAATGTCTGTAATGGGTCTAAATCTAATAGCGGGATATATAATTTTATAGGCGGCCCTCGGAGTTAGGATGCATTTCCAAAGTGGCCCGCAAGATCCTTTGGGTTGGCCACCCCTGATGTGCATTATAAACATTGCTGTAATAAGCTTCATGTTTGCTGTTCGTAATTTATATAAGTACATCATTAAAATAGGAATATTTACAGACGAACTATTTCAAAGCTTGTCTGTTTTCAAGCTCCTTCTTTATTTTTTAATTATTCAAATTTTAATTTCAGCTTCCTAAATCCAATTTTAAAAACGTCGAACGACAACAGACAAGATGGAGAAACGCAGCTCTTCTTTATGTGCGGTTTACATAAAAAAATGAAACTCGTTTATTATTATTATTATTATTTCAGAACTTCTCACAGAGTCTTTTTAAAAATATTTCTTGCTGCTTTGCTCTACATATGATACACTGTTTATATTTTTATTATTAAAATAGGAAATAATTATTTTGTTTTATCTTTCTCTTTGTTATGTTTTCGTATTTATGTATGCTTTAAATATCATTTAATCACATCATGAATAGCACGACAGCCCAGAGTTGGCCAAGGCTTTCCTTTGCATTCCTCTGGGTAACAATGGTGATTTAATTCTTAGTACAGCAAAATCTTTTTCAACTGCGTCTGTCCATCGCAACCTGGATCGTCCTCTTCCGCTCTGTCCCTGTGGCTTTGCCAAAACGAGCCTCTTTACAGAGTTTTAAATCATTCATTCTGAATAGATGAGCATCCCAGTTGAATCTATTGATCTTAATAAATTTTTATAATATCTGGGTCTTGATAGCATTTATATATTTTTGCGTTGCACCGTCTTCTCCAACAATCCCTTTCCCTAACACCTCCAAGAATGGCCCTTGAAATCTTCCTCTCAAATAGACCCAAATGGGGCCTCATCAGATCTTGCCAACGTCCAAGTTTGAGAGCCATAGACCAAAATAGGTCTAATAAGGGTTTTATATAACAAGAATTTAGTTTTTCTGCTTACGAACTGTGTAAGTGAACTGCTTAAACACATTTCTTATCCTAAATAGCATTTAATACTCGCGTAAAATATATCCTAATATTAATTAAATTAAACGAAATTCGAATTATTTTGGTAGGATTATTTGAATTACTTGATGTTACTTTAGTCTTTATAATATATGAAAAATAGGCATGTAGCTCTCACTGCACACATGTACCCCACGCGCGTGCACCCTCGCGTCACTTTAGGACACATTTCTTTATATTATTATTTTTGCACACCAAACAGTATTGTTTAAAAGTTATGCTGAAACGTACACACAATGATTCATATATATATATATATCGATTGACTAATGGATTAAACTAAATATAATTAAAAATATTAAAATAATCAGATTCAGCAAGTGCAGACTGCTATATATGATATAGAAAGTATAAATATTTTTACAAAATTTTGATTAAAGAATAGTGTTCGCATGAAAATGTTTCCGGAGGCATGGAGTTGTGTGACAGGTGAATTATTAATGCATCTAAAATTTTATGTCAGGAATTTAAAATTTTTGCTGTTTTATTACTTAATTAATTTTTACAATTACATTATTTATTCACGAAATTTACAATTTAAGGTCAAAATTATTTTATATCAATATTTACCAAAAACGACAGCTATGCTTATCTGAGCATTCTAAATTTGTTTTTTAAAATGCGAAAATGTTACTTTTATGAAAGTTTTGCAATTATATATAATAAATATTATGTAATTATATGATTAGATTTTTAAAAAAATGTATAAAATATAAAGAAATTATTCAGTTTTATGTTAACAATGCAATCGTGACAGTTCTGAACCACTGGTTGGACAACTCTGATCAAAAACATAATTTATCTTAAAAATAAATTGGAATAAAAAAAAAATATCTACATTTTACAAAATTGTTTTTTATTCTTGCACACACACACACAAAAAAAATAATAATAAATAAATAAAAATCATGAACTAAATTGAATGTTGTATTATTAGAATTATGTTAAGAAAGAATTAAAATCATGAACTAAGAATGTTGGCATGGATGCTGACTCACTTTACATGGAATCCGAAGTCCACAGTCGGCAATAACATTCCAGCGCCTCGAGCGATATTGACATCGGCGATAGGATGTTCGACGCTGATCCTCGCGATTTAGCAAGAGGGCATTAATCATGCACCGAGAAAGAAAATTCGATAAACAAACAGGTGGCAGGGCGCCGCCTCCAGGGGGCTGTTAACGGGCGGGAAGGACCCTGCAATTTCTCCTTCCGATATAATTCATTTGTTTCTTTTTTGAGAACAACAGGGGAGCGGGGTAGTAATTAGCGCGAGATGGGTGTTCCGGTCAAGAGAAAAAAAAAAAATAATAAAATTATTCTCCTTCTTAATGATTAATAGCTGAGCCAGACTTCAGATGTTAAATTTCATCAATACAACATCGTAAATAAAAAAAATAGGGCCTGATAGGGGGAAAAAAAAAAAAATAGGGTCTGATAGGGGGAAATAGGGCCTGATGGCTAGCGTTCGGTACCACAGATTTCGGGTACCGAAAACTAATTATATTATTAGCATTTGGTACCCGAAACACAGCTACTTCTGCATGGTTCATTCTCTTTGTGAAGGAATCACAAGAAAAAAGTCGAAAATGCAGTCTTCGAATATATCATCTGTTATGCGATAAATTCTAAACTTTTTTATTGATCCAGAAGAACAAGAATCTATTTCATGTGATCTCTACATCTAGTGATGGATTTAACCTTGTTAGAAATCTAAAGCTGTCCAAGACTAAGGCAGAGTTACATACATTCCGAATTAGAGGACGAAATTTATTCCAGGAAGATGTCCAAATGACTTCATTTTGCAATTGTCATGAGCAATTTTTTGACGTATTTTATATAAAAATTTTGTTTTCTGTTCAATACAACAAGATCTTTCGCAAGAGAAGGTATTCATAGATTTACTCAAACAAGTCTCAATGGTATTATTTCTACATAATGGAATCCAATGTCCATCCATTACAGTCAGATACTTGGTCTCTACTAAAGAAACTCTTGAAAATTTGAAAGTGGCCATTTTATTTGAGAGTTATTAAATTAGATTGTGTTTCTTAAAAGATATTTGTATATGTCTTAAATGTTTTATATATTATCCAACATTTTTGGAGATTAAAATCATATTGTTACTATTTTCCTTTTACCATGTGTTTTTTTTTTTTTTTTTTTAATTCTTTACATAAAGCTGTCTCTTCTTTTAACAGTAAAATTTTCCGATAAAATTAAGTGTATGGATTATAGCTGAAGTCAAATAAATTTATGCTGCCATGATGATAAACTCATTGTACATTTCTAATAAGCACACAAGATCTGTTAATATCAATTATAGATTCTTTTTAAAATAATTAGAGTACATCATTGATAACTTTACCATGCAGAATGTTTTTTAAATCTAAATAACTTGAAAAATTAAAACTCATTTTTCATATATAAAAAAATACTTCATTTCTTTTTAACAATACAATTCTTCAAACAATACTGGATCAAAATATTTTGAAAAATATATAGATGGAATGCAAACTAAATTCTGCTTGTATGGCATATTTAAAAAATAACTATCTAAATCAAAGTTGTGTTTAAATTAATAATGCATTTGATTATGCTGTTAATATTATCTAAATATTAATCATAGAATGAATAATGCTGTTACATTTTTTTTTAATCTAAATAAAATGACACCATTTTAAAATTAAGAATGAAAGCAACAAAGAATGAAGAAATATAAGAAAAAATGAAGGCAACAAAATGTCATTTATTTATTTTAAATAATTCTTATTTTACAGGCTTCATTTGCCATAAACCATCATTTAAGTAATGTATATTTTCTACTCCAATGCCTTTGTTTACTTTAGCTCTGAAAAATAAAGAACAAATTACAAATACAGTTTTTAAACATTTAAAATCATTAAAAATTGTATCACTTAAATGCCAATATTAAGTTGTAATATGCCAATTTAAAGTTGCCCTTCTAAAAATTTCAATTAAAAATGTGAATAAAAAATAACACACTTTAATAAAATCTATTATGTTACTTCTTCAAAACAGTTTAGGTAATATAATTAAATAATTTACCACAAAAATGTGCTAATTTTATATTTAAAAAACAAATTATAAAACTTAACCATAGATTTATCAAGTTTATAGACTTACATATCATCTGTTGTCATAGATGTTAATCCTACTGCTAGTGCATGTTCTTTACCTTCTGCCATTATAGCCTAATGTTCAATCAAGGATTTTAAAAAACAATTTTTAGATAATAATAAATAAAGGAAAAAATATAACACCACAAAACATACACTGAAAGAAAAATTACAAAAATTGCCAGAGATGCCATTTTTATGGCTGCATGAAACAATTATATTCTCAATCTCAATTCAGTACCTATGAACAAAAACTAATTAAGATTCAAGAAATATCAAACATAGAGAAATTGTACAGGTTGATTGCTACAATTTAAGTTTAGTAATCAGGTATTTAAAAAAATGTATGTTTTAGAAATAAAGTTTTATGCAATTCCAAATGCCATTTTAGTAATCCCTTTAGTAACAAATGATGTTATGATTCTTTGTATAAATAATATTTTGTAAGCTGTATAATGCCAAATTGTTTATTTTACATTTAAACTGTCTATGATTTAATTTATAGAATAATTATCATAAGTTAATTAAAAAAATAATTAAAATATGGAATTATTATATTATTATGCATTTAAACTGACTTGATCAGATATTTCATGAAATAATATGTTTTATGAAATAACTTAATTATTCACTTTAACAGTAACATATATATAACAAAAACATATTGAAAACAATGTAAGACAAGATAATAAAAGATAATTTATTAAATAAATATAACAATAAAGGCTTTAAATTAATGTGGGAATGACTATGTTTTGTAAAAAAACTTTAACATGGAAAGGATACAACAACAGTGTCTTTCGGAACTGGTGTCATTTTAGCTCCTGGAGATGTTAATCCGGGACACATAATATTTGCCCCACTTAAAACAAATCTGATTGCACCACGATCAACTTGCTCCCATGGACATATAAAAGGATCTATATAAATAAAATTATAAATTTATACTTTAAGTTTTTTAAATTGAAGAATAAGCTTGATTAAATTAGCAAAAAAAAAAGTTTTTAATAGAAAGAAAACAATGTACATAATTTTATTTAATATTCTGATGCATTTAATAAAATAAAAATTTAGAATTTATCAATAAAAACAATATGTATATAAATATATTATAAATAAAGAGCTCTGATTGGATAATCAGGGCTTCAATGCGTTATATTTTTGTGAAAAAAAAAAAAATTATAGACTATTTTTCAAGAATTTTCCAGGCAAAGATTTAAATGAATAAGTTGATGAAATAATTACAGAGTATTAAATTTTGCATTATCAGTCAATAATCTAATTTATACAATTAACTTATAACTTCATCTGTTAACAAGAACTTAGAACACTGAAAAATATTCATTATTTAAATTTTAAACCATTTGCATTCATTTTCTTATAAGTAAAATTTAATATACCAGTTAGACTATATAATGCAGTAACTTTCACAATCAAGAAATACTTTAACTATTTTACCAATCCATTGAGGTTTTTAAAAATATTTTTATGTACAAAACAATAAAGGTAGATAGATATGTTATGTTGGTATACAGTCATTTAAAAAAATTCCAAGAAAAAAATTATTTCTGAAGAACTGAGAAGGCAAATAGTTAGGCTTCCTTTTTCCATCCAATGCCATGCTCAAAAACTCTGCTATGAAAATATTTTTGAGTACTGCTTTGTCAAATTTATTTTTCTTGGAAATTAAATAGTTAAGGTCTTCAGTAATCACATTTTCACTTGAAGCATGTCAAAGATCTTATTTGCCTAAATAGAACTTAATATTAAATAATTTTAATCAAATTATTTACTTAATATCTATAATAATTCAAATATATTCTTAAATAGTTATAGAAATAAACAACAACAAAATTATTTCTTAAAATACTTCAATTATTTTATAAAATACATGTTATTTATATTATTTGTATTTATTATTGCAATTTGAAGTTATAATGCTGTACATTGTCTTAAAACATCAAATGTTCTTATTTTAATGTTATGTGTGAGTTTGGTTCATTTTTGAGAATCTATAATAGTTTTATAAACATTTATAATGGTTATACTTGTCCATTGTTATAAAAAAATTTGCAACTTTACACATAAGCTTTATATAAATTTACAGGTACAGTTAGTTTTTATAATTAAATTAGTAATCTGTCAATCATAATATGAAAAAGAAGCTGCCATTAAGAAATTACAAAATTTACCTACATTTATGTAAGAGTCTAAGTGTAGGAAAATAAGGGCCTTCTCTTTGTCTGAAGAACAGAGATTCTCCATTAGCTCCAACAATAATTTCTATGTGATCATGGCTGAAATAAATAAAAGACATTGTAGATATAATAGGAAAAATAAATTGGGGAATTTTTTGAGTTTCGCCTTGCATGTCTGGTAATTATCATCTCAATATGTGAACAAAATAACTATATTATGTTCTCTTCCATCTTCATAAGAAACAATACTAAGAAATTAAAGTGAATTATATACTATATTGTATTATAATAATTTCAGCATACATTTTTATTATGTCATGTATTATCATTGTTGATTGCTTGAAATTTGTTATTTCAACAAATGTACATACATAAAAAAATACTAATAATAGCATTTTGATTCAAGCACAGCAATGTCAGTTTTGATGTCTATACTAAACTGAAAATTTTTCATACAATAGGAAAAATTTAGGTACTAACGTATTAACGCCACCGCAACAGAAGTTGCGATAATGCTCCAATAAAGAGCTGCCAATGCGCCAAAATAGAGACTGTTTTGAATCTATGTTAAACTCTATATCGGCCCATTTTCCACTGAAATCCGATTGACTACTTTGTTTTTAAATAAAGTGTTTTGATTTTAAATAAAGTGTTTTATATATTTTACGATTTGTCACAAAAATTTTAAGTGTAGATTGGCGCCACTTAAAAACTGCCAAATTTGTAGCTGCGGTGGTGTTAATACGTAAGTACCAAAATTTATAAGACCTTTTAAATGCATACATAGAATCAAATAAATAAAATACAGTTTTTGAATATTTTACTTAAGATAAAATATGTGACAGTGACGCAGGAAAAAAAATCTTAATGAATAATTAGAATTTTAAAATAATTTATTGGAAGACAATTACTGTTTGAAATGGTTTGTAATTAAGTTTCAAAAGCATTTCTAGTTTTTAAAATTAACACAGTTACAGCATTTTCTTAACATAAATTATATATGGCAGTTATAAAATTTTTTTTAACTTAAACAAAAAGAAAATATCAATTAAAAATATTGATAATAATTCTGTAATCAATGATGAGCAAATGAGGTTTTTTCTCCGTTTAAATGCTGATCTGAAAAACAGCACTTGATTTTTGTGTTCCTTATACACTGCTGCATGCTTGATTGTGTACTATGTGCGATTCCAATGCATTTGACTTGAACCTTGTCACTCGCCCACCTATCAGTAACTGCTCACACCTGTTATATGTTTACTTCATGACAATGTCTAACCATATTCCTTATAAATATAACTCTCATGATATTTAGAAAAGTAAATTTATCATCCAAATACTTTTCCATTCTGTATTTAAATAATTTTATTTGAACTTATAGCCAGCCTGACAACTGAAAATAAAATACGAAGAAGAAAACATACATAAGCAAATCATTATGTCTTATTTGCAAAACTACAGCAGCAAATTCTAAAATATGCAATTTACATACACATTACAAAGGAGCTCATCTAGTTCCTCCCCTTAGTTATCCAATGAACTTAAAATTGTGAAAAGAAAAACAAATGTTATTAAAAAATTGTCTCCAAAAACAACAAGGGCTTTTGGCTCCCTGTAGTAACGAAGATGATAGAAAAACTAAGGCTAATTTTCTGATATTTTGGAATGTGCTCATGATAAAATAACCACATGAAGAAGGATAATTTATTAAAAAAAACCTAATAGAAGACATGATTAATGTTTTGGATTCAAGTAATAAAAAATTGTGAAAACTGATTAAGTAAATTTTGACTTCACACCATACTTCTGTAATTAATAAAACTGTTCAGGATAATTTGAAATACAACTTAAATAACTGTACAACATTCAGTACAGTGCTAACTATTTAGAATATTCCATGATTTGCAATTTTTATTATCTATGTTTTTAAAGAAATATAAAAAAATTGTTAGATGTCATGGCTCTCAATAAAACAATTTGAAGCATCAGTATAAAAAATGCAATTGATGAGAAATTGAATAATTTTTGTTTACCTATTGATAAATTTTTAAGCGATGCAACTAATGAAAGTCAGGAAAAGGTCTTATTGTGCTACTAGCACAATTAAGACCTTTGTTTTTGTGCTAGTAGCACAATAAGTCAGTCAATATAAAAGTCAGAATCTTCTTATATAAAGAGGATTCTGACTTTTATATTGACATCTCAATAGTTTTTTGAAGGCGTACAAAAAGAGTAGCAAGGGCAAACAGACACTGAATTAGGAAGAAAACAAACACCTGCTCCATGACACATCTTTTGACTTTATGACAATAGGATGTGATGTCATAAAAAAAAAAAACATCTTCTAAGAGCTTCTGTATACATTAAGGAAATCAAGTCTTATGTCAAATTATACTCCAAACAAAACAGAATCTCGTAGGTCACAGCCCCATTCATCCTCAAGTACTTTATCTGACATCAGGTCATCCAATGGTAGAGAAGTTGGAAATGCAAAAATAAACTGAAAAAGATTCTAAATAGATTTAGAGGAGAAAATGACATTATGCAAAAAAAAAAAACATAGCCAACAGTAGGAGCCATCAAATTGCAGTTTGACCTTTTTTACATTAATTCTAAAATTTTGTTTTATTATTAATAATAAGTTGATATTAATTATGAATTCTTTTTATAAAATGAAGGCAAAAAAGATATTAGAAAAATTAAACGATATTATATTAACAAATATTTATTAAACTTAACAACAAATAATTCATGATCATAATTTTATTACAAATTATGTAACTCACCATTTTACAACTCTGAGATTTTCCTTTTTAGGAAGAATTTGACTTGCATAATCTTCTAAATATGGAAATTGTTCCAAAAGTTTTGTTCGGATGCCTTTTTGAACAGAAGATTTAAGTTGAGTTACACCAGATACATGATCTTTTTCATCAAATCTTGAAAACAAAAACATATCTAGTATCAGTAACTCATGAAAATAATGTTTTTATTTTTCATAGATGCTTCTAAGTTTCAAGAAACTGAAGAAAGAATGACACAAATTTTAACTTACACTAAAGTGACATTTAAAAAAAATATTATTACTTTCAATATAATTTATAGATTTTTTTTTAATCACATTGAAAGGAAAAATCGAATAATTTTTAGCAACTTTTTTTTTAAAAGTTATAAGACTGAATGTTACATAAAATAATATATAATGAAAAGATAAAATGTACTTGAGTAAAAATTGAATTTTATTTTAAACCAACTGATCGAATTTGAAAATATAAAAATGTATGCTATTCAATATAAATTCTTTAGCATCTTATTAACCACCATAAAAAAGTATCTATGATTAAATAAAAATTGAAATCTGTCTTAAATATCTGACAATCCTTTGACATATTCAAAAATTATATTAGATTGTAATGGAATTTTTAAAATTACTAGTATGAATACAAGTAATTTTAAATATGAATTAAACACTTAAAAAATAATAAAGAAGTTTTATTTGTTTTTCATTAATTGTGCGTTACAATACTACTGTTTCTACTCGGTAAAACCACTTGTTTTAAATATGAAAATAATTCACCATAAATAATCACGCTTTAGTAAAACATCACAGTTTTAATATGAATAAAACACGATAGTTTTACTATGAATAAAACGAACATTTGTATTCATATACTTTCATGATTTTGATCAATAAATATTATCATACTAAAGGAATATATTAAAATTCGCAAAAAATATTACATTTTACAAGTTATATCTTAAATTATACATAAATTTAATTGAAAAATTATTTCAGCATAATATTTTATTAAATAAAACACAAATCAAACATACTTTTTAAACATTGTTATTAGAACAAAAAATATGTTATATTTATTTGCAACTTAATCTATTTACAATAAAAGCAAACCGGATCAAAAGCATAAAACATTAAAACAAAACTTAGTAAATTTATTCATTTCAGTTCACTGTATCTATATCAATAAAATTGTCAGAAATACATTTTTTTTTTTAATATTTGAAATATTTACGATTTTCATTAATCTATACAATAAAAATTGCATTATGTATCAGGATTTTTTTACTTTTTAAAATACTAGATTTTTATAAATGGAAAATAAAAATAAAAAGTTGAAGTGAATAAGTTGTTAACTGTAACGTTTCCTTTGTTTACTTTCGCGATGCAATCTTGTTTTGACGAAGTATTTATTTGTGATCTATAAACAATTTCATTAAAATTTTAGATTATCTTTACCATGAATTCCGTAAGTAGACCAATATCTGAAATTATCAAAAATCGTGATGTTGAAGAACCGAAAAAACGTAGTAGAGAAGATTGGAGAAAAGCTAAGGAATTAGAAGAAGCCAGAAAAGCAGGGAATGCTCCTGCTGCAGTAGATGAAGATGGAAAGTAAGTTAATTTTGTTAATCTATATGTTTATTATAATTGCTTGAAAATCATAGTTTTTTTTAAAAAAATTGTTACGAATTGTGTTAATTGCACTATTAATAGCGAATATAATGTAAAAAAATTGTTCTAAAATGTATCAAAATTTTCGCATGCAAATACTATTAATACAGATTTTTAGACAAAAATTAAACTATGTAAAGAAAGTTGGTAACTTATTAGTTTAGCCGTTTTTTTTTTTTTTTTTTTTTTTTTTTTTTTTTATCAATTTAAGTTTAACTCCAATTTTGTATCCATCATGAAGAGATGAATAGTTCTTGCAAAAATTGTTGCGTAAGAATGGTTTAGACAATTAAAGTTTTTGAATTGCGTTTTAAACAATTTATAGTATTTGGTTGGATATCCATGAGCTTTAAGAACGCTTTTTAATCATTTTGTCATACATTCTATGATGTTTAATAATTTCAGCTCTGCTTTTGTTCCTTTCTTGTTCAACAAATTTTAACTGTTGTTTTTAGAAAATGTTATATTTTCATGTTCTTGTCCATTATGCTCTATTGTTCATGCCTGATGTCTGAGTAGGCATTTTGATGACTTCTTTACACTGTGAAAGTAACTAATTGATCATTAATAAAATATTAATTGATCAATTTAATCAATCAATGGGCTTTAGATCATTATCTTGATAAAACTTAAAGTTATTCTCAAAACTGATATTTTCTATGAAATGTTTTAAAATATTATATCAATGTACTTATATCGATGCATGGCATCATCAATAAATTTCTTTTTACAAACTCTAGCAAACGAGTTAGCCCCCCCCACAACTCCTCATTTACCATGTTGAATAGTTGGAAATAAATTACTTTTTGATTTTTTTTTTTTTTTTTTTTAATATCTTGAAGCTAAATTAGTTCTAAATATATTAAATTCATTTTCATCAGCAAATGCTACACTATTTCAATATTCTAAACCATGTTTGGACAATGAAATTGAAATTTTTCAATTCTTTTCACTAATGAATGATTTCTTCCTTACCACCCAACAATTATATCAGGCTGACTGAATTATTTTTCATACTATTTCTAGACTTATACATGTTTGCGCAGCTCTGCTATTAATCTTGTGGCTGATAATCTGAGATTTTCTTAATTTGTTTTGGACGACAATTCATTTCATTCATAGGAGAGTTTTGTTAGCTTTCTCTATCTGGGTTTACTGCTTATTCTATGAGGGTTTTTTATAGTTTCTTATGATAGAAACAATTGAACATCCTATATTTGTTATTTTCACAATTTTTTAAATAGCACAACCTTTTTAATGCCCAATTAATAACTGATTTACAAATTTCTAATGAAATATGCTTGCATGATTTATTCATGCTGATATTCTAATAATATAAGTAGATAAAATACGGATGAATATTCTCTGTAGATGATTGCCTTAAATCTAAAACAGATGATTTTAAATCTGTATGACAAAGTATTTCTAAATTATTATTAAAAAGGATTGAGAAACAGACAATATTTTGTGGGGACAGATATGTATGCAAACACTTTTGTGAGTTTTATTTAGGCTTATAAATAGTCTTTTTCATTTGTGAAACTTTTGTGAATGTAAATGAAATAAATTATACTATATTAATTGGAATAAACTGATATTCGTTTCATGTTACAATAATTTTAAATTTTTAATTATTTCTACTTTTTTTATAATTAGAGAATCTTATGGTACTGATTTAGTTTTTTTTATAAATTTGTTTAATGTTTTCTTTCATCTTTATAGGGATATTAATCCTCATTTGCCTCAGTACATTTCTTCTGCTCCATGGTATTTTGGAGCTAAGACTGCTACTTTAAAGCATCAAAGACCTCAACCAGACAAGCAGAAGAGTTTTGCACAAATCAGTGATGATTATATCAGAGGATTAAAAGTAAATATTATATTTTGTTCTTTAAAAAAAAAGTTTATTTTCATCAGTGGATTCTCTACCCTGAAATTTCTGAAGTAAAACCAAAGCTAATGGTCTGCTTAATCTTTCTACCCCATGTTTACCTAATCATTTTCAACTTGATTTCAACTCAACACTAGACTTCTGTAGAATGCTGGAAAGAGGACTGCAGCATATAAAAAAAATCCTGAATATGTATAGAAATTGTAAAATATGTTTTTTTATAAAATACACTGACAAAGTAACTTATTATTTTCCTATTTTTCTTAAGTCTTCAGCTCAGTGAAAATCTACCTTTCCAATAACAAATTTTACAGTCCGTCAGCCTAATGACCTTTAGTTACTTGCTCACAAATAATTTATTTATTTATCTTCTTTTCAATACTATACATGCTGTTATTATATGTGGAGTTTTCACAACACTTATATTAGGAAACAATATTATGTAAAAATCTTTGCTGTTAGGCAAGTAGAATAAAGTTTAATAGACTTTTTTGAAGAAGTAATGGAAAATTTTTCGATATTTCTTACATTGATTAACTTCAGATATATTTGTATATATCATAAATTATTATAGGCATAAGCAATAAAACATCCAGGATTTAAGTTTTCCATATTTGGAAGAATTCTGGGAGAGGCTTTTAAATTAAAAATAAGTGCAGGTTCAGTTATGCTAATACTTGTTTCTATGTATATCTATCCGATGCTTGGTTTAATGTCAGAGAAATTGAGGGCCTGATGGCCGAGCAGCTGGCGCTTGATACTACAGGTTTCGGGTTCGAGTCCTGGTTTTGCCATGGATGTTTGTAGTAGTTCGTAATCCACTTTAAACCATAGGTCCCAATAGAGCCCCAGTATCATAGAGCGTTGCGGTGATAGTGTTGCTTGCTTCCGTAGCATATCTTCAAGCTACACTCACCCCCTGGGTAGTGCTAAGTGAATAACGTCGGTGCAACCCTTGCTAATGGCAAAAAAGACAACTATCTAAGTATGTCCCAGCTGCATTAGAAAAAAAAATGTCAGAAAAATTTTGAATTCCAGGAAAGATTTTTAGGTATTTAAAAATTGTTTCTAGAATTGAATGAGTATATTGTTACTAATGAAGTAGGAATTCAAAATAAAGATGTGTGTAGCATAGAAATTAGACAAAGCATTTTGGACAGCAGTTTAGTACTTTAATGTCAAGACTTTTCACTCTCATTAAATACTTCATAGTTCCAAAACTATCTTCACACTCTTACTTGCCATAACTAGTTGCACCAAAGTTACAGGTAATAGGTGAAAAAATCATGTTTTTGGATTGATATATGAACTAGAAGTATCCCAAGAATTCAACTTAATTTCAATTTTATGATTTTAAAATATAAATTTTTATATTCATGTATTTGTTTAAGTTTAATCAATTTAAGAAATAATTTTTTAAATACTAAGAATGGCAATTTTGACATAGTAGTTTTCAGATTTGCTTCATTTATTATTCATTAGAAATTTTAAACTATGTAAAAATTTATAAAATAATGTTTTTTTCAGGGTTCTGTTTGTGTACGATATCGACCTGGTTCTTGTGAAAATTGTGGTGCTATGACTCACCAGAAAAAAGATTGCTTAGAGGTATTAATTTTGTTTTAAATTTAACTAGTTGTATTAAAATAAGGTCCTTTTAAGTATCATATAGAGAAAAAAAAATCACTACATTTTTCTTGGGGCTCATAAAATTAATATTAATAATTAATAAAAGTAAATCGTTTTTCATTAATTATTTAGAAAATCATTACTTATTTAAAAAATCATTACTTATTTAAAAAATCATTACCTATTAAAGTATGTATAGCTTTTAAAGCTTTTTTTTATTAATCAAAAAACATTCTACATTTACCAACTTCTTTGTACTTTATAAAAAAGATTGCAAACAATTACTGAAAATTGAAATGAACTAAATATATGAAGTTTTTATATCTATAAATTAAAGTTTTTTTATCAGCCAGAATAATTTTTTTTTTTTTTTATGTTTTTAAACTTTTTACTTTTTTTAGTCATATGTACTCTTATCTTACAATCAAGGTCATATTTAGAGGATGGCTGATGAGCAGATCTTTATGAGCTAAACTCTGAATTTGCTCATCTAAAATCTTTATGTTTTGCAAGCTGTTAACTAATATCTATTACCTTGATTATCATTTGCTACATTTAAGTATATCAATATTTCCCTTTCAACAGAAACTTTGCGTTAGATAATATTCTGATTTTGTTTCTACTATGTTCTATTTTAATTTTAATTGAATTTATTATTTTTTATTGCTGTAAATAATTGATTTCTAGCTATTTTCTTTTTTACATTTTCTATATTTTAGTGTTTTCTTCTTTAAATATATTCACCAGACTTTCTGCTTCATTCAGAAAATTTACTATTTTTTACAGTGTATCATTTGTGTCATGAAATACTAATTAAGTCATTAAAATTTTTATTTGTATGAGTAGAAGATGTAAATAAACAGTTCGGTGATCTTAAAAGGGTTTTTTTCTTTTTATGACAGAGACCCAGAAAAGTTGGAGCAAAATTTTCCCAAGAAAAATTTGCTCCAGATGAAGTATTACCTCCAAAACTAGATTTGAACTATGATGGCAAAAGAGACAGATGGAATGGATATGATCCCAATAATTATCAGATGATTGTTGAAGAATATGCTAGAATCGATGAAGTATGTTTCTTACTTGGTAAAATAAAGCATTATTGTAATATAATGAAGGATTTTTTAGAAATACATTTGTGATTTTTTTTCTTCCAGGCTAAACGCCATCTAAAGGAGGAAAAGTTAAAACAAGATTATATGACTGGAGAATCGAATCAATCCAAAGAGCAGGTACTGTGCAATCTATCAGTTCTTTGTTATGTATATTGATTTGTGTGTGTTTTGTCATAAAATTTTTATGAAACATCATTATAAGAGAATATTTTAAGCTGGACTTATCTAATGTGGCTTTTAGATTTATGCTCTCTAGTTCTGCTTTATCTCAATTTATCTAAATGCTATCAAAATAACAGAGACAGTATAATGATGATCAAAATTTATAATGTAACTACTATAAAAACCAAAATTCATCAATCCATATTAATTTTTCAAATTTGATAGATCTCATGCTAAGTTTTCAATATGGTTTTAAATAAAATGTATTAATGCAAATTATTTCTGACAATAAAAAAATAATAATAAATAAAAAAGCAGAGTAAATACAAAGAAATGAATAGATGACACTTATAATTAGCCTACCATACCAATGAGTCAATCACCTGTTCTTCATAGCCTCTGTAACAGTTATTAGTGTTTTAAGCTGACCTGATTTTAGTCTGATTCCACTTTCTATCTACCCTTTTAACCTCTTTTTTATTTTCTTTAAATTTTCAGTTTACCTCTTTCTTTTATAATTTGGTGTCTTATCAAGCTCTTTTTTTTTTTAAGGGTGGGCATTATCAATATAGCTTTTATAATTTTTTTTCTCAGTTGCTAAACTAAAAAACTCTTTATTGTACTAATTATTACTATTGCTTTCCTAAGTTAAAGATGCTCACACTTTTTATTTTTGAAATTTCTGCTTTTTAATGAACTGTATCACATTAGGTGGGTGATGGTGATATTGATGATGATGATGATGAAGAAAAGTATGCGGATAATGCAGACATGCCTGGTACCAAAGTGGATAGCAAACAACGAATCACAGTGAGAAATTTAAGAATTCGAGAAGACACTGCAAAGTATGTTTTTATAAATTCAAAAAATTTTATAAATTTTAACAGCCATGATGCAATAATAACCATTATTGTAATCTATCTATTTAATTTCAGTATCTCAGAAACCTGGATCCAAATTCTGCATATTATGATCCTAAAACGAGAGCTATGAGGGATAATCCATATAAAACCACTGGTCTAACCTCTGAGGAGTAAGTTGCATTTGAAAATTTTCCTTTCATTTTATTCAGCTAACCTACATTATAAATTACATATGTCAGAAATTAAGTTGGTTGTTTAATTTTATTTAATCATTATTGTATCTCATTTTTAGGTTAGATTATGCTGGCGATAATTTTATTCGCTATACAGGTGATACATCCAAGCATAGTAAAACACAATGTAAGTTTCTGTTTTATTTTGTATATTATAAAAATATTTTTTTTACTGTGATAATTTTAATGATATAGTGGGAATATTGTTTAATTTATTTTTAAATGAGCAATACACTTTTGTTTCATTTTTTTTTGTTTCACTTTTGTTTGTTTTCAATACACTTTTTGTTTTTTTTTACACTTTTGTTTTCTCAATTATGAAGACTCAGTAGTTTTTAGTAATCTATACTCACAAGTATACATATTCAAATAAATATAAGATGTCAAATAACAGACAGACATATAGTCATCAGACTATATGCCATTTGAATATGCACGGGTCATTGTAGTCTTCCAGATTCAAACACCCAAAAATGTCATATATCTGGAGCAACAATTAAGGCATGTCAGGCAGAATGTATCACAGGATGACAAATTTCAATCCTTTATCGCCCTTTACATAGACATAATCATAAACATATATCACTGCCAGAGATGCTTCACCAATTACTAGTATTTATGTTTGCAAAAATATAAATTTTGCAAATATATAAATAAATTAATATTTTGTAATCTTTAAATTTAGATAATATGTACCAATAGTGGCTTCCCTAAAAAATAGTTAGAAACATTTGTTAAAACAGAAATATTTATTATAAACTAATAAAAAAATAATTTTGGTTATTTTTATTACAAAATATTCTTTTTTGTATAGTGTTTGCTTGGCAAGCGTATGAGAAAGGCGTAGAAGTGAATTTGTTAGCTGAACCTACGAAAGCTGAACTCTTGCATCAGGAATTTGAAGTGAAAAAGGAGGAAGTGAAAGACAATATTAAAGGAGGAATCATCGAGAAATATGGGGGAGAAGAATATCTTGAAGCTCCTCCTAAGCAACTTATTTTTGCTCAAACGGTAAAAATTTTCTTAAATTTTTTTAATTTTTATTTTAAAAAGCCGAATTTGAATTTTTAATGTACATTTATTATTTCAATATAGGAAGATTATGTAGAATATTCAAGGCAAGGTCAAGTCATTAAAGGCATGGAGAAAGCAATTGTTCGATCCAAGTATGAAGAAGATGTGTTTATAAATAACCACACTGTAAGTATTGCAAGAATTAAACATATTTAAGCTTATTTCACATAATTAAAAGGTTTTGTTCTATTTCTTTGTCTAGTCTTAATACCGGTATCGTTCTTTTTAAATTTAAAATTAAATTGAATAGTATATGCATTTTAATTGTCTGTCTAAAATTACAAACAAGGTTAAAACACCTTTAAAACTTTTACATCTTATATTGAATTTCATTTATTTTAACATTTCTAAACAAATTTGAAAACTCATTTTGTAAATTTAGAACTTCATTCTGTTGCTGTTTGATAATTTTCTAGAAATATGAATTGGTTATTATTTGTGAGTTAAAATTTGAATTAAAATGTTAACTCAAAAAGACATAATTAAGTGGAATCAAAATATTTCTTTTTTTTTATTGTTAAATGGTTTTAAATTATAATTATTCCATTCTTAAATATCAAGGATGAATATTATGCACTTCAAAGCAATAAACACGCGTAAAACATTTATTTAATTGTTAAGTTTTTTATACTTTTAATTTTTGGATCTGGGAAATATTTTTTATATAAAATAATGTTTATTTTTATATGATTTCTGATATGAAAACAAAATTTAGCATTTATATCTAATAAATTTGATATAAAATCCAGGGGATCATTTACTACTCTGTATTTTTCTACATGATTCATTATCATTCCTTATTTAA
This sequence comes from Caerostris darwini, assembly GCA_021605075.1. Classification (NCBI taxonomy): domain Eukaryota; kingdom Metazoa; phylum Arthropoda; class Arachnida; order Araneae; family Araneidae; genus Caerostris; species Caerostris darwini. The sequence goes on from BPLQ01001987.1 coordinate 470,351, forward strand.
ACAAATTGTCTATTTGTTGTTTCTTGTTAAAAATGTGTTTGTGCATGAATTAATAATAAGATATATGTTTATTCAACATACTTAAAAAATATTTAAAAAAGTCTCTTTTCATTTCATTTTTTTTATTATTTCAGTCTGTTTGGGGATCTTTTTGGCATGATTTCAGATGGGGCTACAAATGTTGCCATTCATTTATAAAGAACTCGTATTGTACTGGTTCTGCTGGTAAAGAAGCCCTGCAGGAGGTAACTTTATTTGCATGTTTAATTTTATTAATATATTTATTTGAATTATATGAATTTATAAACTTTTACTTGTAATATATATAAAATGAATTTTTATAGTTATCTGCGTATTTATTTAAAAATCAAATGACTGAAATTCAAATTAATTTAATTTTAAGTAAATTAATTGTAATAATTTTAGTGAAACAACTAAATTTTACTAATACTGAATTTATCAAAACCATCACTGAGGTTACTGAAAACTCTTGCTCAGCTGATGTTCTTATTGCTAACAAAAAAATACAGCCATAATATACTTAGTTTTACCAAACAATGAGCACACTGAATTGTGAAAAATGATCAATTGTGTTATAAATACTTGATTTAATTGGAGGAGAAAAATGTTTGTAATTTATTTTTGCTTAGAAATTCTCTTTTTTGTTACGTTACCTTGCAAGAGTATGTGGTTTTTACATAGTGATGATGCTGTGGCTTTTATATTTGAAATAAATTTTTCCATTTAGTGTTTAAAATTTCGGTATCATCCTTTCAGAAAATAAATAGAATAGGATTTTTTCCTCTCGGTTATTCTGTCTTACTTCTATGAACATAATGGCACATTCAGACAAGGTTATCCCTCAATCATTGAAAATAGGCACACATCCCAGTAGCAAAGCCTACTGCTCAGGTAAGGGTGCAGATGAAGAACAAAAGATAAAGTTCTGAGAAGCGCACTGGCATACCCCTGTGCAGCACACACACACACAAAAATCATCCAATTCTGCATAGAATCAGAATAATTTGGATTATTAAGTTGCTATTGTATAGGAGGGTACTCAGAAAGGAGCTGACAGATTTGAGTCTCTCCCCATCACCTCCCAGCCCATAAGCAAAATATGTGGATGTGTTCAAACTTATGATCACTTGTACTCAGTTGCTTTTTGTTAAACATGTAGTATTTCAGTGTTTTTCTTATGGTGACTTAAATATGTCAATTGAGCCAATGTTCATCGTTTTGTTTATTAAATATTCATTGTTATTTGCGAGTTGCTAAAAGCGAAGATTGAATTTTAATTAATAGTTTATATTTGTAATTTTTTAAAAATTGGAATTTTATTTTTTGTGCAATACTTCTTACTTTTAATGATTTTTTTTTTTATGTATTCGAATCCAATGAGTGCAATGTAAAAATCATTGCTAAAATAATAATTAAAACTGAAATTTTAACTTCAGATACCTTTTCTATTACTTATTAAATTAATATGATCTATTGACCTTTTGTCCAATTGAATGGTTACATTTTATTTTGTTGAACTCTCATCTGTGCCTTATTGAAACAAATTACTGGATGCATTCTCCAGCTATTATGAATTTTAAAATTGTATAAAATTTGTACAGTACATCAATTATAAAATTCATGCACACTATAAAAATATTGCACTACTTCCAATGATTGTGCTCGTGTTGTTTTGAAATTATTTTTTTTTTATTCCATATAAACAATAGTATTACATTTGAAAATGTTAAATTGATTTTCTTAATATGCTCTAAATACAAAGATGAACTATAAAATACCCCTTGTAAACCAGTATATTTACATTAATAATTCTAATTCAGTCTGTTATAAATCTAAATAAAAAGATTGTTTTGAGTTTATATTGATTATTTGATTAAAGATACATAGATATGCTATATTGATTAAGTTGCAATAAATTATTTTCATATATGAAATTATTCTGTAAAAAATTTGTAATGTTTGTATTTATAGTCATCATCATTGTCATTGCTTGAACAAAAAAATGTGGCGGAAGAGCATCAAGATCATGGTGTAGTTTCTAAAACTTCAATGGGTTCGCCTGAAAAAGTATGTTTCGCTTTATTCCATGTCCACTTACTGATTGGAATTTTCTTTTTATTTAATTATTTTATTATTTGTTTTGTGTGGATAGGTGTCTAAGAAAAAGAAAGAAAAGAAACACAAGAAGAAAAAGAAGAGGAAGCATCATTCCTCTGAATCTGATGATTCAGAAACTGAAAAAGAAAAGAAATTGAAAAAGGTAAATGTTGTATTTGTTTTAAAATTATTCACCACGAATAAAATAATTTATGGATAATAATTTGAATTTGTTAACCTGCAATATATACGTAATTATGATGGAGGATTTTAAATATATTTTGTAAAATGAATGGAAAATAAAAGCCTTTTGCAAAATACTAAGAAATTTTAAAATTTTTTTTTCTACTATAACCTTATTTTTTTGTACTCTTCTTAATAAAATAAAATTGTCATTTGAAGATGAGAGGCTATTTTATGCTAGAACTCTATTGCGATTGATTGTAAAGTAATATAAATGCTGTTGTCATCCCTTGCCTATTATTATTTAGCTTCGACTAGCTAGAATATTTCCTAATCACTAATAAATATGAATTAAAATTTTGCCAAATATTGCAAGGGCATTAACATATCAAAATTATAATTTTTATTTAAGCCAAGTACATATAAAAAAAACAGATAAGTAAAAAAACAAGTTCTTTTGAAAAGTAAATTAAGCATGAAATATTTTTCCCTTTCTGATTTTAAATGGATTAGTAATTTCTATTAAAATTTATAATTTAAAGAAATTTGTTTAAGTCACTAAATTATTATTCATTCTTAGCTAACAATATAGCTTTGAATGGAGTGTATTTTTCAGTTAAATTTAATTACTTAAAACCAGTATAATTTATGTGTCTGCTCCAGTGTACACTTAATTTTTGTTTCTTATAAATAGAGATTAATAAGTACAAAAAAAAAAAATTTTTTTTATTCTCTCTCCAGGCAATACAAGAAGAAGAAGCCAATCAAAGCCATGCTGACGAACTGCTAGCCATGGACGAAAGAAAGCGTCCCTACAATAGTATGTATGAAGTTAAAGCTCCTACTGAAGAACAAATGGAAGCTTATTTCATTAAAAGGCAGAGACCAGAAGATCCAATGTCAGGCTTTCTTTAGCCAAATTTTTTCTTAGATCCATGTACATTATGTATCATATCCTGTAAAAAGTATTAAAGAATATTTCCAGTGCCTAAGAATATTTTCACTTGTCCATCATACTTATCATAATAATAATACATGTGATTATGAATCAGATTTTTAGTTTATATGATAGTAGTTAAATTATAGATAAATGGTGCATTAAAATTGTAGTTCTGTTTCCTTTTTTATAAAAAGAAAACTAAATGTAAAAAATTGAGGTGAGAAAACTATACTTATTAAAATTTTGACAACTGCCATGTCATTTAAATCTTTTACTATGTTAAAGTGTGAACATTGTTTTAAACTATGTATATTTGGACTGAAAATATCTCGTTTTAACTCATAAAAATATGTATGTATTGTGAGAAATCATTTAAACAATTTCTGCTTTAAAGCCCATTAAGCAAAAACGCAAAATTAAAAAATTCTTTTACTGCTGCCTTTGTTAATATTTTAATCTCAAAATTGTATTGCACAAAAATATTTCAATTGTTTTATATAAAATTCAGTTGTTTTACTCTTTTATTTGCATAAATTGAGATAAAGTAGCTTCTTCAAACAAATCTCAAAACACCAAGTCAATTGTCTTGCCTTTAAAACAATAGGTTGTCATTTCAGGTTTTCTACCTTGCCACTGAAGTGTGTGAATTTACACCTAGCAATTCTTAACAAATTATTTTAGTTCATATTTATTGATTTTTTTCTCGGAATCATAACTTATGTTTATTTTTAAAAAAGATCTGTATATGCTATGATGAATACAAGATTATTTGTATCTGTATATGATTTTTTTGAATGTTATTAAATTTATCTTCCCATACTAGATTTTTATGTCATAATTCCTTTATCGCTCTTAAGTTGACCTTCTTAAAAAAAGCATAGGAGTTTATCAACATGGACAAATTTGAATTAACATTTGTCTTTAATTGTTAATCTTTTTTTATATATATATTGTATACCTTTCAACTTAATTTATTTTTAACAATATAATTTTTTAAATACTGGATTGTTTAAATCTTAAAATTATTAATAAATTTGTAATGCAGCTAGTATAATCTAAATTATTTTAATTCAAGAATAAATTGCTTCTAGTTATTAAAAAATATTACTTCTCATCAAATAGCAATCTAATATGGCGCAATATTTAGAAAATACAATTATCATATATCTTTCATTGAAATAATTACACCTAGAAGGAAAACTGGTATAATTATGCAAATCACAGGATTAGTAGACACATGAAGTGCAAACGATCAAAGTTTTAAAAGCCTAGCTCTGATTTGTGGAAAGTGGGAGAGGCTTGAATGCGAAAAGGAATGATCGCCAAAGTGGGAACTATCACTGACTGAGAAGACAGCTCATAACATGAATTAGCCGAGATACTTCTGCCACACTCCACTACATTGGACTGTGGCAGAACCCAATAACTGTATACAACAAACTGAAATCGCAAAAAGAAGTACATAGAAGCAAACTTCCCATCAAATAGACATTCTCATTAGGAAGTTGGTTTGTAATCCATAACTAACAGCAAATGAAATTAGATAACACATTCCAAGTGTAATAATATTTGCATGAAATCGTGCAACATCTAGTTACTCACAACATTGCATTTGAAAACTAATACGGTGTAAAACTGGATGGCAATGGAGCTTAGAAAGGAAAAGCGTCTTAAGCGATGAATCCTGCTTTTGTTCTCTAACACAATAATAGTGAAAAATTGATGTGAGCCTTGATTAATGTAATTTTTACAAGGCAACATCACCTGGAGTTATAGTATAAAGTAATATCCTATAGGGTGGGCTCTTCTATTCTTCATTCTGGATATACTAGCTGCTGGCATTCTATTGATTTCATCCAATGGTTATTAACACTTTATTGGGAAGTATTCTTGGAACCTCTTTTCAAGGAAAAACGTTAAGCTGCAAGTTTCTCAAATTGCTCTTGACAGTCGACTATAGCCATCAGTATCTCTTGTAGAGCATGTTTGGGATATCAGTGATCAACAATGCAGAGAAATCTTGATCATATGCCTAAACGAATTTAGCATGCCAGAATATTTCTTAAAAAAATCATTAGCAATCTCTATGATAGCATGCCAAGATGCATAAAGGTCTATATTTCATCAAGATAAAGAGTCCTACAAGAATTTCCAATCATGATGAGAATCCCACAATAACCTGGCAAAATTCAAATTTTTTTGCAACTTTTTCTGTGTTTAATTTCAATGTTGAAAAGTTTAGTGTAATACAGTTTATATAAAAGAATGGATTAAAAAAATATTCAACATTTTTTTTAGTTGTAAGGATTATTTCTAAATTCTCCATTAAAAATACAATTTTTTTTTACTTTTACTTTTTATTGTTGAAATACTTTTACACAAATTTATAGAGTAGCTTTTTATTTCTCATATTTGCAGTATCGTCTTTTTTGTAGCATTTAATTCTATCCAGAAAATTAAAATTTTTTTTAATCTTCATTCATGTCATTTGTTCCGATTCCTAAAACATTGTTTTTGCAAAAATTAACATGAAATAGATGCATGAAAGCCAGAGATAAATAACATAGTTATGATAAAGGAGAAAAAAAGTTTGTTCATTTTTGGGTAAACAAAATACACTCACTCAATATTATAAAAACTTACAATATTCTTTAGTAAAGTATTTATTTTCAACTTCATAGAAAACAATAATAAAAAAGGTGGAGAGTATTATTAACTATATACAGATGTTATTTACTAAAACAATCAGAGCCGATTGCATAGTATTTAGAACAATATGAGAGTGGTATATTATAAGCATTGCTTTTTTTTTTTTTTTTTTTTTGCAATCTTGGAAGATTTTTATTACAAAAGATAATGCTTAAGGAATATATTTTTGATTTAAAATATCAAGATGGAAGACACTTTTGCATAGTTATTAAACACAAAAAATAATGAGAAATGCTATAATCCGCACACATGGGGTACTTGATAACATACTATGAGTGAAATAAAATTTTAATGAATTCCTTTCTTCGAATATAAAAAACAAGCATCTGTTATTTGAAAAGGAGTATGAAAATTCTTTAACATGGCAATACTGGAAATTTTTTTTTTTCCAAGCGTTTTTCATTCTTAATAACCAATGTGCATTTAAATAAAAGAGCTAACACAAATTTTATTTAAATCGAATAAAGGGTGTTTCTTGTACTACAGGGTATAATTATCTTTACACAGAAATTTTGAAAGAAGACCTCTCGATTTAATCATGGAAACATAGTCATACATATATACGCCAAGTTACAAAAAGGGAATATTAACTTTCAATTGACTAACAGCATGTTATTCTGGCAGAAGTGAAATAAGTTTCCTTGTGCTTTTAACAATATATGAGGCACTCTCTCCTGTAGCTGTAAAATACTTCTAACAATGCATTTATTTCTAATGTGTGCTTCTCATGTGCAAAGCAATTTGCACTACGATTTTTTTAAAAATTGAA